>CM060678.1:50050901-50650901 GCA_030686995.1 Artemisia argyi | reverse complement strand
TTATGAAGCATGAACTCGATATAAAGACCTGCTCCGAAAAGTCCCTCATCATGGCATCGAACCATGGCTACAGATTCAAATCTTTTACGATAATGTTGACTATCAAACAAGGAGAGCCATTGACTATGCAGCCAAGGGCAAGCTAAATAGACTTAGCATTGACGAGTGCTGGAAAGTTCTTGAGGGGTTGGCACAATACGAAGAAGAAGGGTGGGAGGACCCGATGTTTCCAAGCAAGGGAAAACTTGACTACGCACACGCCACCCAAGAACAGTTATTAGGAAGCATCGAGAAGTAGGTAAAAGAATTAATGAGTATTGAGAAACCTGCTGCTGAACCCAGGTGGAATCCTAATTTACGTAGGAATACGGGTATCGACCACAATTTTCCTGAACGTTCACGACAAGAGGAATTCGAAGGGATAATGGTAACCTTCATGGATAATCAGGAAAAACATATCCAGCACCTGGAAGCACGCATGGAAAGCACTCACAAAGCTTTTATGAATTTAGCAGACCAATTCATATCAAGGGTCAAAGAAAAGATCAAAGAAAATTCCATACCTAAAAAAATCGAAAAAATCTTCGAGGTTTCAACCCCTTTGGCATCTGACCAAGAGGATAGCGAGAAATTGTCCCCAAGTGCTTCACCATTAACCACCCCCCATTCTCGTGAGCATCCCCAGGATGAGAAGGATTCGCAATTCCATAACATTTTCGTTGGATGCTTGCGAACCACATTCCCGAACTTATCCAAGAGACGTTCTTTTGGTTTTAAACCCGGTGTAAAGAGGTTGTACCTCAAAAACACCACTGATTTGAAACCCTCTATGGAACAACATCTCTTTTTACACACCAGTGACCCGTGCACAGGTTACAACTTAGCCAAAACGTCACCCAACCCCTTCTACAACCTTACCTCTTTTCGTGACAGTAATGAGACGTTCGACCCTGGCGGACCTCGTTAACGGAATAGCTACTCATGAGTTTTACTAATGTTTAGCTATTCACACAAAATGTAGGGACTAAACATGGAATTACTCCATTTCTCACCTCACACGGGCATCTGACGGCGTCAGACATAACTCTTGACGCCGTCAGCTCGATGGATCAGCAATATTAACCCAAAACCAATCACTTTCAACCAGTGTTGCAAAAATCGGCTGAGGCGGCCGATTAATCGGCGATTAATCAGCCTCGGCCCTGCAACTTGTAGGAAATTACAAGGTAATCGGCCGATTAATCGGCCGAGTCAAGAAAATCGGCCGATTAATCGGCAAAAAATCGCAACTCGGCCCCCGACTGCCTCGGGACCGATTCACGATTTTTGCAACATTGCTTTCAACCCATACCCTATAAATCTCACCCAAAGTGCTGCTACTACTCCGAATCTCCACCCTTCAATTCGACGTCTTCCGCAATCAATCTTCACTCGGTAAGTGATTTTTCTTCATCCTTTTTCGATCAATTGTCCTTAGGATCAATCAATTTGGAAAACCCCTTTCGCCCGAAACCCCATTCTTGACCCATCATTGACAAATCGTAATGCCATCCATTTGGTGATTTGTAAACATGGGGTTACTCATTGATTATGTTATCCCACTCGAATCGTGCATTAGTTTAGGGAAAGCCACTCATGCCACGGATTTTTTGACCCCCCATCCATGTTTTCTGATTAAAGGAGCGTTTGGGTAATGGGTTAAGAGTTTGAAAATTGATTTTTCCCTCGCATTTGCATGATTCGGATTCTGATCAGTCTAACGGCGTCAGGACTACTCCTGACGGCGTCAGATGTGTCTGACAGCATGAAAATCATTAGAATTCTCGTTCTAATAGTTTCCGTTCACTCTACCTTTTTCCAGGAAAATGAGCAAAAGATCTCGTCAACATCGGGGCAGTTCCTCTAGGTCCCAAAGAGTCAACTATGGAGAATTGGTCCATGGTTGGAGCGAGTTTGACACTGTTGGCACTACCACCAAGTATGCGGAACTTTGTAACCACCATATTGATGCTGGGGCTGTGGTTGATTGGGAGTTTCTTAGGGCCCAAGGGTTGGAGGCTGCGTTTTTGGAAAGCATCCACACTATTGGGTTTGCGGGTCCTCAGTGGGAGAAGTTGTTTAGGATGAGGGAGACGGTGTATAGTGAGTTGGTGAGGGAGTTCTTTGCGACCTTCCGTTTTGATCAGGCTGAGGCTAGGACGGATGTGGGGGGCACCACTATCTATTTTAGGTTAGGAGGGGAAGTGAGGTCGTGTTCGGTTACTGAGTTTGGTTGGAGGATTGGGTTGTATACTAGGGAGGAGGCGGTTGATGGAGGTTTTATGCAGAGGTTGTTGCATGGGGAGACTCAGAGGAGTGAGATGAGGTGTATCACTTTTTGGCCGACCATTGGGGACGGGGTTTACACCTCGACTACTGGGGCAGCATCCATCAGGGACCCCATAGTTAGATTGGTCCACAGGTGCATCACATACAGCCTATCAGGACATCATGGCACCACTCACCGGGTCACTGCTTCAGACCTTTTCTACCTGTACACGATCTTTTCAGCGGATGTTTACTGCAACATCCCATTTTGGGTAGCTAGTTATTTGAGGACCAGTGTGGGTGAGAGGGATATCGATAAGGTGTATGGGGGGATGTTCGTGACCCGGTTGGCTTGTTCCTATGATCTTCTTACTCCTCAGATCCTGGGATACTTGAGCGACTGTGGGGCCTGCAGGGTAGTGAGGGCTAAATCCCTCAGGCAGATAAGCATTGTTATGCCAGAGAGGCATGGGACCTATAACTGGTATGAGGCAGGGGGCCTGATGTTGAGGAGGATGCTGATGATGAGGTAGGGCCCCAGCAGCATCAGTTCCAGGGTTATGAGGAGGGGACATCTGACTACTACCGACACATGGGTCGGGGAGACTGGCAGGCACACCAGGGTGCCTGGATGGGTCAGGTGGACGCATGGCGGACGACCACTAACCAACGCTTTGGCTGGATGTATGATCACACCATCCGCCAGATACAACACCTCTCCACCCGAGATCAGCTTGAGCCTCACCTGCAAATTGACCCATTCCCCGGCCGTGAGACTGACTATCCTCCCTACGGGTACACCTGACACCTCCCTCCAGGCTATGACTACCGTTTCGGTCCTCCTCCCTAGTGATTCCTCTTGATCTTTATTATTTCTGAACAATTTGTTGATGGTCCTGTAATTCAAAACAATTGATGTTGTAATAGTTTAGGATTCGGCCTCTGTTGGCCTTGAACAATTTTATTTTCATGTTTATTTTTACTTAAAATAATTGAATGTGCTTGTGTTGACGTTCTTCATGTTTTGTGTGATTTTATTTATTTATTTATTTATATATTTTTTTTGTTTGTTTGTTATTTGCTTCCGTATGCATGCTTTATTTTTATTGGTGGTTGATCATGTTTCTCAATTAAATAGTGGAAATACTTTACTTTGTTGTTTCGGCCTAGTCTTAACTCCACCTAAAGGTATTTTTGCAAAAGATAAGTGTAAGGGGAAACCCCCAAATATGTTTTCAAGAAACAAACCGATCATGATTCTCCACAATATTAAATGAACATGTATATTCGTATTTGTTAGAGTCAAATGCTTGTATTGAGTCATAATGAAGTTTTGCAGGATTTTCCAGGAAGTAGGACCAAGTTATTCCAGAAATTTTCCGGAAACTTAACATAAGAATTTCTGCAGGTCACTTCTGACGGCGTCAAGAGTTTACTCTTGACGGCGTCAAGTGTAAAAATCTGGAAATTTTACCAGTTTTGTTTTTCTAACGGAGTCTTATGGTTTTTGTGAATTATTAAGTTTTATAATCTCCAGGAGATCTACAAACTTCATTCCACAAGCATTATATCTTATCTTGTTTTCTAGGATTTAGTAACTTATATAGGATGCCGCCGATTTTACGCGAGGTTGTCTTGTCTATTTTATCAGGTTTTACAGGTTATGTATGACAAGAAGATGATTTATATTCTGGAAGGGAAGCTTTGATTGTTCATTTTCTTGGAGGAAGATTTAACCTGGCCACCTCATTATCCATACCGAGCGAATCAGGGGAGTATTTGATTTCATTCTCTTTACTTTTTCACTTTTACATTCTTTACTTGAACATTGGGGACAATGTTCATCTTAAGTGTAAGGGGAGGGTAAAAATATGATACCTTACATATGCACTTTCGCTTGAGTTTGTTTTGTTTAATGGTAGATGTGTAATAAATCTATGAGAAATACTTGTTAGTGTAATTTTAGCGCCAAATTTAAAATTTTTTACAACATTTAGGAGTGAAACTTTAGCCATAGCAAGCGTCTCATGGATAGGAGATTGTATGACTAGCACATAACCGTACTTTCAGAAAAATTTTCCACCCAAATATGTGAGGTTCGCCTTTAGATTTGATAGGAAAAGCATTTACTATTAGTGCTTATGAGTGTACCGGTAGTATTTAGATTCTAGAACTTGCCTTAGTGAGGCATCCCGAGACCGCTAGTGAGACTACATTCGTGTAGTAGGATTTACTACATGATAAGAGGCATTAGGATCACCCTTGTGTTAAACCCGTATCATAATTACTTGACCATTTAAGTCATATTACTTGGCTAGTTAAGTCAACTAATTTTTTCCACACCCTTAGCGTTGTACTCTTTTTTAGTACACGAAACCCCTAGTACACCTCTCCGAGCCTATCTTTTTGTTTCTAACTTTAAGCATTTTACTTAAAGAAAGAATTTGTTACACCCCACTTAAATGTACACCCAAATCGCCTTAGCCTTCCGTGTATGCGCTCATTTTTAGTGCATTATTGTTATTTGTTAAACCCTAAGTTAACTATATAATTGATTACATGGTTGCAAAGTCGAGTCATATCCTTGTACATATTGTTTTGGGACGATTGGGACGCATGGGTAAATACTTATTTTATGGAGTAATGGGGAAGAACATCATTTATTACCCCCATATGTACGTTAATCTTAAAAGTACTCCAAGTGTTTTGATTTTCTTAATTCGAGTCATTAGAGTAGCTATTGTAAAGTATGTAAAGATTCAAGTGTAAGGGGAATTTTCATTCCCTATGATGTATTATTTTGGATGGTATGGTAAGAGTGTATGCAAAAAAAAAAAAAAAAAAAAAAAAAAAAAAAAAAAAAAATCGAAAAATCAAGGAAAAAGAAAAGAAAAAAATAGAAAAAGGAAAAGAGAAAAAACATACGGACTACCATCCCGTTTCATTCTATGTTTATTTTATGTTTTTGTTATTTTTCATTTATTAGCTTAAGTCGAGTCTAGTCTTGGCTTAGCAACGCCATATTGTACATGTAATTAACCAAGATTGTTAACTCGCCACCAGTAAAAACTTCCTTTATCCAACAAAACTGTGTATTTTATATCCCTACACCTAACGTTACAACCCTTTAAAAAGACCTCTTTGATAGTTTATCCTAGGTGCTTACGTCATGTGGTGGAGGTTTGATCCTTTCCCAAGCCTATGGTAATCTATTTTGCTATGATAGGTAGTGAGAGATATCTTCCGTTTCCATATTGTAATTTATACTTTATTACACCCGAGAGATGTGAGTATCTAAACACTATTTGTGAGGTGCTAGTGTATGACCTCCGTGCTTGTCTTTGGTCTTTAGTGGAACGATTATTTGTTGTAATTACTTTTATATTAGTGTTAAATGACCCCTAACTTGTATTTTGACTAGAATAAAAGCGCATTTGCTTGAGGACAAGCAAATCTCAAGTGTAAGGGTATATGATGAGGCGAAAAATGATCCACTTTTAGGGGGTCATTTAAGCCCGGAATTGAATTTATTTGATCAAATATTGCCCTAAATCGTTCCTTTTGTGATTTTAGGTACTTTGGGAGTGAAATCTGGAAAAGGAAGCAATTCGGACGTTTTTGGAGCATAAAAGTGAGGAAAATGCCAAAGTCTTAATTTTTCATGCTGGGAACAGTAGGTGACGGCGTCAAGAGTAACTCCCTGACGGCGTCAAGAGCAAAATTCCATGACGACCCAGTACAGATTTGACGGCGTCACGAAGTAGGGCGTCAAGAGTTAAAGTCATGACGGCCTGGAAATGATTATCACATGACGGCGTCAAATGTAGATCAAGGCAGTCCGAGAAGAGTTTTGGCGGCGAGGTGACGGCGTCACAAGTTTAGTCTTGACGCCGTCAGACCCCTTTTCCTATATATAGTTTTCTAATTTTCACATTAAAAGGGAGAAGTTTTGGAGAAACCCTAAGTACGAACTTGGTGCGAATTTTACAGGTTTTTCAAGGGTTCCAAGCCCTTGATACCTTTCATGTGTAATTGAGATAAGTGTTCTTTTAATTCAATCAATATGTCTATGTGTTGGTTGTCTATATCTTGTTCTTGTCTTAATTCCATCATGCTAGGCTAGATCTATCTTGTGTTTGCTTGGATCTAATGAAACCTAGATGTTAATTATGTGTTGATTACTTGTTTATACTTGTCTTGGATGAATGATTTATATGTTAGGCTTAAGAAAACTGGCAGATCTCCAATTGGTAACATGCTTGAACGTCTTAAGAAACATGAATTGACGCGCACTAGGTCTTTATTGGTTGTATTTAATGCATGAGCCACTGTTTATAATCCCTATGGTTGTGCTGGGCATAGTATAGGAGGAGATAAGAGCTCATAGAATTAGGGAGTTAAGTGTGCCACCCCATGAATGGTATTAAGGAATACGATCCGTCATCCATGCAATTATAACAAGTAATTAACGTGTAAAAGATGTCTAGGGAGTAGTGAAATCTAAGTAAACACATTTTCTCCACTTATTGCTCACAACTTTAGTATAATTTAGTTTATTTTCATTTCTAGTATTTTATTTTGATTGCATCTTTAGTATTGGGTTAGTTGATTAGCAACTAATTCCGCCCAAATCCTTCAAACCCGAGATTTTTAATTGCTTTCTAAAAAAATATAAAATACAAA
Source organism: Artemisia argyi (assembly GCA_030686995.1). Classification (NCBI taxonomy): domain Eukaryota; kingdom Viridiplantae; phylum Streptophyta; class Magnoliopsida; order Asterales; family Asteraceae; genus Artemisia; species Artemisia argyi. The sequence goes on along the minus strand of CM060678.1, from coordinate 50,643,911 downwards.
AATAATCATCCCTCATCTTTAGAACTAGTATTTAGGTTTTCTAATCCTAGCGACACTATTCCTAGCTTAACGATCAATCCCCCGGTACTTGTCATTATACAATACTACAACGATCAGGTACACTGCCTGGTGGGGGTTGTAAACTTCTCAAGATCCCTTGAAAGGTAAAGCCTGGTGCGATTCCCACGTATCAACAATACATGATATAAGGAAACTACTTCTTGTGATCTACAAAATTGTCCTCACAAGTGTCATCACCCCTTTCTTGATGCACAATGCATGTTATGTTTGAGGCCAATGCTTGTTGCATTTTAACTCCATCATGGAGAGATTTGAGCATTTTACGGGTTTCTTCTCTATGATCCTTAATAACATTAAGCATGTCAATTGTGTTTTCACAACAAATTGCATGGTTGCCTTCACGAAGTTTTGGGCTTAAGGGCTTTCTTATCTTTTCCCAAACTTCTTCATCACCAATTCCCCTAGATGGGGATGTTGTGACTTGAACATTTTGTGGATTGCTCCAAACATCATCTTGCATTAGTTTTTCAAGGTTGATCCTAGGATATTGTTGTTAGTTGTTTTGCATAAACCACCCATTTCCCATCCCAACACTCTTAGTTGGAGCTTGATGGACAACATTGTTGTAACAATTTCTTCACTTCCATTGTTTGCAATCAATGAATTAGTGTCACTACTTTGGAGGATGAAATTGTCAAGAACATTGTTTGGAGAAGGTGGTTGTTTATTCATTTTTAACTTAGATTGAGATTTTAGGTGTAATGCATAGTCAAGATCTCTAATCCTTAAATAATAGTAGAGTGAGGTTTAGATATGGGTAATGACTCCTATTATCCAATGGGTATTAAGGCAATTAGTACAAAGATTCCTCATTAGGTGTACAAGTTGTGAAGAACAAGAGGAAGAGAATATATAGGAAAGGTAAATATGCTTTGATCACATGAGATGAACAAGTAGAATTAGAAACAAAATCTTCAACACAAGTGTGAGTTGTGATGAATATCATATATAATCTTGGAAGTTATGACAAAATCAATATTATCGAGATTAAGCAAGATAAATTGTGTCAAATTTTCTTGTTCAATGCACATTGTATAGACATGTAGAATCTTGGATATTATCAATCATTGTTTGAATAATGAGTTGATGCATATATTTCCTCTTGGAAGTCATTTATTTGGGCTTCCATCCATGCCTCCATATTAGCCTTAATCATGTAAACACATAAGCTCTAATAGCACCTAAAACGCTTGCAAACAACACACAAACATTTTATTTTGGCTTAAAGATTGTTCTCCTAAGATGCATGTTATCCATAAACATCCAAACCTATCCCAAAAGCAATTTGGATTTTTGAAAAATGTCATGCCAAAACTTAGACTTGTTTGTTTTGTGACCTAATTGTCCTTTTATTCAAGTCACCAATGACTTGTTGTATAGGATGACCCCTCGCTTCTCTCACTTCCTTAGGATTGCCTTCATCCGAAACATTAACTTGTAATGTCGGCGACCTTTCTTGATCTTGAACTATAGGTTCATTGATCATATCATCTTCTACCGAAGGACATGATTTAGGCTCGGGCATGCTCTCATCAAAGGTCACATTGAGAGTGATACGCGGGATTGCGCCCTCGCAACAGGTTTTACCTCTCAGGGGATCTTGAGAAGCTTGCAATCCCCGCCAGGCAATGTACCTGATCGTTGTAGTATAGTATAGTGACAAGTACCGGGGGACTGATCATTCAACTCAGGAATAGTGTTCGCTAGGATTAGAAAGCCTACTAAACTAGGTCTAGAGGTGAGGGATTATTCTTTTTGTATTTTTTATATTTTATGAAAGCAAGTAAAATCTCGGGTTTTGAAGGAGTGGGCGGAATTAGTTGCTAGTCAACTAACCCAATTAACTAAAGATGCAATCAAAAATAAAATAAAAATAAATGAAAATAAACTAATGTGATTATGTGGTGGAAACAATAATAAGAAAAGATGTGTTTACTTAGATTTCATAACTCCCTAGATATCTTTTACCGGTTGATTAGCTTGTTACAATTGCATGGATGACGGGTTATATTCCTTAATACTAGTCGTAGGGCCGTGTACAATATTCCCTAACTCTATAAGCTCCTACTTCATTCCTATGTCGAGCCAATTAAAAGCTCCTAACATGGGATCACTAGAATTCACTTATGCATTAAATACAACCAAAAATCGTAGTACACCTCCGATCATGTTTCTTAAGACGTTCAAGCAAGTTACCAATGGAAGTCTGCCAGTTTTCTTAAGCCTAACATCGAATACAATCATCCACAACAATTATAAACAAACGATCAACCAATAATCAACATCTAGGTTTCACTACATCTAAGCAAACACAATAAAAACCTAGCCTAGCATGTTAAAAGAAAGACAAGCATAAGATAGAATCACACAACACATAGACATATCGTATGATTATTGGAAAACTTATCTTCAATTAAGCATGGATGGAACAAGGGTTGAAACCCTTATTTTTACAAAAAAAATCGTCTAGGGTTTAAGCTCTCCAAAGTTCTCCTAATGTTCCACACTTTACAATGAAAAATTGGAAAAATATATATAGAGAATACATCCTAACGGCGTCACGTTTTAGCTTGTGTCGCCGTCAACTCGCCGCCAATATAAAATTCGTATTGCCTAGATCCAATTCTGACGCCGTCATGTGTAAATATACTCTGGGCCGTCACATGTGTTTTGACCCTGACGGCCTTGGTGACGCCGTCAGGCCAAATAGCCTTGAAAATGCTCTGGGCCATCACGTGTATTTTCCACATCCACCTCTTTTGCCACTCTTGACGCCGTCACTTGCATTGTCTTGACGCCGTGAGGTACTATTCCCAGCAAGGATTTTGAGGCTTTGTCGTTTTCTTCACTTTTTTGCTCCAAAAACGTCCAAAATGCTTCCTTTTCCAGATTTCTTCTCAAAAGTACCTAAAATGACAAAAGGAACGATTTAGGGCAGTAATTGATAATCATGAATTTGGGCTTAAATGACCCCCTAAAAGCGGTACACTTTTCGCCTTATCAGAGAGATTCCTCAATCCTCATTGTTTCCTTGTTAAGCACTATGTATGCTTTACTAGATTGAGAGTATCCTAGGAACACACCTTCATACGACTTTGGGTCGAATTTGGTGAGATATTATTTGGTGTTAAGTATAAATACTTTGTAACCAAATACTCTAAAATACTCTAAGGAAGGCTTCCTATTTCTAAGTATTTCATATGGAGTTTTATTAATGACCTTTCTTATATGAACTCTATTAAAGAAATAACATGCGATATCTAGGGCATGACACCAAAACTTTTGTGGGATGGATTGCTCGTTAAGCATTACATGACTCATCTTTCTTAACTTACGATGTGTTCTTTCAACAATCTCAAGTGATTGAGAAGTGAACGGGCCCGATAAGTTATAAGATATTCCATGTAGTTTACAAAAGTTCCCAAATTGCATTTTATCAAATTCACTATTTTGATTTGTTTTAATTGAGACAATTGAACAATCAAGTAGGTTTTCAAGTTTTTTTCTTAAAATGTTGAACTTATTCAAGACTCCATCCTTGTTTTCTAAGAATAATATCCAAGTGTAATTTGAATAATCATCTATAATCATTAAAGTGTAGAAGTTTCCTCCATAACTTTGGATCGGAGATGGACCATACAAATCCAAATGAATCAACTCTAAAACCCTATTAGTTGACACTTCCTTTTTATTCTTATTATTAGTTTGTCCTTGACTCCCTAGACATGTATCACAATAATGCCTTTCAAAGCTCAACTTTGGTAAATTCCGTACTAGCTCGTTAGAAGCTAGGTTTTGAACTAACCTCATATTGGCGTGACCTAACCTCCTATGCCAAAGCGTTGAGTTGTCCACCATGGACGTAAGACATATGTGTTGCTTAGAGTTATCACCCAACTTGCATGTATATAAGTTATTTCTCCTATGACCTTTTGCTAACACAACATCATTTTTACTAATAGTACAATCTACCTTAGTAAATTTAACTTCACAATCATCACCACTTAATTGACTCACACTAATCAAATTAAAGTTTAAACCTCTAACATGCTCAACGTTGGTAATTTCAATGGAGTCATGAAGGACATTACCTTTGCCGACAATTTTGCCGTTAAGTTCGCTCCCAAAAATGACATGATTGCCATTATACGCCGTGTATGATGTGAACAATCTTCTATTCCCGGTCATATGTTTAGTGCAACCACTATCCTCTACCCACTCGTCCGGTTGTAGATCACTTTTGAGACAAACCTACAACAAAAGTACAACTCGTGCCTTTGGTACCCATTGTTTCTTGGGTCCATTTTGGTTAGCATTTAAAGTGCCCAAGTTAAAAATTCTTGGGTCTTGAAGCAAGACACATAATTTCTCAATACCAAATTTAGAGAAAGTGGACCAAGGATTGTTTTGATAGTCATTTTGAATTTGATAACTTGGTCTATAGTTATGATATGCTTGAGGTCTAAAGAAGTTTTGGTTTGAATAGGAGTTGTCTCTTCTTTGGTAATTGTTATATTGGTATTGAGAAGACTTTTGACCATAGTTAGAGAAATTTCTTCTTTGGTTATTTTGAAAAGATGGTCTTTGGTTGTATGAGGTAGAAGATCTCATATTGGGTGTAGGCAAAAATGGTCTATGATTTACTCGAGGTTGTGAGTATCCAAGTCCGTTGTGAGAACTTGAGTTAGAAAATTATTTTGGGTTTTCTCTTCTTGCAATGGGAGCTTGATTACCTCAAGTACTTACAAGAGGAGCTTCAAGAGTAATTGGTTTAATGACATTCTTTGATGAAGATCCAATTTTCCTTAGAGGCCTGGCACGCTGATGGCGCGTTGACGCGTCAGCCAGTGCGTCAGCCTCGGGGATTTTTGGGGCCTCATTTTCTTTAGCCTTTACAAATGTCATTGGTTTTGTTAGGCTTAAGGGAGTAGTTTTTCCAAATTTTGAAAATCTAAGACCTCCCTTATCTTGGGACACTTTTTGATGACTTAAAATGTCATCCAAATCATTTGAGCTCTTTTTATATTTTGAAAAGCTTAACAACTCCTTTTGAAGTTCGAACACTTTTCCATTCAAAAAGTTAACCTCAAGTGTGAGTGCTTCACAACTTTTACAAGGTTCAACAACCTCTTTGCAATGTTCTAGAATTTTCACTTTACTTTCAAGTTCACAAACCCTTTCTTTAGATTTAACATTTTCTAACTCAAGGAGACGTTTTTCTTTAAGGACTCTTTCAAGGGTTTTCTAAAATCATCATTAAATTTAGCTAGTTCCTCATTCTCCTTTTACAAATTGATAATATCTAAGTTATTAGAAGAAGAAGGGTTTTGAGATACCTCAAATTTTTCTTGAGCCATGAGACACGTAGCGTCATTTATTGGTTGTTCTTCGTCTTCACTATCACTCCATGCTCCACCCACGAATGCCTTGGTTTCCTTTGGCTTAGGACACTCATTAATAAAGTGACCCTTTTTACCACAATTGTAGCATCCTTGGGTTTGCCTTGAGCTCTCACCAACCTTGTTGTCAATACCTCAGTTTCCACCAAAGTTATTTCTTCCACCATTTCTTTGGTTACCAAACCTATTACCTCACCTAAAGTTTCCACCTCTTCTAAAGAACTTCCTAAAGTTCTTTGCAATAAGGTTGTACTCCTCGTCATCAACATTGTCTTCTTTATCACTACCATCTTGACTATCACTATCATCACTAGCTTGGCTATCAGTGACTTTAGCTTTAAGAGCCAAAGACTTAACCTTCTCCTTCTTGTATTTGGTACTTGCCTTGTCGTTCTCAAGAATCATCTCATAGACTTTGAGATTCCCAATGAGCTCGTCAAGAGGTAGTTCTGCCAAATTCTTGGCTTCTTCTATGGCCGTCACCTTTGGCCTCCACTTTATTGGAAGTGCTCGAAGAAACTTCCTCACATGGTTCTTGTTATAGAAGCTAGGATCTAGAGCCGTGAGGCTAGTGATAATAGCATTGAACCTTGTGTAACCATTATCAATGGTTTCTTCATCCGAGATCGAGAACTTCTCATATTGTTGTATGAGTAGATCGATCTTGCAATCCTTTACTTGAGAGTTGCCTTGGTGAGTGATGATGAGAGAATGCCAAATCTCCTTGGCGGTTTTACAAACATGGACCCTCTCGAACTCCCTTTGAGGTAGAGCATTGTAGATTAACACCTTGTGGCTTTTCCACCAACAATTTTGTTTCGGGATCTTCCACCATGAACACAAAGTTACCGTTTTGGATGATTTCCCACAAATCAAGATCTTTAGACCTAACATAGGTCTCAAACCAAGTTTTTCAAAAAGAAAACCCATCGGTTTCTAGCAAAGGTGGTCTTTGCATAGAACACCCCTCAACATAGTTCTCTTAAGCCATGGATCTATACTCTACTTTACCAAAAATCTTAGTTAGGATTTTAGATTTTTGGGAAAGAAGTTTTTGACTTAAAACGACTTCTCGGGAAGGCTTTAACGTTTAAAAACTTGAGTATTCCACTCTGATACCAATTGTATAAGCGTAGAGGAGGGGGGTGAATACGGTTTCTTCGGCTTTTTAGAACGTTTAAAAAATTTAAGCCACGAAGACAACCAAGTGGTCTAAGTAGGAACAACCACAAACACGATCACAACTATATAAAGCTAGTAAAGAACACCACGATATATACTGGTTCAGGATGGGGGATTTATACCATCCGTACGTCCATTGAGAATCCGCGACTTCGATACTATTCACTAGTATAATCCTTTCGGTGGACTACAAACCGTTACAATTCACTCCACCGATATTCAACAATATCGATGCTCACAAAGAAGGAGTTACTCCCACGGTATTCCGGCCTCGGAAACCACCCAAAAGAATCTCGCGATTCGACTTCACCTAAGGGTCACTAAGACCACTACCAAGACTTCCCACCAGAAGTATCAAACCCCAACTAGATCCCCAATGATCTAGGCTTGGTCACCAAGACACAAGACTTCCCTTACAAATAATTAGAATGAATGAACAAGTGTTTGTTTAATCAACCAAGCCCTAAACTAACCTAGAGACTCGATTGTAGTAGAAAGGGTATAGAAAAGAAGACCCTCAACACAATCACAAGAGTGGATTAGTTTCTTGTGATTCTTCCCTTGCAAGGAGATGTGTTCTTTTAAAGATGTTAGAGTGAGAATCAAGAACACAAGATTAGAGATAGAGAGATTTGAGAGTGTTTAGAGAGAAAGAATGTAGAGAGAAAGAGTAATGGCAAGGGGTGAGTAATACAAGAGGCAAGGTATGTATTTATAGGCCAAGAACCTAAACTTGGGAAATTTTACTGAGGCCGGCGCGTCACCCGCGCGTCAACGCGCGGGCAGCGCGCCAGGCTTCTGTAACAATTTACCAAATTCTAAGTTTTGGGCCTTGTAAATACTTTACCTTGCTAAACCCCCAATTGTACTTCACACAAAACCTTAACATTAATCAATCTAAGGTTTGCCAACTCAAATAGCCAATTAGAAAATCATTTTGTGAAGTGTTTATTAGGAAACCAAATACCAAGGGTAGAAGAGTAGAAAGGGTAATTTGGTAGGGGTGGAAATGGTATTCCTCACATGGCATAATAGAGAAGAGAATATGCCATGGGATATTCCAAAGGTATATTCCTTTGCTTGGGGGGAAAGAACGAGATGGAGGGTTGAGATGAGATGGTTTGAATTGGATGGTGGAGATCAAGGGGAGCCTCCTTTGAAATTCAAATCAATTTGGCATGTGGGAAATATGGAGGGTTGAGATGTGTTTATTTAAAATTGATGGCTAGGATCAAAGGGAGCCTATGTTTGGATTAAGAAAGGATATTCCACAGGAATATGCTTTGCTTGGGGGGGAAAGGGTGAATCAATGGTTGAGATGGTTTTGGTTTGAAATGGATGGCTTGGATTAAACACATTTGATGGAATAGAGAGGAGGGTGAGTGAATGGTTGAGATGTATTGTAAGAGGATGGATGGTTGAGATGAAGAGTGTGTAAGGGAATATGTAAGAGTTTAAGAGATTGTGTAAGAGAATATATGAGTTGGATATGGTGAGTTGGCTAGTGTGTGTGGAGAAGAGATGGTTGTGAGAGTAGTGTGTGTATTTTGAAATCAAGTGTGTGTACAAATGTACATGGTATGTATATGTGTGTGTGTACAAAAGGTGTAGAAGTGTGTGTACAAAGATTGTATATGGAGAGGGAATATTGTGTGTGGAAGTATATGGGACAAGAGGTACACATTGTGTAAGTGGTGTAAGGGAATGTTGTAAGAGAATGTTAGAGATAGATATTTGGGAAGGATTGTGGGAGATTTGGTTTTGTTGTCTTTTATAAAATGAGATTAAGAAGAAGATTAAGAAATAATCTAATTGTCATTAAGAAGAGAAAGTTTAGACAATTAAGATTACGAGTTGAGAAAATCATAGGTTACTTATAAGTTCAAGTAACACAACGTCGAGAATCCATAGTTTCATATCTCGTGACTTTCCACAACTCGACGTTCTCAACTAATACCTTGGTTCAAACAAGTTAAGTGATTTGCCTTGATGTAAAGCATAACCCAAGTGGGAAAGGATGCGTTTACGCAAAGTGACCTTTGACTTAGTTTGACCAAAGAGGGAGTAAACCCGTTACGTAATTAGAGAAGACGTAAGCACGGGATATGAGCATATGGATGCTTTCACATGATGTTACGTGAAGTATATAAGCTCCCTATGTTTAGAAAAGCCTTGGCTAGAGGCGATAGTTAGAAAACATGAGTTGGAGTTTTCCCATAAATGGGTGCTTTAAAAGTTTGATCTCTCTAATCCCAAAATTCGTTTCGAGTGTTCTCAATTAAGCACATAACATATTCATACCTGTATTGAAAGATCCACATTTGTCGGGTAAGGGGAAAGCCGACTTTCAAATTTTGCCCGAAGCCATACAGTGGCCTGGCGCGTCACCTGCTCGTTGACGTGCGGGCAACGCGCCAGGAGCAGATATGGGCTTCGGGGAATTTGGCTACCGTTTGATATTTTATGTGTTTCATATATTTATTTGTTATCATTAAAACATTAGGAGATCTTGATAATGTTGCCTCAACAATATACAAAACTCAAATTTGATCAATGATCATGAAAAAATATTCCAAGTATACGTAGGCCAAATTATCCACAATTACACCCCAATATCTATAGCAAAAGATTTATAATAGGGCTAATGATTTAGATAGACTAAGAGAATAAGAGATATACCATTTTCTCTATTTAAAAAAAAAAAATAAATATAAACTGCTCGACTGTGCGACCACTCGACTCCATTTTTATTTTTGCTCGACTTCACTATCAGCTGTCTTTTATATTTAAGCCATTAACTCTTTAAAATATCAAACTTCGTTGTCTTTTATAACGAAAGCTAAAAACAACATAGCCATATAAAAAAAACAAAAATTTTAGTATAATTTCAGTTTTAATTTTAATCAAGACGTGTTATGAATCATTTGGATCAAGTTTTTGCAAAAAACTGAACCGGTCACCAAAACCAAACCCGGATCCGATAATGGAAAATAAGGGTGCGTTTAATTGGAGAGAAATTCTTTTTTTCCAAGAAACTTTTCATAAGAAAATGAAAAAACTGAAAACGAGTTTAGTCGCACTTTTTTTTTCAACAATTTTCAAAAAAAATAAAATTCTCATTTTCTAAAATTTAACTAAGAAATTGAAAAGCCTAAGTGTGCCGTTTATTTGTAGAAAAATTTTCCTCCTTTTCAGTTTCTAAATTCATTGAGAAAGGAATGAGTTTTCTTCTCTAGAGAAGAGTCGAGAATTTTGAAAACCCGTTTAGTTGGAGTTATATTTTTCTTTTTTAAAAATGATAAGGAGATTACCTCAAATTGTGATGGTGGCAGCGACGGCAGGCAGTGGCGGCGACGGTCGGCGGTGGAGGATGACACGAGAGATTACGGGTAGAATATTGTTTTTTTTTTCTTTTTTTTTTTTTTTTTTGAGTTGAGAAAAAAATAAGAAAGAAAAAAGTGAGAATGGTAGAATGAGCTTTCAATTTCATAGTTAAAATTTAGAAAATGAGAATTTCATTTTTTTTTGAAAATTGTTGAAAAAAAGTGCGACTAAACGCGTTTTCAGTTTTTTCATTTTCTTATGAAAAATTTCTTGGAAAAATGGAGAATTTCTCTCTAACTAAACGCACCTCTATTCTACCATTTTTACTTTCTTCTTTCTATTTTTTTTCTTCTCAAACTCCAAAAGAAAACACATACACCATTTTACCCCTAATCTCTTGTGTCATCCTTCACCGCTTACCGTCGCCGCCACCATTGCAATTTGAGGTAATCTTATCATTTTTAAAAAGGAAAAACATAACTCCAACTAAACGGGTTTTCAAAATTCTCTAACTCTTTCTCTAGAGAAGAAAACTCGTTCCCTCAACTAAACGGCACCTAAACTTTCCTAGAACTGGTAACCAAAAGTAACACAATCCAATTTGCTTAGTATTACAGTAGTGCTCGATAATCAAAGGGTCAGAAAAAAGCATGAATATCTGAATGACCTCCAAAACTCTCTCTCTCTCTCTCTCTCTCTCTCTCTCTCTCTCTCTCTCTCTCTCTCTCTCTCTCTCTCTCTCCTATGGCGACTCCTACCAAAAAACGGTTTCTATAGTAAATCGTCAGTTCCAATCAATGTCACCATCAAAATTTAAATAAACACCATCAATCTACTCCAATTTGAATCCCGATCACAATCATATAGTTTTTAGGTATTTTACGGGGTGTTTTGTTGTAGATGTATGATGTTAATCTTGGCGCCAAAATTGAGTTGGGATTTTTTTGGGGGCTTCTGCAATTGAATGTTCTGTTAGTGGTATTTTGTGGTTCTGAGTTTAGATTCATAATTTGTTATTGATTTCATTCACTTTTTAGGTTCAATTTTATTTTTCCCCAATTTGCATAAACCCTAGATAATATGAGAGAAAAATGGCAACACAAAACTCCTGCTAGGTTTGATAATTCAATATACAGAGATAATAATCCCAAAACTGGTAATAGGAAAAATGTATCAAAAAAGAATGTTAGTGAGGAGATTCAAGGTGAGGTATATGTGCAGAAAAATGGGAATAATAAGGGATCTAATGATGAGGAATGCAAGGTAACAGAGGAGATGACACAGAATTGCAAGGAAACAGGAAAGGAGCAAGAGGTTAATGAGAAGGTTGGTATGGAATTGGAGAAATCTGAGGAGAATGGGAAGAATGCAAGTAATGAGGAAGGTGTGACTGAAACTGGAATAGCAAAAGGGAATGAGAAGGATAAAAGAGGTGCAGTATGTGAACCAGTGAGTGAGAAAGCAAATGGAATTGGCAATGTAGATCAAGGTTTTCAAGATTGGGATCCTACTTAGAATCGATTCTGTCTTTGCAAGATCGAGATCGTAAGACCGGGTCGGGATCTTAAGATCCTACCATAATGCATTTTTTAAGTATCCTTTGTAATATTATACAAATTTATAAATTATTATATACATAAACACAAAATTATATAAATGTGTCATAGAAATGTTGTCCTAAATTATGGTTATGAAATGTATAAGAAGATTATAAATGTTGTTTTTTCAATTTTACAAAACACAATTCATAAATTTGTAGTTTTTTAGTTTGCTAGTTCGAGAAAAGTAAGATCGGATCGGATTAGATCCTAAGATCCTATGGCCAGGATCGGGTTCCTATACGATCTTAAGCTTTCAAAGATCCTACATAAGATCCGGATCGTTTTTGCTTTGCAGTATCGTAAAATCGTAAGATCCTAAGATCAGGATCGGGATCCTGACAACCATGATGTAGATTGTGAGCAGGTAACTCCTAAACATAATAATTCAGCTAGTAATGAAAATAATAAGGATAATGTGGGTGGGAGGTCTTATGCTAGGGTGTTCAAGGAAGAACAAATTGTTGTTGAGACTCAACTGAAAGTTATACCTACTGAAATTGATGAGAGTGGAAATGAGTTTGTTGTATTTGATGAAGTAATGATAGAAAAAGATAGTAAGAAATGGGAATTGATATTATGTGGATATTTTGTGGGGTATACTATGCCTATTAATGCACTGAGATATAACCTTTAGAGAATGTGGAGTAAATTTGGGTTTAAGGACATTATAGATTGCAGTAATGGGATATACTTCATGAAATTTAATAATGATTTTGGGATGGATAAGGTTGTGGAAAGTGGACCATGGATTGTACAGAATAAGACTTTTGTTGTGCAAAAATGGGACATAAACATGAGCCTTGATAAAACTGAACCTGAGAATATGCTAGTGTGGATTAAATTATGTAGTATGCCTTTGGAAGCATGGACTACCAAGGGAATCAGTGCACTTGCTAGTAGAGTTGGTAGGCCATTGATTATGGATAATATGACTGCAACAATGTGTAAAGAGGGAGTGGGAAGAATTGGTTATGCTAGAGTTCTTGTTGAGGCATCTGCTACAAAAGAGCTTCCAACACAGATTGAGGTAGTATACAGAAATAGCAGGAAGGAGGTTCAAGGTAGGAAAACAATTAAAGTTGTATATGACTGGCAGCCACCTAGATGTAGTGATTGTTGTGTGTTTGGACATGAGGATAAGAAGTGTCATAAGAAAAGGGCTGTGAATAAGGAGGAGGAAAGCATAAAGGAAGTAGAGACTAAAGGTAATGAGTAGAGGAATGAGGAAGGTAAACAAGAGAAAACTGATACTGAAGGTTTTGTTGAGGCTGGGAATAGGAAAAACAGAAGCGTATAGGACAGAATGAAGAAACCTAACTACAAACCTAACACACAACCACTTAAATATGGTAACAACATGAAGGGGAATGGGAATGATAAAAGGCCAATGCCAAAATATATAGCCAAAAATACAGAAGGAAAGAAAGTAACAACCGCTGATCCAAGTACTTCAAGCTCATCTGAGGTAGGAGGGAAGACCAGTAGTGAAAAGGAGAAAACTATGGATAGTGCAACAAAGAAGAAGACTTGGTCTGTTAATGATGAAGTTCTTGCAGCTATGAAAAGATAAGCCAGTAAATACTCTGCACTGGAAAGAGTTGATGAGCAGGAAATGCAGGTTTTGGAGGAATTGAGGAATAAGAAAATTGTTGATGTATTTTTAAACCAGAAGAAAAAGCCTTCAGATAAAGAGATGAGTAAGTGGAATATGGATATGAGGGCTTATTATAAGAGTAATAGTGATCTAATTGAGGAAGGAAAAAAGAGTATGCAGAATCCAAAAACTAGTAAGGGTGAGGAGGTTGATATTCTTAATGATGAATGTGGTATTGCACAAAGTATGGAAGGAGATGAATTGAAAGGAATGGATAGTGGAGTATTGGAAGACTGTTAAGAAGGTATTCTGTCTTTTATGGATTTTAAAATTGGAACATGGAATATTAGAGGTTTAAGCACCTCTGATAAGCAAAAGGATGTTAGAAAGTTTATTGAAGAGGAAAAGTTGCAGGTATGTGCAGTCCTTGAGACTCATCTTAAATCTAAAAAACTTGTTAAGATTGGAGAAAAGATTTTTGGGTCTTGGGACTGGATAACGAATACGAGTTATTGCAATAAAGGGTGTAGAATTATGTTGGGATGGAATAATGAGAATATACAAGTTGAAGTGGTTCATATGGCAAGTCAATCAATGCTTTGTAAAGTTTAATCAGTCAAGGGGAAATTGAAGCTTTTCTGTACTTTTATTTATGCTACCAATAGTGGAACTGAGAGGGAAGAGCTATGGAAAGATTTAGAGATCTACAAAAGAATTGTGGGTGTGGAGCCATGGATGATAGCTGGAGACATGACTGTTACCCTTCACCCTCAAGAACACTCTGTTGGAGGGTCAGCAATGACAAAAGATATGCAAGAGTTTAAGGAATGTGTTAACAATATTGAAGTGGAAGATATAACAAGTTCTTGATTGTTTTTCACATGGACAAAGAATCTTCATAAGGTAAAAGTAGGAATAAAGTAAGGTACATTAAAGAAGCTTGATAGAATAATGAGAAGTGAGGAGTTTATGAACCATTTTAGTACTGCTTATGCTATGTTTTTACCATACCTGATATCTGATCATCGTCCCACTGTTCTTATCATCCCTAATGGAGTACAACCTAGAAGAAAATCATTCAAGTTTGCTAACTTCATAACTGATAAGGAGGAGTTTATTCCTTTGGTTGAAAATCTTTGGGCTAATGATGTGGAGGGGTGCAATATGTTCAAAATTGTAAAGAAGTTGAAAAGTATGAAAGTGCATTTGAAAAAACTAGCTTGGAAGAATGGAAATATTTTTGAGAATGTGATTAATCTTAGAGAACATGTAAAGGAGGTATAGAGGAAGATTGATATTGATCCTGAAAATAAGGCTTTGAGGCAAGAAGAATGTGAGATTCTGAAGAGGTATATGGAGGCTATGAAAGAAGAGGAGAAATTTGTATTTCAAAAGGCAAAGGTGAGTTGGCTTAGTATGGGGGACAGAAATAATGCATTTTTTCACAAGTCAGTTAAAAGTAGAAGTCAAAGGAATAGGATTGAGGTCATTGAAGATGAGCAAGGGAATAGGTTTGAAGGTGTGTGGGTTGTAGAACAATTTGTGAAACATTTTCAAAAATTTCTTGGCAGTAGTGTTCCTGTTATTAAGTTGACTGAGTTGCAGAATCTCTTTCATAATAAACTCACTAAAGCAGAGGCTACTGATATGATTATGGAAGTTAGTAATGAGGAAATAAAGGCAGCTATGTTCCAAATTGATGATAATAAGGCTCCAGGACCTGATGATTACTCTGCAGCCTTTTATAAGAAAGCTTGGAAAGTGGTTGGTGATGATGTGTGCAGAGCAGTTAGTGACTTCTTCAATAATGGCAAAATGCTTACTGAAATCAACTCTACATTGATTACACTTGTCCCTAAAATGCAAAAAGCAGCTAAAGTCTCTAATTTCATACATATTGCTTGTTGTAACGTGATTTATAAATGCATAAGTAAGATCATTGTGGAGAGAATGAAGAAATGTTTGGGGAAGCTAGTAAGTAAGAATCAAAGTGCTTTTATTCCTAACAGACACATTCAAGATAATGTAATGCTTGCTCAGGAGCTTTTCAAAGGGTATGATAGGAAGGAAGGGCCTAACAGAATAGCATTGAAGGTAGATATTCAGAAAGCATATGATAGGCAATTTCTGGAAGACACACTCAGAGAATTTGGATTTTGTGGAAAACTAAAAGGGGGGGGGGGGGGGGGGGTTGAATAGTTTTACGTCATTTTCTATTTATAAAATGGTTGTTAAAAGATAACTTCAATTTAAATTTTGTTTCGAAAACTATACTTGATCGAAATGATCAATTAAACATGTATATGTGTATATATGTATTTTATCCTTTTAGATTATTCGTAAAAAGCTTTATTGTTGTGAATGAACCTTTAGTTTGATCTTTGTGTGAAATCAATATTAGCACAATATGATAAGTAATAAGAATATGTAAATGTCTATGTCTACGTAAATAAAAATGATGTAAATAAGATAATGAGCAAGAGATGGAAGGATCAAACCGAGACACAAAAGATTTACAGTGGTTCGGCTACAAAGACACCTTCCTTGCCCTACTCCACTCCTCGAGTCACCTACTCGAGAGTTTTCTTCACTAAATCAACGAGCTCCCTTTTGGCGGAGAAACCTTACACGACTTTTGCTTACACCAATTAACGACACTAAGCTAAATGTCGAGTTCTAATCGTAGCTAGAACTAATCTCACACCACTAGTCACTACACACCTTCTTCACAACATATACACACCACTACTACTACACAACTTCACAGCTTCTACTTCACAACACTACTACTTCTTCACTACTTTTATTCACAACTTCTATTCACAACTTCTTTTCACTACTAACACACCTAGATCTACCTAAAACACAACCTCTACACCTTTACAAATAATTTACACAACTACAAGCAATATTTACAAATCTACAATACTTCTTAACTAGATGTTGAAGGAGTATTCTTCTCTTGCACTTTGAATGATGAGAGATTGGATCACTTGAAACAAGAACTTATAATCTTATGATCCAAGGATTTAGGAAGATGATTTGAGAGGATTTGGACAGAAAGTTATAGTGCAAAAAGGTGAGGAAAAAATGCAGGATTGAACCTGTATTTATAGGCCAAAGATTTTGGTCACAGGAGCATGCCGGCCCCCTTAAATGGTGGCCGGCCCCCTTAAAATTAAGGGGGCTGCCCTCCTGTAACGGCCAGAATCTTTGTCCTTTTCTGGAGAAAGTTTATTTGGTGAAAATTTAACTGATTTTGGTTAAAAATTTGAATTCATATATTTATTATGAATTAAACATTTTCCTTTAATTACCAAAAGTGTTTTTCTTAATACATAAAATGTTTATACCATTTTATATAATTTGTAATGATTAAATAAACCTTCCTTTGATCATAAAATGTATTAGGCAATTGTTTATTCATACCTTAAGTGATTAAGTTGGATATAATGATGTTTTGTCACTAAATACTTGTTTACGTAATGATTTTACGTATAATGATTTAAGATTTTGTGATTGTCAAAACATAGGGATATCGAGAAATATTAATAACGTTTTTACGCATTATTTATATCAACAGATTTCATGGTACTATGATCAATTGGATTATGAGGTGTGTAACAACTACGACTTTCTCTGTATGTATTAATGGTGAAATACATGGTTACTATAAAGGCGGAAGGGGTCTAAGGCAAGGGGATCCTATGTCCCCTTACCTATTTACTATGGTAATAGAAGTGCTCACTCTTATTATACAGAAGAAAGTGTTAAGCAGTGGAAGCTTTAGGTATCATTTTGGGTGTAAAAGGCTGGGGATTACAAATGTTTGCTTTGCTGATGATCTCTTAATCTTTTGCCATGGGGATATCAATTCTGTATCAGTCATTAAGGAGGCCATTAAAGAGTTTGGTTCAGTTTCTGGTCTATTACCCAATTACAACAAAGGTACTATTATATTTGGTAGCATGTCAGAGGAGGAGAAGAAGAATATAATGGATATTATTCCCTTTAAATGTGAAAAGTTACCAATTAGGTATCTTGGGATTCCTCTTTCTTCTAAAATAATAGGGGTGAAAGAATGCAAGGTGTTAATTGATAAAGTGATTGGGAGAATTTCAAGTTGGAAAAACAAATGTTTGTCTTTTGCTGGAAGACTTCAATTGGTAGCATCTATTTTGGAGTCAATACATGTATATTGGGCTTCAGTTATTCTTCTACCTCAAGCAGTGATTAAGGATATTAATAAAGCTCTAAAAGGCTTTTTATGGAACCAATGTGAAGTTACTAAAGGCAAAGCTAAGGTTGCGTGGAAATATGTGTGTGAGCCAAGACAGTATGGAGGGTTGGGGTTAAAAGATTTGAGTGTTTGGAACAGGGCTATGATAGTTAAGCATTTATGGCACATCCTCACTGATAAAGATTCACTTTGGGTGAAATGAATTCATACTATTAAACTGAAGGGGAGAAGTATTTGGGAGATTAATGAAGATGTATATGATAGTTGGGGTTGGAGAAATATACTGAGACTAAGGCAAGATGTTAAAAAATTCATTACCTTTGTGATTGGTGATGGAGCTAAAATTGATGTGTGGTTTGATAGTTGGAGTGAGATAGGAGCCTTGAATGAAATAGTGTCATACATAGAATTGTATAATGCTAGACTTAGTGCAAGGTTAAAGGTGAAAGATATGGTTGTTAATGGAATATGGAAGTGGCCAGTGGAATGGGAGTATAAATTTCCAATGATTGTACAGATTTCTAATTGTAACATTGATCCTAATAAAAGAGATGAAGTGATGTGGAAGAATAGGAGAGGGCACTTGAGCAACTTTTCAGTCAAGCAGGCATATAATTAAGGATCTTAAAAATGATGAGGAGAAAGTCATATGGAGCAAGCTAATATGGTTCACTCAAAATATTCCAAAGCATGCTTTTGTGTTGTGGCTAGCAGTTCAAAAGAAGCTCATGACACAGGATAGAGTTAGGATGAGGGGTTCTTATGACCTTATGGTGTGTCCATTATGTTGCAAGGAAATGGATTCTCATAATCACCTTTTCTTCAAATGCCAGTATGCTGAACAAATATGGGAGAAAGTAGTTATGAAAATGGGAGTGTAGTGTGAAAAAATGGACTAGGAAGATATAATAAAGGAGTTTGCAGGTTAATTTAATGGGAACTCTGTGGGTAGCATAATAAGAAGACTATGTTTAGCTGCAAGTGTATACATGATTTGGCAGGAAAGGAATCAAAGAATTTTTAGAGATGAATATAGAAGGTGGGAGGAAGTATATGAGATTATTTTGGAAAATATTAGGTTGAGACTAATGAGCCTGAAAGCAAAAAGGTCAGTGGCAGTTCTTAAAGCACAGGAAGAGTGGAATGTGGAGTTTAAAAAAGGTTGGTAAAAAGGCATAACATAGTAAGCTGGTAGTGTAAGGGCTGCTGATGTTGGATAGGTTTTGGTGAGTGGATGTATGTGTTCAGAAGGCTACCTTAAGGGGTGTTTGGGAATGCTGATAACTAGTATTTCTATGAGTATTGGTTAATGTTCTACTATAATCATTATCAGGCCATTACAAAGTTCTAATTACTTGTATCTTGGAGTCTAAATTGGTGTGACTATAGTCATTAGTCCCACATATATGCTTGATTAGATTGGCCTTGGGAGGAATCTGATTAAGGTATGTTTGAGACTGTGAGAGGTCTAATTCAGTTATGACGTACCATAAAGTAGGATTAGACTTTGTGAAGGGTAAATGGTCTTGGAGGGGAGTGCAAGTAGTATGGAATTTAGAATGGGGAAAGATGACACTTCATGGTCCATGCTTTGCATTCCCACAGGAGGAAATGGATGGTCATCATGGAGGGAGTGTGTTCCCAAGTAACTGAAGCCTTTCTTAGAGAAGGAAATGTAGGTTGCTTGGCAGAGCCCCCCATGGATGGGTTATGGGTGCCTAGTGATGCCATCCTCCATATCCATTAGGCTACTGTGGTGGCAGGATGAGAGGTTTAGTGGATTGGAGTGATGGAAATGTAGCTAGATGGTAGGTGCAAATAATGTGAATTTGGATAAGAGAATGGTTTTAGTGATGAAGATAGTCTGTAGGCACATGGAGTTCTATTTCCTGGCTGAGATCAGGTTCATCAGATATAAGAGTGTAGATGAGTCTGATATATGTTGGAATGTTTTAGTTGTTAGTAGTATTCTCTGATGTATCTGTGTTGGGAAATGCCCAAGCACTGTTATGGTTATGTTGCCTTATGTAAATTTGGTTATTAATATAATTCACATTTGCACAAAAAAAAACTGTTCAAATCGTATTTAATCCCATATTGTTTAGTTTTACATAATTTCTACATTGTCATCAATGTAGGATAGTCAAAATATGAATTTTAGTTCAACTACATTTTCAGTAGACTGTTAGGATTACATTTTCTAGAAGGTTCATATGGTCAGCTCAGCTCTCTACGGATTCCTCGAGTCCTTTCTTATATGAACTCGGGTGTCAAGGCCTGGTTCATACTTTGAATACCCAGGTTCTCTTCAGTTCATGGGCAATTTGGGACAGGGAGTTGACCACATATCACCACTGTCTATTTCTGATGGGTACGATATGAAAATGGACAAAAAAGTGTTTGTTGTTGATCCAACCTAGTTCGACCCGTAGTAAAATATTAGTACGTAATAATGATCCATTTCAACATGAACTTGCCTACGGCATCATGACACCTATAGGAAATGATGAAACACCATAGGTGATATGTGTAGTCATTTACAGACTATGTTATGATTTTAGTCTTCATATTAGCTTATAAATAAGTCTAGGGGTTAGAGTGTTAAGCTTAAACTTATCTTAGTCAAGTAGGAGTCGGTTTGGTTGGCTTGTGTCCCAAGCCCAACCCGTGCCCTTGTAACAACCGACTATGAGTCCATATTGGAGTCGGTTTTACCTTCCCCCTCATCTCTATAAAAGGAGGGGGGTTGTACGTTCATTCTTTCAATAACTAATCAAACAACGATTAGGGATATTTACTTGTGCATCATTATTTACTTTCTGTCATGTTATACTTTTTGGTTTGGTGTGTCGATATTCTTCAAGAAGACGATCGGGTTCCGCATCTAGTTTTTGGTTTATTGGTTGCGACATAATACCAACAAGTGGTATCAAGAGCTTGGTCACAAGAGCTAGATTCGATCATCTTGAAGGTTCTTGAGTTCGGATCAGAATTACAAGAAGGAGCAGCAGGTTGCCGTCGACAGTTAGGGTTCTTGAAGCTCGGTTTGTGTTGTCGAGGTGTTACGACAAAAGGAGGTTCAAGGTTTTCGTTTGTTTTTCGGGTTTATCGATACAATTTTTTTTGTTGTGGTAATAAACGAAGAAGAAGAACAGTACATATCTGGTTGTTGTTCTTTTTTGTTTAAAAGTCAACACTTCCAAAGGTTTAAGTTATTAAATCTGGTTTTTAAATTCTTGGTGGGGATAAATCCGATTATTATTAGTTTTATTTGTTTTATTCTAAAATAAATAAATAAGATTATATAATTTGAAGGGTATTGCACAAGGGACTTTGTTGATTTGTGATTGTGAGGGTTTTTCACAAGGTTTAACAAATTAATAAAGGGATTAAAGAATGACGGGAGCCAAGTTTGAGATCGAGAAATTCGATGGAACTGGTGATTTTGGGTTATGGAGAGTCAAGATGCGTGCTTTATTAATCCAACATGGAGGTGAAGCAGCTCTGGAGGTTTTACCCGCAGATATGGATGCTGCAGCAAAAGTTGAACTAAACAAGAAAGCTCATAGTGCCATGATTTTGTGTTTAGGTAACAAGGTACTTAGAGAGGTTACCGGGGAGACGACTGCAACGGGGGTTTGGACCAAGCTTGAGACTTTTTACATGACAAAGTCCTTGGCTAATAAGTTGTACCTGAAGAAGAAGTTGTATACATTCTACATGCCGGCTGGACGTACGATTTCCGAGCATATAGATGAGTTCAACAAAATCGTTCTTGATTTAGAAAATATTGAGGTAAAATTCGAGGATGAAGATCTTGCTTTATTATTACTCACTTCTTTACCAGCATCATACAAACACTTTGTGTATACCTTGCTTTATGGACGAGAAGCTTTGACTTTGGAGGATGTGATGGCCACACTGAATTAAAAGGAAATCAAAGAAAGATCTAAGGCTAAGGGGGATGATGGTGAAGGGTTATACGTGAGGGGAAGAACTGATCATAGGAATTCGCATCAGTCTAGGGGAAAGTCAAGATCGAAGTCTTGAGGTGGAAGACTCAAGTGTTTTATTTGCCAATCTGAGGAGCACTTGAAGAGAAACTGCCCGAAGAATAATCGCAAGAAGTCAAATGGTTTTGTCAAGAAAGAAGATCAGCCAAGCTCCAGTGGTTCGATTTATGACGGTTCTGAGGTGATGATGGTGATGAGTGCAGAGGCTCTGCTAGATTGGATCATGGATTCAGGAGTTCATACCACATGACACCGAGGTTAGATATATTTTTTGATTTTCTGGAATGCGATGGGGGCAGGGTACTGTTAGGTGACAACAGGGAGTGCAAGATCAGAGGTATCGACAAAGTAAGGGTACAACTGAAAGATGGGTCAAGTTTTGTATTACACAATGTCAGGTATATTCCTGAATTGAAAAGAAACTTGATATCGCTGGGAACTCTTGAAAAAGAGGGATATACCGTAAAAATGCAGTCGGGCAAAATCAAGGTGATTAATGGTTCTAGGGTTATTTT
Source organism: Artemisia argyi (assembly GCA_030686995.1). Taxonomy (NCBI): domain Eukaryota; kingdom Viridiplantae; phylum Streptophyta; class Magnoliopsida; order Asterales; family Asteraceae; genus Artemisia; species Artemisia argyi. The sequence goes on along the minus strand of CM060678.1, from coordinate 50,621,962 downwards.
ATCTGGAACCCGAAGGGATAATTGTGTATACTCTTTGGATGGCCATGCAGTGGCGGGTGAGCTTAATGCTAAGTGTTGAAGAAAAAGACAGTCTTGCGCAGCTTTGGCACAAAAGATTGGGACATATCAATGAGGCGGGACTTCAGGTGCTAGAAAATCAGGAGCTGTTTAGCAAGAATAGTCTAGGTAAGCTCGATTTTTGTGAGAATTGTGTTCTGGGAAAGTCACATCGAGTCAGTTTCGGTGTAGGAAGGCACACTACTCAGGGAGTGATAGACTATGTTCATTCAGACTTATGGGGTCCGTCTCAGGTGGAATCATTGGGAGGTAAGAGGTACTTCTTATCTATTGTTGATGATTATTCCAAGAGGGTATGGGTTTATATTCTCAGGTTCAAACACGAAGCATTTGGAAAGTTCAAAGATTGGAAGCAGTTAGTAGAGAATCAGACTGGGAGGACGGTTAAGAAGCTAAGAACAGATAATGGTCTTGAGTTCTGTAACCGGGAGTTTGAGCAGCTATGTACTAAGAGTGGGATTGCTAGACATTTGACAATTTCCGGGACGCCGCAGCAGAATGGATTAGTAGAACGGATGAATAGAACTCTCATGGATAAGGTACGCTGTTTATTAATACAGTCTGGATTGCCCAAGACCTTCTGGGCGGAAGCGACATGTACGGTCGCATATCTTATAAATAGGTCACCATTTACAGCGATTGAGAAAAAGACACCTATGGAGATGTGGTCGGGACATCCAAGTGATTATGGGATGTTGAGGATTTTCGGTTGTGTCGCATATTCACACGTTAAACAAGGTAAGCTCGAGCCGAGAGCAGTAAAATGCGTTCTTTTGGGGTATCCTGAAGGTGTGAAGGGGTACAGGCTATATAGGCTTGATAATGAATCACCTAAAATAGTCACTAGCAGGAACGTGGTCTTCAATGAAAGTGTCATGTATAAAGATACGTTGAAGGATTCTGGTGCAGGTACTGATAAGTCTGTTGAGGAATTACAGGTTGAGGTGGAACTGCAGAGGTTAAATAATCATTCGCTTGAGGAAGATCTGATTGATGGTCAGGAAGATGGCGATGATGAAGATGCAGGGGATCAGGATCATGATCAAACACCGGATCTCACAGATTATCATTTGGTTCGGGATAGAGAGCCAAGGACAAGAACGAAACCTTTGAGGTTTCAAGATGAAAGTGATATGGTTGCTTACGCGTTTGCTGCAGCAGAGGAAGAAGATACTCATGAACCATTGACATACCAGGAGGCAGTTGCTTGTAAAGATGGATCTAAGTGGAAAGCTGCAATGGATGGAGAGATGGATTCTCTGAAGAAGAATGAGACCTATGAGTTAGTGGATCATCCAGCTGGGTAAAAGCTGGTGAGCTGCAAATGGCTGTTCAAGATAAAGGAAGGGATTGAAGGTGTTCAAAAGCCTAGGCACAAGGCGAGGTTGGTGGCTCGTGGATTCACTCAAAGGGCGGGTATTGACTATAATGAAGTATTTTCGCCGGTAGTTCGACGCACATCTATTCGGGTTATACTTGCATTGACTGCGTGTAGAGATTATGAGCTAGAGCAGCTTGATGTAAAGACGGCATTTTTACATGGGAATCTTGAAGAAGTGATCTACATGAGGCAGCCACCGGGTTATGAACAAGGTATGTTTGTTAAAGAAGTCCCTTTATGGTTTGAAGCAGTCACCTAGGCAATGGTATAAGAGGTTTGATGAGTACATGTTGAGCAACGGGTTCAAGCGTAGCAGTTACGACAGTTGCGTATATTACAGGAGTTATACACCAGGTGAGTATATCTATCTACTGTTATATGTAGACGATATGCTGATTGCTTGTAAGAGCAAGGCTGAGATTGGGTCTACCAAGTCTTTGCTAAAGAAGGAGTTCGACATGAAAGGCTTCGGGGAAGCAAAGAAGATTATTGGTATGGAGATCATCAGGGATCGGAGTCGCAAGATTCTGAGGGTGTCACAATCCGGGTACGTTTCTAAGATTTTGAATAATTTTAGAATAGACAATGGGAAATCGGTTCAGATGCCATTGGGTAGGCACTTCAAGCTGTCGTTGAAGGATTGTCCGATTAAGGATTGTGATGTTGAAAGGATGAGTAAGGTGTCATATTCAAATGCGGTTGGGAGCTTAATATACTTGATGGTATGCACAAGGCCAGACATAGCGTATGCGGTAAGTGTAGTTAGCAGATATTTGGCGAATCCAGGTAAAAAGCATTGGGAATCAGTGGAGTGGATTTTGAAATATTTGCTGTGTACTGCAAATGTGGGTTTGGTGTATGGGACAGATCGTAGCAACCATGTGGACGTAACAGGTTTTGTTGATTAAAACTACGCTAAGGATCCGGATAAAGGTAGGTCAATCACAGGTTACGCGTTTTTAGTACAGGGATGTGTTGTAAGCTGGAAGGCAATGCTACAACACGTGGTGGCTCTTTTAACTACAGAGGCGGAGTATATGGCCCTTACGGAGGCTGTGAAGGAAGCTATTTGGCTAAGGGGACTCTTGGAAGAGTTGGGCGTGGAGCTTAACACTGTGGCAGTTAATTGTGATAATCAGGGCGCGATTCACTTATCGCGGAATCATGCTTTTCATGAAAGGACTAAGCACATCAATGTGCGTTATCACTTTATCAGAGAGGTCTTGGAAGCAAAGACGGTTGAAGTTCTGAAGGTGGGTACTGAACACAATGCTGTGGATGCCTTGACGAAGGTGGTACCTGGACGGAAGTTACAACACTGCTTGGAGTTGTTGAGTGTCGGTATAGGCTAATATAAAGCCTAAGGTGGAAATTGTTATGATTTTAGTCTTCATATTAGCTTATAAATAAGTCTAGGGGTTAGAGTGTTAAGCTTAAACTTATTTTAGTCAAGTAGGAGTCGGTTTGGTTGGCTTGTGTCCCAAGCCCAACACGTGTCCTTGTAACAGCCGACTATGAGTCCATATTGGAGTCGGTTTTACCTTCCCCCTCATCTCTATAAAAGGAGGTGAGGGGGGGGGGGGGGGTTTGTACGTTCGTTCTTTCAATAACTAATCAAACAACGATTAGGGATACTTACTTGTGCATCGTTATTTACTTTCTGTCGTGTTATACTTGTTGGTTTGGTGTGTCGATATTCTTCAAGAAGACGATCGGGTTCCGCATCTAGTTTTTGGTTTGTTGGTTGCGACATAATACCAACAGACTACAATCTGGAATGGTTCTCTTAAAAAATTACATCAGCATCAGTGACTAGGTATGTGTTCTCCAGCTCGATTTTTTCTTTTTCTTAGTAGCATTACTTGACGTTTTGTCTTAACCATCTAAAGTTTGGTATTTTATCAAGCTGATTATGTTTTGAATCTTTTGTGTAACTATAAAGGAATTGAAGTTTGCATTTTCTTTCATTTTCGCCATGAAGTTAGCAAGGGTCACATTTTAACTGCAGTAATCTGCTTTCATTTGCTAAAACATTATCTTTGGATGTCAAATGCAAAAGAAATGTAATGATTTCGTATATCAGCTTTCTTGGTTACTTCAATATCTTTTTTTCCCTTCCTTTTTATAACTACAGACGTTTTTTAGATATTAAAACTAAAGTGCAATTGTTGACCCTAATCAATTTAGGTGCAAAATCACTAGAACATGCTAACTCAACTAGTTTTTCTCTATTTTTTGCAAGCACATTGAATGTTCAACCGTTATGTAATGTTAAAAATTGAGTTAGTTATAACTTGTTGACCTTGCGTTTAATCTTTTTGGTTGAAAAAGTGAAAATAGGTCAAGAACTAGGCGTAGCTCCTGGGGGTTTTATCAGCCTGGTTTCCCAAATGGAGCAAAACTTCGACTACAGATGATGTGTTTTGGTCAAAGTTGGGATCCACGTACAAAGTATAATGCAGTGATGGTTTTGAAGCTCCACCAGGATTCCTGGAACATTCGTTTAATTGGTTGAAGCTGCAATTCAAGATTCTCAAGCCTATGCTAGCTCGGGTGAAATTCCTTCAATTTACCCGGATATTTGTATAGTCGATATTAATGCAACCACTGGTCGACTTGGTCTACATCAGGTTAGTTTTTTACTTGCATATACATACACACATTTTAAGTCAAGATAAGGCACAGTTTGACTTTATATGGTCAAATTAGAGGTTAGTTATGTATTATTTATTTATTATGTATTTTTTTTAGGACGGCAACTAACTATCTCACAGACTATCTCACATGTCCTAAGCAGGACTTGAACCCACAACCATTTGGTTAGAGAGCTTCTCACACAACAAGCGGTACCATTGGGACACAAGCCCTTTGGTAGTTATGTATTACTGTATTATTGCTGGTGTGAATCTAGCATATATGACTTATATTCTTTCCACATAAGGGTAGTTTAGGCGTTTTACTGATAGTCATTAATTAACTATATCTGTTTAATCAGAATTGACATTGTGTGATCTTATAACTAAACATTATGTTTAGAAAATATGCGATTTTGCTTTTTGAACCTTCTAGGTTATAAATAAGCCATGTCTTTTTGTGCAAAATGCAGAAAAGCATAACTACAGGTTATGACAGTGAGTAGTTTGAGTTAAAAAGGAAAGTATATGGCATATGTATTTCACAGTTTGTCTTAAATTGCATTTTATATCTTTTATATTGTTTCATTTGACATTTTTGCAGAAATGGCTGTTAGTCCGTTTTTGAAACGTAAAATTACTTCAAAAGCCAAATTGTCATATATCATTGGTGGGGATGGGGTTGAAGGACCAAAAGTTGAACTGTATTTCTTCTATGTGTGCACAAAGATTTGGGTATATCATTGGGAGATAACTATACGTGAAAGAATAAAATGTCATTAATACTAACAAGGACATCGTTAATAATCATTTGGCTTATAACTGAAAGTCAGTTGTAGCAAAATGAACACGTTGTAACATGTTTAAACGAACTCAATTGTATGTCTGTTTTGGTTTAAATGCAGGATTGCGATGAGAGCCCGAATGGTCTCAAAAGAGTACTGCCAGTTGTTTCCATCTCTATTGGTGACTGCAGAATTCTTGTACAAGGACACTTATACAAAAGATCTCGATAAGGCAAACAAAGTTTTGTCAGAATCAGGAGACATGTTGATATTTGGTGGCAAGTCTAGATGTTCATCATGGGGTGAAGACAATCATCCCAAAATCAGCTCCTGTGCAATTGTTAAATGAAAGCGGGCTAAGACCGGGTCGTCTTAACCTTACTTTTAGACAGTATTGATCGAGGGCATTCTGTATAGAAAGATAGCATACTTTGATCCTAATTATCATTCAGGTAGTTGCTTATTTATCCGTAGAAAACCATAAACTTTTAAAAATTATGACATGAAGTAACAACGTCTATAGGGTCGTCGTTGGTCCTTTTTTGCACTAAAAATACGTTCAAAAATTATGGAACATATTAGATTAAAGATGCTTTTCTTCTTGTATAATTTTTGTTTGCATAGAGTTTCTCAAATCTGTCTTCCATTCCAATAATTGATTGTATTTTATTTTAAGATTTCTCTCCACTTTCAGAATGTTTGTCTGTGATTTTCGTATAGATATGGAATCAATGTAAGAAACCATGATGACAATAACTGATAGTGATACTATGATACTGTGTGACCGGGCCTATTAATGCCGACTAAAATCTTATAATTGAGTATTACTATTATTACATATCATAGCATTTTGTCTCCATACTTCTAATCAAACTATTAAGTAGATATTGTTTAGTATGTGACAACAGTTATAGTAGGTTGAGACAATGTGTTTTTATTGAGGACCATCTGACCCAAATCGAATTTATTGTAGCTTGAGGTCAGTGGCTTCATAAGGGTCCGTAACTGTGAAGAATGAATTTGAATAGCAGAATAGGTAGGATCAATTATAGCTTTTGGTGCTAAGGGTCCTAACGGGTGATCGTGGACCTAACCAGAGGGCCATGTCAAGTTTCACTTAGCCGTATCGAGCCAATTCATGTTCCCTGAGATTGATAGTGATATGAGATTAAGAAAGTTTCCTTACGTCTCATCATCACATATGAGACCAAACGGACCATATTTTCTCACCATTTTTCGTTTGTTATGGTACAATCATATCAATGAATAGTAAAACTTACAAAATGCCTCTTGGCCCAGCGCTATGTGAGTGACTTAACAACCTACGTTGTGGGTTCAAGTCTCACCGGAGACACATGTGAGATAGAGTTTGTGAAATAGGTGGCGTAGTTTGTAAAAATTTGCCGTTGAAACAAAAATGAATAACAAAACTTCAGACTTAATTTGGTAACTGACCCCTTTTGTTTACACTATAGTAACCTAGTAAGTTAATACAAGTTTCCTTTGTATGAATCACACATAGTCTTCATGTCAAATGACGAACGAGTTCATTCACAACTTGTGACTTGGTGAGACTCGTCGATATAACTATTATAGGGCCAAATTTCTTTCGCTATATCGTTGTTATTAAAGTCTATAGGTTCGTCGAGTAGATGACATGAACTAAAATTATAATTAAGCACATGATCATATATATCACCGAAATAAAGAGATCTGTCTAGCATTGAGATACCAGTATTTTTCTTAACCATCAAAACGTTCTTGACCTCGTTTTCTTGTCTCGAGCCGATCATTATTTTCGTAGTTACAGAGTAATTGTCTAGCTAAAATTGTACAAAAATGATGATATAACTTCAAAGTAAATTATGTGACTGAAATATTTTGCATTCGAACATGCAACTAAAGACATACAATAAGTTTTTATCTATATGCCCCAAGTAATATCTAGTAGCGACTTATTTTATAGATAAAATAACCAACAACTTGAACATATGATAACAACATGAGCAGTTTGAGCATAGTTTAATAATTTATGATTAATAAGATAAAAAATGAAAGAGTATTTAAATTTTTGCATAATTAGATCTCTCAACAAACAATAAAATATGAGTTGATTTCAAATTAATTACGTAGTACTTTTTAGGTAAACTATGGGTATGGAATTACAAAACATAATTTGCCAAATAATATTCGATTAAGATTTATCACAATTGGCTTATTATAATTTAAAACGTAATTCTAAGCAAAAACAACAGAATAAAAAGTCTAGTTTTTCATTTTCTTCGAAAATATAATATAACTAATGATAATTTTGAAGCTAATTACAACTTGTTTGACATCTAATTATTAACCTAAGTACCTAACCCATGTAAACATATCAGCTAATAATCACATCTAGTTTCACTATAAATATTAGGAATATTACTTCGAGAAAATAGAATAGAACATAACTCAATATTTAAAATAGAGTAAAAAAAATAGGTAGAGTGTTTAAAGAGCAAGCATGTATGTTTGGTGAGAATTACTTCAAATGTATAAAAAAAATCCTAAAGTTAAAAAATAGGTAGTGTGATTGAAGAGCATATATGTATGTTTGGTGACAATCACTTGAATTGTGAATAAACAACCAAAAACCATGCAAAACATGGTACCAAACCCCATAAAAAGCCAACACCCAAACCAACTTTTAACACTTACCCAATCAAACAAAAACATACCAATAAAAATTTATATTTGTAAGTTTCTTTTCAAGAAGCAATCATGCTATGAAATCTTTTTTGGTAATTACAGATGCAAATAAGAAAGATATGAAGCAACTAGAAAACAATAGTGTAGAATGAAAAATATCATATGCATGCAAACAAACTACAAATTGACGCAAGTTATGGAAATCATTGCTCGTACACTGTGTTGTCAACATCTTTGCACTTGTGTGGATATAAATTATAAATATATAGGGGATTAGGTTGCAATACAATCATATTTTTTTCATTGTACCAAAATGGATTAACTTTGCTTACCATATAGAATGTTTAAATCAGATTACAAGATTTGATAGTATTTGTACTGATTAAAAATTATAATTATTTTTAAACAACCCCTTTAGACAAAGTTAATTATAAAAAAAAAGTGAAACTAAAAGTGGACTTGATCTAGATCTCTTGTACTACAATTTTTGTATAAACAAAACATGGGGTTTCCCCCCATTCAACAATCCCCATAACACATCTCATTCTTTTGCTACTCTCGATAACAATGCTTTTTCATACCTTCTTCTTCACCCTTCTTCTATTCATATTTTTTCCTCATATTTGTTACTCCATTGATTCACAAGGCCAAGCTTTACTAACATGGAAAAACACATTCAACACTTCAACTTCACTAAATTCATGGAACCCATTAGACCAAAATCCTTGCAAATGGTATGGGATTCATTGCAACTCACAAATGCAAGTGATCACCATTAAGCTAAACTCGATAAATTTGCAAGCAAATTTGCCTTCAAATTTACAACCACTTAAGTCCTTAACCTCACTAATCCTTTCTTCCACTAATATCACTGGAACCATTCCACCTGAATTTGGAGACTATGTACAGCTTACTATTATTGACGTATCGAATAATTTGATCACGGGTTCGATTCCAACAGAAATATGCAAGCTGACTAAGCTGAAAAGTTTGTCACTGAATACTAACTTCATTGTAGGAGAGATTCCTTTGGATATTGGAATGCTTTCGAGTCTACGAAACTTACTGATTTATGATAATCAGTTAAGTGGAGTGATCCCCAAAAGTATAGGCAAAATGCGAAATCTTGAAGTGATTAGAGCTGGTGGGAACAAGAATCTTTCTGGAGAGTTGCCAGGTGAGATTGGGAACTGTGGTAATCTTGTGATGTTGGGACTAGCGGAAACTAGTATCTCGGGTAGTATTCCAAAATCTATAGGTAACTTGAAAAGGGTTCAGACGATAGCGATTTACACGTCGAGTTTGACGGGTGTAATCCCTGATGAAATAGGAAACTGTAGTGAACTAAAAGGTCTGTATTTGCACCAGAATAATATTACTGGTTCGATCCCGAGAAGTATCGGGAAGCTTAGAAAGCTCGAGGAAATGCTGCTTTGGGAGAACAGTTTGGTTGGGACAATACCGGAGGAACTTGGAAGCTGCAATGAGCTAAAGACGATTGATTTATCGGAAAACTCGTTAACAGGGACTATTCCGGTGAGTTTTGGAGGGTTGTCAAAGCTTCAAGAGCTGCAATTATCTGTCAACCAGTTGTCAGGTAACATACCGAATGAAGTCACAAACTGTACTGCTTTAACTCATTTAGAAGTCGATAACAATCGACTTAGTGGCGGGATCCCGTCTCAAATGAGAAAACTGGAGAGTTTGACTCTGTTTTTCGCCTGGCGGAATAGTCTAACTGGTAACATTCCTGAGTCTTTATCCCAATGCCAACATCTTCAAGCTCTTGACCTTTCAAATAACCATCTTTCCGGTACAATACCAAAAGAAATCTTTTCATTAAAAAATCTCGAAAAACTGTTGTTACTTTCAAATGAACTTTCCGGTTCTATCCCACCCGATATTGGAAACTGCACAAATCTGTCTAGATTTAGAGTCAATGGTAATAAACTAACCGGAAACATTCCATCAGAGATTGGAAATCTCAAGAGTTTGACTTTTCTAGACCTGAGTAGTAACCGATTTGATGGCGTGATTCCTAGATCGATCTCGGGTTGTGGTAATCTACAGTTTCTTGATCTCCATTCTAATGGGCTCACTGGTGTTATCCCTGATACACTTCCTGTAAGTTTACAGTTAGTAGACATGTCCAGTAACCGGCTCACGGGTTCGTTGACCGCAAGTGTTGGTTTGTTGATCGAGTTGACCAAACTTAATTTAGGGAATAACCAGCTTTCCGGGGAGATGCCAGTGGAGATTAGTAGTTTAATTAAGTTGCAGCTGTTAGATATTGGAAACAATGGTTTTTCAGGTGTGTTGCCAAAACAAATTGGACAGCTTCCTTCACTTGGTATCGCTTTAAATCTTAGTTGCAACCAGTTTACGGGTCAAATCCCACCCGAGTTCGTTGGCTTGACCAAATTAACAAGCCTTGACCTTTCTCATAATAAGCTCAACGGTCAACTAAACGTCCTCACAAACCTCCAGAATCTAGTCTCACTCAATGTGTCATTCAATGACTTCACGGGACAAATTCCCGACACTTCATTTTTCCATAACCTACCTCCGCAAAATACTGCTGGAAATCCAGCTCTTTACGTTTCCAGCGAAGTCAATGCTAAAAAGGGTTCTGTAAGACGTGCCAGGTCAGTGGCAAAACTAACCATGTCGATCCTAGTCAGCATTGGTGCAGTGTTAGTCCTACTAGGAACTTACATGTTGGTACGGACCCATTTGACTAAAATAAAACGGGACCATGAAACATGGGAAATGACATTTTACCAAAAGATGGATGTTTTTGTTGACGATATAGTTCGAAGCCTGACAAGTTCGAACATTATCGGGACCGGAAGTTCGGGGGTTGTGTATCGGGTGATGACTGCAGACGGGGAAACACTCGCAGTTAAAAAGATGTGGTCAACCGAACAATCTGAGGGAGCTTTTAGGTCTGAAATTGAAACATTAAGTTCAATCAGACATAAAAATATCGTTCGTCTATTAGGATGGGGTTCAAATCAAACAATCAAGATTTTGTTTTATGATTATTATCCTAACGGAAGCTTAAGTTCGCTTCTTCATGGTGCTGGGAAAGGAGCTGAGTGGGAGGTTAAGTTCGACATTCTATTGGGAGTGGCTCATGCACTTGCGTATCTACACCATGATTGCATGCCAGCAATCATGCATGGAGACGTTAAAGCGATGAACGTGCTATTGGGTTCTAACTTACAGCCATATCTCGCTGATTTCGGCCTGGCTAGACTTGTAACCGATAACCAAAATGGTCTTTCAAAGAAGATCCAAAGACCTCAGCTAGCTGGTTCATACGGATATATGGCTCCTGGTAAGTGGTAACTTAATATATATTTTGTAGTATTGGATTTTGATTGTTATTGTTAATAATCCTAAATAATCTTTGGTAATTTATGCAGAACATGCATCAGCACAACAGATTACTGAAAAGAGCGACATTTACAGCTTTGGAGTGTTACTTTTGGAGGTTTTAACCGGAAGGCATCCACTAGACCCAACTTTACCAGGAGGTTCACACTTGGTCCAATGGGTTCGAGACCACTTGCATAACAAGAGGGACCCGGTGGATATTCTTGACCCTAAACTAAGAGGAAGAGCCGACCATCAGATGCACGAAATGCTACAAACACTAGCCGTGTCGTTTCTTTGTGTCAGCCCACATCCTGGTGACCGCCCAATCATGAAGGATGTGGTTGCAATGCTAAAAGAAATCCACCACGAGGACTCAACAAGATCGGACCCAGAGCTCAAAAGAGGTTCATTGGCTCATCAACCATCACCGGCTCCAGCTAGAACCATGGCCTTACAAGGTTCATCTAACTGCTCGTATGTATTTTCAGATGACTCAGTTTAGTGACCCGTATGTCTTTATCTATAAGTTAGGGGTACTGATATGTAAAATTTGGATCTTAATGATTAGAAATTAATGCAAAGAATTTAGTTTCATTCTCCCTCTAGTCTCTATCTCTCTTGAGTCTGCGTCGACTACTAATTCACATGGGCCCAAGCTCTAAACACCACATGTGCATGTGAGATTCCCAGGCTTACAGCAGAGCAATAAAAGCTTGGTACTAAACTTAATATATGTGTCCTCTAAGGTAGGCTATATGTCTGCTACAAGAACCAGGTGGGTAGTGACGACTGCTCTAAGCAAAACAAGAGAACATGCAGTTAATTGAAACTAAGCAAGAATAATTTGTGATTGCTTAATATCACAGATAATCTAACTTGGCTTGACAGCGACTACCACATGATAATTAAAGTCTAAAGCATCCACACCCTTCCTTTGTAGGTTATTATATTATAAAAAAGGGAGTGAAATGAACGGCCTGGGGGAGTTGGGTAACTAGTCAAAACAGTTTTTTTTTTTTTTTTAATTTTTTTTTTTTTTTTTTTGGTAGGCCGGGTTAACCGGAAACACTTTTTATTCATTTTTTTTTTTCTGAAAAAAAAATAACGCGTGTCAGATATATTACCAAAAACTTATTATTATGACAAGGGTGAAAGCTGAGAATTGACAACTTACTTTTTTAAATATACAAAAATGAATAACATACATTTATATATATACCAATGTCAGTAACCTACTTTATTTAGGGTACGTATATGAATAACTTTGATCACGTGGCAAGGGTATTTTTGTAATTCTTTTGGTGTTTTGTTATCATTTTTGTGTTGCTACGTTAAAAATGTTATTCATATTGGTACACTAAATAAACATATGTTATTCATATTGATAAATATGAAAGTACGCTATTCACTCTATATCTTTGAAATCGAGTTGCAAGGTTTATACACTCTTTGAATGACTTCGGACTTGTTTTCTTTTGGGATACTGTTCTGTTTATCCTAGTTGACTGGTTTAGAGATACAAAATATCCTGAAATGGCCCATTCGTTAGTACATGGTTCGAAAATGCCATTGCAATGACAAAATTTTCAGGGAGACAGGTATTTTTTTAGGTACACATTAAATGAAATGCAGGCCATAGGCTGGAAATAAATAGTACGGAGTAGTAACTTTTAATAAACAGACATGGGTCAACAAGAAAATTTCTGGAATTATTAGTTAACATTTCAATTCCCAATATATAACAGAAATTCAGGTTATAAATTTAGTGAAAGGGATGGGGTCCCTCTCAAACTAGTACTGTGGTCAATAAAGGAGGACGCCACTAAATTAACTTTTACAATATCCATAAAGTTACATATCACATATTTAGAACAGATGAATGTGAGTAGAGTCCAAAACACTAACCATTATCTAAGGAGGATGTTCTGATTGTAACTTTTTCAGGATGAAGCTGATAACGCCCCAATTAAAGCCGCGGTATTGAAGCCATGTGATGATTCTTGACTTTTGTTTTTCACTGGGCAGATATTTAGAACGAAGCCATTGCTTTGAAGCGTGGGTAACTAGATGGTCCATTGAGGCCTTTGACAATCCAAGCCTTGAAATCTGATCATCGCCACATTCACCATCCTCTAAAACCGATTTTATTGCTTTTTGTGCATCGGAATCATTGACACCCTTTTTGGACAAGGCCTGAAACAGAAATTAATCTCGTTAGAGAAGAAATAGTCACTACTAACAAACTAACAGGATTAATAAGAAAAAGTTATTCTTCTTTTGCCATTTATACTTGCAAGATAAAAGCACCATGTAGTTTATATGACTTGATAGAATTTTTTTTTATAGGTTTAGCTAAGGGACACTAACATGGCATTAGCCTTGATACTCCCCCGATGCAAGGATCTAGAAAGACTTTCAGTATATCAATCAAAACTGTCTGCTGTTATGTCACTAACTGAAAAAGCATAATAAGGCTTTTTTGGACTGAACAAATTTACTAAACATCTGTAAAGTGTCTGCATTTGTCATATCTCATGACAAGAGTGGGAAGAAAGGGGTTCAAACTCGTAACTAGACACTTACTGAATCAACTTAACAAATAATTACTTTTACACAGCTAATTTACTTTCTTTTTTATGATGGTCAGTCAGATAACCGGCAAGCTAGGATTCAGAACTCTTAGTATAATAATTGTATGAGGGAAAGTTATATGGTTAAAGGGTATATCTGCTCTTACAACTAAGCTAGGATAAATATATGAATATACTACTGCATACCACTAATTTTATGAATCAAATGTCGATTAAGTGACAACAGGCCGAATTGTATTATGCTTTTTGCTAAGAAAGAAAACGTAATCATCACCAACAGCGTTACAAATGTTTACAACATCTTAAAATGCTTTATCAAAAAATTTGGATGATTATTTAGATTAAAAAAAAAAAAAAACAAAAGAAAGAAACTTGTAATCATATTAAAGATATTATATATTTATAAATAAAGGAAAAAAGAGAAGAAAGTGGCTGTGCATCACACCCACCCGACTTATTTAATCCCAGTCTAAAATTCACCCGTTTGAAACCAAACCAAACCAAACCTTCCCATTTTGCCCCCTACGCATTGAACCAATATAAAACAGACCAGCTTAGTTTCCATTATAGCTTATCAACAGTAGATAAAAATAACAGAAAGAATAGCTTACTTGTTTAATTCTACGTGGACCCCAACTTGATGAAGACCATCTCGATCGAGAAAACGATTCCGCATACAAGTAATCATTAATAAACCCTCTGTAAGTGTAACAAACTTAACAAGTCAAGAACTTCTCAAGGATAATCCATATAACCTAAAAAGTTGCTTGAAGATAGGTAAAGCGTGGTAACTGAAAAAGTTATATCATGTATTTAACTATTCATCTAAGTAACTGTCGTAACTCGATAACTATCATAGGATACAAAGTGAATGGAATAGGGTAGTCATTAATTAAAGGAACAGTAGTGACATATTAACCCATATGCCTAAAATGGGTCTGATTTGAGTTTTGTATTGAAACACGAGAGGCCGATTTTCCAACGATTATAAGCTCCTAAATAGCTTTATTTTTACAACATTATATTGTTGTATACATTAATCGATTACACATTATATGAAGAATAGACACAAAAAAAAAATGGTTTGAGGCTCAACCCAGTCAGAACTATTTTGAAGGCAATTAATATTTAACTTAGTTGACCCAAACCTACCCCCACCCACCCACCCAACCGGTTTCCCACCTCTAGACTAATGATAGTGTCAGAATACGGAAATGCAATGGCGGAGCTACCTTGAGACAAAAGAGGGCTATGGCCCACCCACCCAACCAGTTTCCCACCTCTAGATTAATGATAGTGTCAGAATACAGAAATGCATTCTAAAAAACAAGATCCATGGACCATGGTATTGATTTTGTACCTGTTCTGGAAGTCTGAAATCACAGCATTGGCAACATCATGGGAGAACTTCTTTCCTAGCAGTTTCTTCTTCAGCTCAAGTGCTGTATATGCTCTGCAAACAAAGAGAGCATTCTTAGAGCCGAAATATCTGAGTACCACCAGATGTACATAGTTTAACCATAAAGATATTCTGCAATATAGCTCACAAGTATGGGCAGTTCAAATTTTTAATATCTGAAATTAAACAAGAGACCATCCTCGAAGGAGTTAAATCAAAACAAAACCACACAGAACATTAGTTATCTCAGCTACATGTTATTAAGCTTATTCCTACAAGAAACTAATTACGTGTGTTTCCAAAATCATTTAAATGAGAGATATACTGATCCTGCATTAAAGAAATGGGGGCAGATAAAATTCCAAAATGTTGGGATCTCCATTACATATGGAACAACGATTTACAGAAGCATATTGAGACGAAGTTCGTATCCAAAGATTCTAACCTTGCAGCAAGCAATCCAATCGCTATCTTCTCAGCTTCTTCTTTGGTTTTACCAGGTTCGACCGTGAGATGCTTGATTTCATATTTTCCATTATGTGAGTCAAGTTCATCTAATTCTAAAGCCTCTTCAGGACCTTCTAATTCATCAAACTCATGAACTTCTTCCATAACCTTTGACTGCGCATATCTCCATTCATTATCGCGTTCTCCTAACTCCACTGCTCTCACATCTAGATTATGAATATCTCTTTGTTTTGATCTTAAATTATCTGTCAGCAAATACAACAATTCTTCTTCAGTTACCATTATCCTAAGATAATTTTACTCGAAATAAAATTTTACTAAACTACAGAACAGAAAATAACAATCAAACAAGAAATAAGATAATTCCAAAAAGATAAAGACCATATAGTTATGTACTAAATTCACAAACATATAACATGCTTTGATTTTGTTGTCATTGTAAAAACATAGATTGTTTTTATTTCGTTTTACCTAACATACTTACATTTTAATGCAATTATGTAAAATGTATCCCAGGGTGTTTGGGACTGCGTTTTGGAGGAGATTATCCGATTAGTGCCTCTGCAAAATGCAGATAATCAGAAAATAGTGTTTGACAAACCATTTGAAAAAAATGATTATCTGCATTTTCTCAGAAAACGTAGTTTCGGACTTTTGCAAAAGCAAAATCTGTTATTAAGACGCAATCAGAAACACCCCCTTTGTATCATTCGGTAAGAAGAAAAAGTATACTACCTTTAATCCAATTAATCCTAAAGAAAAAAGTATACTACCTCTCTTATAAACATCCTCCCGTAACTTTTCGTCCAAAAACAATCCAATTCTAGACTTCTCCCTGTCATCTAAAACCTCAACATTCGACAAATCATCATCCGTGAATCGACTCATTTTGTGATTCTCATAATACTTTGGTGCCACAACAGAATCCTTCAACTCCGCAGATCTCCATTCATAATCACGTTCTCCCATCTCCGCTCTCACATTTTTCTTACGGATATTCTTTTCTTTTGGTCTCAGATTACCTGTCAATAGATACACCAAATCTACTTTAGTTAGCATGTACCTTGAATTAACCTACCAGTAATAAAATAACTATCAACAAGAAATCAAACTAATCCAAAAAGATAAAGCTAAGTACTAAATTCACCAAAATGTACCTATTTTGACTCTTCTGTCATTGTATACGAAATACATTTTTTTTGTTCCATTGTAGGGGTGTTTGGGATCGCGTTTTCAAAAATGTTTATGCGTTTGCAAAACGGTGTCTTGGAAAATCAGATCTCAGCCTGGTTTCAGTCTTGTTTCTAAAAAAAGCAGATAATCACTTTAATCTTCTGATTATCTGCGTTTTGAATACACAATAATCAAATAATCTCCCACAAAACTCAATCCCAAACACCCCAAAGTCATTACACTATTACTATTGTAGTCTAATAACCGCCACCAAGGTGGCCTAGTGGTCACAGGTATACCAAGTTAGGCCACGCATATCTGAGTCAAAAACTCGCCCTTCATAACTAGTCTAATAACCGCCACCAAGGTGGCCTAGTGATCACTCAATGTCCTCACACAAGGTCTCGGCTTTAAACTTCATCAGGCCACGGATATCTGAGTCAAAAACTCGCCCTCCCCGGGTAACCATAAGAAACAAAACATCATAATAGTCTAATTATTAGATAAATCTACCTGAATTATAATCGTAATCCACCAACTTTTCGTCCGAAAACAATCCAATCCTAGACTTCCCCTCATCATTTAAAATCTCCACTTCGAGCTTGTCTTCCTTTGGAGGCACAACAGAATCATTTTTTTAATTTCGAAGCTCGCTTCGGGATATACCTAACTGGAAAATCCTCCGATTTTTGGCGCGAATTCGAACAACATCTAACTATAATCCTCTTTGGCTTACTGTACACAAATTATATAAAATTAACCCTAATTATTCACAATTCTGCACAAACTTTATATAAATTGAATGAATAAGGAATAGGAGTTTACCAGTGGTTTGTTAATAGTCGTGAATGAAGATTGAGTGTGGCGACATGAACCAATTTTCCCGCGAAAATCGACATTAAAATTAGTTCAATTTGAAGAAATGAAAGTATAAAAACCCTAAAGTGAAGGTAATTTTAGAAAATGGTCCTTTGACTTTATTATGTTTTGTCTTTTACCATTGTGAATTACAATTTTTTTTTTTTTTTTTTTTTTTTTTTTTTTTTTTTTTTGTTAACATGGGTTTCCGACTCGACATTGCGAGCCGACTAATCCCACGGCGACTACCCTTTTGGATAACCCGGAGTCGGCGCAGGTGAACCTTCGTGGCCACAAGGGGAATTACAATTTTTGTTAGTGTAACCCTTTTAGTTTTAAATTAGAGAGAATTGCAAAATACATCCCTAGTCCATAACCTTGTTACTTTTTAGGACTAACGGGTATTAAAAGGGAAAAAATGAAGGGTACATGTGTCTTTTCGCTTACCATCTACCACATACCCTATTTAAATACTCCTAAACCCTAACTTTTACTGCCTCCCACTTCTCCACCCACCCACACTTATCACCACAGTAAAAAAATCCCCAAATAAAAAAAACCCTAATTTAAGAAACTCTAATTATGGAAGCAAAAAATTGTTTTTGTGGCCATCCAGCAATAATTCATACTTCATGGATACAAACAAATCCAGGTCGTCGTTTTTATTGTTGTGCAAGGAATGTAAGTGTTCAACATTATTTCTACAAAAATTGATTTTGTAATGTGTTATGTTAATGCTAAGTGTTGATAATTTAGGTACAAAACTGTGGTTATTTTGGGTGGGCTGAACCACAACTGCGTGCAAGAGCCATGGAGATCATTCCTGGACTTTTGAATAACATGAACAATCTTCGAGCTTCAGCAAGGGAAAATGCTAATAGAGCTCGCAAATTCAAGATCATATTAGCTTTTAGTTGGTGTTTGTTTTTGTTGTATGTTGTTATGAATTGAAGTATGGGTTACAAGTAAGCTTTTGTGGGTTAGAAGTAAGGTTTGACTTACAAATGTATGGGTTAGAAAGATGGTCAAAGCTTTTGTGGTTTATTAAGAATGTATTGTTTTGGAACATCAATGAATGTAATGTTTATGTTTGATGAATGTCATGTTAATGTTTGATGAATGTAATGTTAATTTAATTCAAATGCAGTAAGAGTAAACTGCAATAAGAGTAACATCAATTAATGTAGTCAAAATTGAGATGCAATAAGAGTAAACTGCAATACCAAGTAAGAGTAAACTGCAATAAGAGTAACATCAATTAATGTAGTCAAAATTGAGATGCAATAAGAGTAAACTGCAATACCAAGTTCCAAATGATACTAAATGCATAACAGTAGCAATAACATAACAAAGTGCAAATACATAACAAGAGTGTTTCAAAACAAAGTGCAAATACATAACAAGAGTGGTTCAAAATAACCACATTAACAAGAGTGGACTACATTGTACCATAATGGATAAACTAAGTCAAAGTTTCAAAAGAACCACTTAAACCATAACACTTAAACCATTTTTCCTTTACCCCTGGAATTTGCAGACCTCTGAGATGCTCTTGTTGGAGTACTTGCAGACTTCTGAGATGCTCTTGTTGGAGTATTTGCAGACCTTTGTGATGCTTTGGTTGATGTAGTTGCAGACTTCTGAGAAGATCTTCCTGTATTTGCAGCAGAAGCTCCCATGGGTTGATACCCTCCAACTTTAATTTTACATGACCTTTTATTATGCCCAAGAGTCTTGCAAACAGTACAAGTAACTGTCTTGCCAACCCTAGACAGTTTCCCACCACTGCTCATTTTTTGGCTAGACAACTCATCAGCAGATTTCTTCCTTTTTTTGGCTGGCCTTCCTATTTGTGTATGATGCTTTGGTGGAATGAGAGTATTAGGACAAGGATGTTTTTTCCAAAGGTCTGGCCCATTTAAACAATAAATCTTGTAACTGTAAACCTTTTTCCATGTATCAAGCCAATAAGATTGATGGACCCAATGTTCTGGTATGCCAACATCATCTTTGTGTCTAGCCCTGTCCCATAATGCTGCCACAGCATGCTTGCAAGGCATGCCAGTTAATTCCCACTTTCTACAGCTACAACTTTTCTTCATAACATCCACTACTACCTGGTCATCCCATGGACCTGTCACTTGATAACCATTTTCACCATTCCACAATACCTTATACAAGCTAGCTTTCTCTTTGATGGCATTGAACAAAACAGTAGCAGATGGTGTTAGAGGACCCTTTGACTTGTCAATCATCTTTTGAACATTCACTATTCTTTTCATTAAGTACTCTCTAACAAACTCTAAACAAGTGATTATGGGAACATCCCTTCCATCAACCAATTGTCTGTTGAACACCTCACAAATATTATTCAATAACATATCACAATTAGCTCTCCCTGCAAATGAAATAAACATACCACTAAGGATTTGAATGCTTGAATTGTATTCAATAAAAGTAATAAGAATGTATACCACTAAAATGTGATCTTGACCAATGTTGAGGAGGTATTTTCTTGAGCCGTTCATAAGCTTTTTCATCTGCCTTTCTTAACTCATCCATAGCTTTGTCAAAATATGGTATAGTCGTTGCAAAAGCACACTTCCATAGCAACTCCTTAAACAACTCACCTTTCCATTGAATCTTCATGTTTTCATATATGTGCCTAACACAAAATCTATGCTCAGCAGATGGGAATACCCTTGCAATTGCTGGTATGATGCCCTAAATTCAACAAGATAAAAAACATAGGTATTTAAATTCCACAATTTAAAAAAGTGTAAACATTAACAAGCTAGTAATATTTGTGTACCTTTTGCCTATCACTAATAAATGTGAAGTGTGATTCCCTTGTCAGATCTAGATCATCTCCTAATGCTATAAGAAACCATGACCATGAATTCAATGTCTCAGATTCAACTATAGCATATGCTACTGGGTATGTCCCATGGTTTGGATCAACAGCAACAGCAGTTAGTAATTGCCCTGGGTACTGACCTTTCATGAACCACCCATCAAGCCCCAATAACTCTTTCTTTCCTGCTTTAAACCCCTTCTTTAGAGCTCCTAAGCATATGTAAATCCTTCTAAATTGCCTAGTAGGCTCAGAAGGATCACCTCTTTCAACATCTGGCTTGACTGTTGTGTCAGGATTAGTCCTCTGCAACTCCAACACATAGTCTCTTAAAATTGCATACTGCTGAGTGTAATCTCCCTTAACCTTCATAGTTGCTTTGGCTTCTGCCCTATAGATCTTGTTGTCTGAAATACCCAACTGATACTTCTTTTGTAACTGGTCTTTCAGAGCTCTAATTGGCACCTCTGGATTTGGTCTAATATGATCCTCAATATCTTTAATCAAGAATGAATTTGAAAGCATGTTGACATTTCTTGTTTGTAGACAATCATGCTCAGATTTCAATGTTTTCACCCTCCAAGATTCTTGTTGTTTGCTTTTAGATATGTGCAGTACCCAAGGACATGTGATTTCTTCATACTTATTAATATCTCCACCATGTGCAGTTGCCCTACTAGTGGACCCTTTTTTGTGTGGACTTTTCTTAACCCATTTACCTTCAACATTGTGCAAACCAGCTGTATTCTTGGGCCTTTTAACTGTTGATTCACTTGGCCCATCAAAAGGGTGATTAAATACTCGACACTTACCTCTACATACAACCCTTATTCTCTCCTTGTCATTCTTCCATATTTACAATTGCCTTCTTGTTGCCACAGCATGAGCATAAACCTTATTCCTAACACTATCTTTATCAGGAAACAGCTTACCCACATAAAAAGGTGCAATGTTGTCAACACTGTCTTGTTTCTCATGTTCTTTCTTTAAGTCTCTTAAAGCTTTGTTTCTTGCACCCTCTAATTCTTCTGAATCACTAGCACTATCAAAATAATCAATATCATAACATTCTTCAACATTTACGTCAGCTGGAATTTCAGCACACCCATTCAACATCTTTGTCTATGTTTTCATAAAAGTCTTTCATGTCAACATCTACTTCATTCAACACATGTTCATCATCTACAAAGTCACTATCATTCTCATCACTGTCTTTATCAGAATCATTGCTTACTTCCAAATCATTATCAGTGTCATATTCTTCATTATGTTCAACCTCCACAAAAGTATCATTCCTAGTTGGGGTTGTAGTGGGGGCTATGTTGGGGCCACTTTTTTCACCAAAAAAGGGATCAAATTCCTCATCCATTGCCTGCCTTAACATATCATTACCTACATCACCACCCAGCCCAAGTACATTAACATTGCCTACACCATTATCCTCCTCATCACTCCCATCTCCCATAGTAAGTAACAATGGTAATCTATTTCTCTTCTTAGGAGCCTTATTCTTAACTAACTCTGTCTTTTGTTCATCTGGGAGTTCCTTAATCACTAATGATCTAGGGGATTTCATGTAAGTCTCCAAATCCGTAGTATCATGCTCAATGTAAACCTCTATTAACTTGTACTTATCTGTATATTTAAGCAAGTTCAACACATCTTGATCATTTCCTAATGCTTGCAACCCAAAATCTAAATTGCTATTAGGAATTTTGAAATGATAGTACATAACCTTACTCCTTTTATAACCTATCTGTTTAACCATTTCATTTAATTCAATAACTGGAAACAAATCAACATCAACCTGGTCAATGTACTTAAAATGGCCATTCATGTATTTTCTGTTGGGTGAATCACTGAAAAAGCCCCCATGGTGAATCTTCAAGCTGAAATAGTTGGGGAAATCACCTGTTCCAATTATTCAATCCAAAATTAGGGTTTCATAATGAGAGTTCCAAAATTAGGGTTCCAACACAAAATTAGTGGTACAACAGATTGAAACAATATTGAATCAATATTTAAGGTTAAAAACATTAGAACTTACGATAAGCTTTTGCTTCATTAACTTCATCATCATAATCACGAATGTGCCACTCACAGACCACCATCACATAAAACTTGAGGGGTATCACTGATTAAGGAATTTTTTTAGTAATCAATCGTTTTTTTTAGAGAGAGAAACATCAATGTGTGTGACTTCTCAATCCTTTTTGGTTTTATCAGAGTGCCTCGTGGAAAGCTCAATAAAACAAGAGGGAAAAGGGGTATGTGGTAGATGGTAAGCGAAAAGACACATGTACCCTTCATTTTTTCCCTTTTAATACGCGTTAGTCCTAAAAAGTAACGAGGTTATGGACTAGGGATGTATTGTGGCAAACGTTTGCCTAACGGGTGATGTATATTGCCAAAAGTTTCTGACAGGGATGTATGAAGGGAAAACATGTAAACCACAGGGATGTATTTTGCAATTCTCTCTTTAAATTATGACCATATATAGCCTTCTTTTGGAAAGAGTAAAGTTAGAATAACCCTTTATGTGTATAATTAAACATGTATTTTTAGTACTAGTTGGATACCCGCGCACAGCGGCGGCGATAAATATAGTAAATGAATTGTTAGCTCAACTCTCCCTGCATATCTCTACCCGTTTAGTGAATTCGTTTCACAACACTCCGAATGTATGTGTGTTAGTTGTATGTATTTGCTTGGGTCTCCCGTAGCTTCCCAGTGACATCATTATTCCCGCATATAGAAAGACCCTCGCAATCTCTTACCCATCAAACACTCTCCCCAAAGTATATGATTTTGACAAATCAAGATTGTATTGATTAAAATAAAGGTTAAATTTGTAAAAAATTGAATTAAAATAAAATAAACCCATTAAAAATGTAAAAACTAAAAACTCACAAAAATATAGCAAAATGGATGTTGAATTAAAGAGCACAAAATTTTAGAAAATAATGTGAAATTAGATCATTAAAAAATAAATATATAAAAAGATATTTTAATTTAAAAATAAAGATGATTTTTTAGTTGATAAGTGACACATGTCACTCCATGATTAGAGCTCTTTATCTTAATTTTTTGTGGAGCCCACAACTTAAATGCTTTATATAATAGTATAGATATAGATTAACAATCATTTTTTTATGAAATAGTTTTTTGTTTTTGTTATGTACTCCTATATTATACTCTACTTTTAAATACCCAATATCTCCGCCATAATAGGCAATGTGGGATGGTATATTGTTATTGAAAGGTACTACAATGTTACACAACATACCCTATTCTATAACAAAATATAAATAGAAGTCCATGCACTAATGATTTACACTTTTCGTGTTCCAACAATCTCCCCCTAAGGGTAGATCATGCAGGTCTTCTATTTCTGGGCTCCTTGTAGACTTCAGATCCGCTATCCAATGCATTTCTCCATGAATCTTCAGATACTTTGAACTCTGAGTCGTTCTTCCAAGTATTGGGCAAACAATCTAAGCCAAATCTTTTGATCATCAACATCTTCGGTAGTCGTCACTTGGAATTCTTGATTCAACACTTCTCTGATTTTTCCTAAAACCCATGACATCGTACCTGAGCTGAACTTCTTAAGTTCATCCGATCTCATCAACCTTTTTATCCCAGATTCATTCATGCAAATAATACCAAGTTTGAACTTTAGGTCTTTAAAGCACGTCCATGGTTCGAATTCTTCAATGCCGGGGAATGTTATCATGGGATGTGAGAGATTAACCTTCGTTTGAAGGCTTTCAATTCCCATTTGTATGTCTTCGACATGTGCTATAGCTACTTGAGACCTCCCAAAGATCTTCAACGAGTCTTTAATACCATCTTCGTTTACTTGGTCGTATATGCAGCTTATTGTTGAATGGTAAATGTCTTTAATGTCTTGAGGATGAAGATAGTGGTAGTTAGCTTCAGTGAACACGTAATCAAGATTGTCATCTCTTCTTACTGTGAAGCTGATGAAACCGTCCGTTTTGAATTTTTCTGAGAAGACATAAAGATAGTGAACAATCCGGTGGCTTGTGTAAACTTTGTGACGAGGAGCAGCTTGTGTGTGTTTGTTGATGAAGAATTTTTGTGCTATTTCACTCATCCCGATTATTCCCATATATGCCTCCAGCTTGACTCATCTTGTCTGATCTTAGAGGTGACGTACTTCTCACGATGAATACCTTCTTCCAAGAACCTTTCATTGTGTTCCTCAAACATTAGACTTCTGGAAATTGACGGACGATACTTGTCGTGTCCAAATACTAGGTAGTGCAGATCATATTTTCGTATGTTGAGGGTTCGGGAAATTTGAGAAGAGGATTTGTTGGTAATGGAATTTCAACTCTGATGGTTTTCTTGACCAGTTCGTGATCATATACATCTCTAATTCGAGCGTCCATCAGTATTTTTGCATAAAGTTCATCCGTTACATAATTCGAGAATTCCATGGTAGACTGAATCTTCGAAGTTGCCTCGGACTTTTCAATCGTTGGTTTCTTTCTTTGTTCATCTACTTGTGACTTTCCCGCATCAGCTTCATCATTCTTTATCATCGAATCACCACCACCCACATCTTCAATCTCTCTTCCGCTAGATCTGGATCGTGAAGGTTGTTTACTTGATCTAGAGGTAGATGATGTTCTTTGTGATGATAAGGAAGTGTGTTTGGTATGTCTCGATCTCTTGGAACGTCGTCTCTCCCCTTCAGGATTATCCGAGTCAGGATCATCCTGATGACATTTTCGAGAGCTACCTTTACAAGGATGTTCCAAAGAGAAGACTTGGTCATTTAGCTGTCCGATTTCGGCAACTAATAGCTTGTTCATTTCTGTCATTGTTGCTCGAAGTGAAACTATTTCTTGTGATCTTGATCCCGAGTCTTTTGATTTGATGAGAGAGTGATAGAGGTTGGGTTTTTCTTTCTGTAGATGAGGTTGTTCCAGGAATCTGTCCAACATCATTTGTTTGAGTTGATCGAATGTAAATTCGTCATCTCCAAAAAGTTCAGCAGCTACTTCAGCTTGTATTTTGCTTCTATGTTCTTCTGCTTGAAGTTGCTCATTGAAATCTTTAGCTAACCATTCAACTGCTCTTTTCAGATTCTGTAACATATCATGGAGGTTGATCTGGATGTGAAGTGAATGTTGTTGTTGATGATGGTGACGTTGTTTTGTTTACTTGAGCCATTGGTGGGGTTCTTGTTGTTGTAGTAACCATTGTAGTTGTTGTTGTCATTGTTGTTTGTTGTGATTGGTGTTGTTGTTGTCGTCGTTGTTGTTGTTGGTTGTGGTGGTTAAACATCCGGGGTAATCGGTAACGTTTCAGACTCACTAAGAGTAACCGAAGGCAAACTTGTCGTTGTGTCAACAAATGACGCAGGATTTGTTCATTCAGGAGAACCTAGGTTTAGGAGCTGGTATATCTCTAAGGATTTGATAACACTACTAGTGTCAAATTCTAAATTATCCTCCTTACTAATCTCCTTCCTATGGGTTGTTTCTCTATCATCCATACCTTCACCGATATTCTGAGCGTCATCGTTGTGATGATTCGAGTCAGTTTCCTCTTAATCCTCCTTATCATCCTTATGCTTCAGCCCTTCACCTTTATCAATATCCATATCTACTGTCTCTTCTTCATCTGCAAGTTTGTGGATTCTTTTCAACCTATTACCACCTTTTTCGGTTGTTTGCTTCTTACTCCCCTTCTCTAGTCCTACATTGGCGCTAGATCCTAATTTCCTATGCGTTACAGGGGTAGGTTTGCTCGGTTTTGAGCTTTCCATAAAAGTGCTACCTCAAGCTATATATTCCTTGTATGCTTTGGAGTTTTTGTCAGCAAGATCAAGCAGCTCTTTTGGAATCACCATTGGTTGTTTTGTAGTTGTGTCCTTGGCAGGTTGCAAGTTCTTCATCACATTATCATTAACCCTTTCGCCAACGGGTTTTGCTGATAGCATGTTAGTCTTCTTCATATGTTGAATCAGAAGTTTGATGAATCTAACAAAAGGAATATATGGACCCTTATTCTTCATCGCAGTCTTGGATTTGTTTTTTATCAGCTCAACCAACTCAATCCAAATGAGTGCAACATAGTCGTAATGGCATTGATTCACAATACCATAGAACATCTGATACATAGTAAATCTACCGACATCAATTCCCACTTCTTTGCCAGTGAGGCATCGGTTTAGAACAGAGAACATTGTCGCCCAGTGACTCGATAGATATTTGCGTTTGAAGTCAGAAGTGTTCTTGATCTTCTTTGCATCCGTGTCAAATCCAAGTTCTCGAAAGAAGTCTACAATCTGGTTTGATCCTGGCAATATTTCAAAGCCATGATGACCGTTTACATCAGCATCCACTAGTTGCAGCACAGTGCATAGATTCTCAGAAGTGAGGGTTGTGGTGTATCTATCCATTGTCACCTTTAGCACATGAGGTTTTGACTCATTAACAACATGGATATTATTCCAGAATTATTGAATATAGATGAATGGGATATCAGTGGCGGTGTTGTGAAGTGCTGGATAAATTGGGTGTTTCTTTAGAATTTCAACAATGATTAGGTGAGCACAGTTAAAGATAGTTGGATCAAGGAGATAGTTGTTGTCACCAAATCTTATATGCTCAACTTGTGGGAGGATTTGTTCAGAGGTTAGTTGTGGTAGTTCAGCTGGGACTTGTTGCTGAGCTTGTTCTTTAGCTATTTTTGTGATATGATTCTGAAATGACATGAAAATTGTAAGTATTTGGATAAACTTAAACTTATTTATTTTCACTCTGTCTGTTTTTGTATGTTCTGGCATTTTTTGAGCATATTTATTTTTATAATTTTTTGCTTATGCTTTCTTGCTTTTATAGCATAAGCGCATTTTTTTTAACATGCGATTTAATTCTCTCTGTTTGTTTTGTTTTTCCTCAGCAAAAGTTTATTTGTAGTGACACTTTTTCAAAGAATTTTGAGGTTTAGATTGAACGTTGTTTTATATGCTCATGCGTTAAAATATACGTTCATCTAACCATCTTTGAGAGTTTTGGGAAAAAGTATCAACTTTTTGATTCAAACTTAAGTAATCTAGTATATATGATGTAAGATATTGCAACCTCACAAGGAGTTTTAATTCTCGAGGGATCTTAAGAAGTTTTGCAATCCTCCAGGCAGTGTACCTGATCGTTGTAATGTAGTATAGGTAAATCCGGGGGATTGATCGTTCTCTAGAGGAATAGTGTCGTTAGGTTGAAGTGTATGTCGAGATAAGTCTAAAGGTGAGGGATGATTGTTTTTGTGTTTTTATGTTTTATGAAAAGCAAATAAATATCTCAGGTTTGAAGGGAAGGGCAGAATTATAAAACAAAATTTAAAACAACAAGAAAAGTAGTGGCTGACACCATCCCTTTAAAATCTTTCTTAGCCGTCTCTAGCAAACTTAAAACGTGACTCCCTACTTCGAAATACACCTGACGCCATCAGGTTATGATTCTTCAAAGTTTTCTAAAGCGACGTGTGTAAAATCTTCTAGCTCCATAATAACAAGTGACAGCGTCACAAGGTATAATGTGACGCCGTCAAGCATCCATCTTGACGGTTTTGTGCGACTTTGTTGTTTTCTTCACTTTTTCGTCCAAACACATCCAAAAAGCACCAAATTCCAGAATTCTCGTCCATAGTACCTAAAATGCAAAAAGAAACTATTTAGGATAATATTTGATCATATAAACACGATTTTGGGCTTAAATGGCCCCTTAAAAGTGTATCAAATAAATCCTTATCAAATATCCATACACTTGGGATTTGCTTGTCCTCTAGCAACTGAGCTTTTATTCTAATCAATTTACAAGTTAGGGGTCATTTAACATTAATATAAAAGTAATTAGAACACATAATTGCTCCACGTTAATCAAAAAAAGCACATAAATTATATACTAGCACCTATCAATAAGTGTTTGGATTCTCACATCTCTCGGGTGTAATAAGTTATATAACACATATGAAAATGGGAAAATATAACACTCTCTACTTGTTATAGCACATAGATTACCATAGGCTTTGGAATAGATCAAACCTCCACCACTTTGGCATAAGCACCTAGGATAAACTATCAAAGAGGTCTTTTAAAGGGTTGTAACGTTAGGTGTAAGGGCATGGAAAACACGGTTTGTTGGATAAAGTGAATTTTACTGGTGACAAGTCAATTATCTTGGTCAATTACATGTATAATGAGGCGTTGCTAAGCTAAGACTCGACTTAACTCGCTAACTACTAACTATTTTTGCATTTTTCAAGACACTTTCTGTTGTAAAAATCGGTCCAGGCGGCCGATTAATCCCCGCATAATCGCTGATCGCTCACTAAGCTCCTTGATTTATCATAATCGGCCTATTTAATCTTTTTGGTCAAAGATTGCTTAAAAATTGGTCAACAAACCGATTAATCTGACAAAATTGGTCTAATCGGATTAATCAAACAAAATCACTTAAAAATAAGTCAACAAAATCGCGTAAAAATAAGTCAAAATCGCGTAAAAATTGGTCAACAAACCGATTAATCCGACAAAATCAGTCAAAGATCACTTAAAAATAGTCAACAAACCGAGTAATATCTATGTTGACTTTAAACTTTGTAGAATTAAGTATTATGTTTATATTTGAACATTTGAAATATTTGAACTTTGATGCATTATGCTTCTCTTATACATATAATATAGTATAATATCTAAAATTACAATTTTGTGCATAAAAAATCCAATCCGATTAATCCCCGATTAATCCCCGCCTAACCGATTAATCGCTAGGTCCTACCCGACCGCCTCACTAGTGCCTAGCGATTTTTACAACCTATTGACTAAAACATAAATAAAAGACGCGGATGGGAGCCCGTATGTTTTTTTTTTCATACACTTTTGCTCTACCATCCAAAATAATACATCAAATGGAGCTTGCATCCTCCCTACACTTGAACTTTTACATAACTAATTAACGACCCGAATTAAGAAAATCAAAAAATTGGAGTAATTTAAACGTTAACGTATATAATGGGTAAGTAGTTCCCCTTTCACTCAATAAAGAATAATACTTTCACCCATGAGTCCCAATCATCCCAAAACTGTATTTACAAGATATGACTCGACTTAGCAACCATGTAACCGATTAGACAATTAACACGAGGGTTTAAACATATAACAATAATGCACTCAAAATGAGTGCATACAAGGTAGGCTAAGGCGATTTGGGTGTACATTTGGGGGTGAATTGTAAATAATGTTCTTCATTAATATTTCGGAATCCACCGAAATATCACGAGAACCGCAAAAAGATATCCTCCGAGGGGTGTACTAGGGGTATCGTCTACTAAAAATGAGTACTTCACAAAGGTGTGGGAAAATTACTTGACCAATAAAACCAACATAATTATAAATCAGGTTTAAAACAAGGGTTATCTTAATACCTCTTATCATATAGTAATCCCAACTACACGAATATAGTCTCACTAGCGGTCACGGGATGCATCACAAACGCAAGTTCTAGAATCTATATACTATTGATACACTCATAAGCATCAAAAGTGAATGCTTTTTCTTAAGGAATAATCCCAAAAATGCTCAGTCGCAACACCCAACCTTCCAAAATGCCCCAACCTTCCAAAAATACCTAGGGCGACTTGTACACCCACCAATAATTCAACGAAAAGTGGCGCCTTATGGTTGGTGGATGTACAAGTGGCCCACTAGCCCTGGGTATTGTTTGGAAAAAAAAATGAAAATTGGGGCAATTTGGAAGGTTGGGTGTTGCGACTTGGCATTTTTGGGATTATCCCTTTTCTTAAAGATCTAAAGGCGACCCTCACATATTTGGGGTAGAAATTTTTGAGTGGTAGGGTTTTTATGCTAGCTATATAATTCCTATCCATGAGACGCTTATTAAGACTAAAGTTTTACTCCTAAATGTTGTAAAAAAAATTTAAATTTGGTGCTAAATTTGCCCTAACAAGTATTTCTCTTAGTTTTAGTACGCATTTACTCTAAAAAAACAAAAATCAAGTGGAGTTATAGTTTCTAAGGTGTCCCATTTACCCTCCCTACACTTAAATCGAACATTGTCTCCAATGTTCCTAGAAAGTATAAAAGTAGTGATAAAAGAGAGAAAGAAACTAGTATTCCCCTTAATTGTTCGGTATGAACGATGTGAAAACATGGTTAGATCCTCCTCCATGAAAATAAACATCAATGCTCATCCAACTTCTACTTTATCTTCTTGTTCAATATAACATATAATTAACTAAGAAAATGAAACACAAAACCTCGCATAAAATCGGTAGTAAAATCTACATATATAAAAATTAAACCCTAGAAAGCAATGTAAGATATAATGCTTGTAAAATAAATATTTACAGATTCCTGGAAATTTTAAAATTCTGGAAATTTTAAAAAATATAAGAATTCCAGTAGAAAAACAAAACCTGAAAAACTGTGCAGATACAGTACCTGACGCCATCAGGACTAACCTGACATAATTTTTACGTTTTGTTTCTGGAAAATTTATAGAAAAATCTAATAATTAAAACCTGGAAACTCTGTAAAACATTCATTGTGACTCGATACAAGCATTTGACTCAAACAAACATACTAATATATATGCTAAATCAATATTTGTTATTGTTCATGTCGATTTGTTCTTATAAACAAATGTGGTCTTTGGACAATTCCTTGCAAAGTGACCTTTTTTATCGCATCTAAAGTACTTTGGTTCTTAAACTTCCTGAACAACTTCATTCTTTTCAGTCCTCTGAGCACCCTGCCTCATTACCTCACCTCTTAGTAGAACATCTTATCTTTTGTTGATTGCAGTTGGTGCCGAAGTGGTATGAAGATTGTTGTTGGTTGGACGTTTATAGAAAGATTTCTGAATTTGTTTCCCAAGTAATGCCAAATTTTTAACTATTTTTGTTAGTTCAAGGTTTGTAGTGTCTTGTGTAGTGAGGTCACTTACATCTTCTATTAGTGAGTAACTTATGTCGTTGTTTGAGCTGAAGGATAGAGAGTGATTTGGTTGATATGATGAAACTAAAGCAAGAGGATCAAGCATTGGTAGTTGAGTTGAAGAGTCCTTTTTCTTTTCTTTTCTGTTCAATGATGTCATTGACCTCAACCTGATTGTGTTTCAAAAGATCAAACAGATTGTTGATGTCTTTCTTAGTGAGATCTTGATTATATTTGATTGTGATGGTGAAACGTCTCCATTCATGTTGTAGGTTTGTGAGAAACATAGTATCGTGCTCAATGTTTGATCTTTTCAGGTTGTGACGATTCATTTCATCGATAAGGTTGTTGAAATGAATATATGCATCTTCAAGATTTTCTTCAGGGAGTTGCTTGAAAGACTGGTAGTTCTACGATGCCAATGTTTTCCGAGTCTGTGTAACTACATATGCACCTTGTATCAATCTTTCCAAAGCTTGCAAAAGATCATGAGCAGATAGATTACTATCAATGGCATTGTAGATCTCATTGCTTAACCCAAACAGAATTAGATTCTTAGCCTGAATATCAGCTTCAAATAGACCAAGTTCATCGGGACTTAGATCATCTTCGTCTTGAAGTTTCTTTTGTCCAGGATTATTTAGGTCATCAATCTCTTTCGTAACATATGGACCATTTCTGATAGAGTTAATTAACAAGTTTCTTTCTTTGAATCCTATGAGAACATTCATAAACCTTGAAGACCATTAAACATAGTTTCCCCGGTACAACATGGGAGGCCTAGCATCACTCCCTTGACCAATGCATCTTGAGTTGTAGACATTGTGATGGTGGATCTTCTATATGAGATGTTGTTTTGTTTGAAAGATGTGTTTTAGCTAGTCGAGATAGATGTCTGTGGTGATGAGTTGATTAAAGTCTCTTAACAATTTACACACTTACAGAGTTTGAATAAGTTAAAGTCCAATTGAAATGGGAAGTCAATCTAAGCAATCCAAATTCTAGAAGGTTCTGTGAGTGTGATGAAAATTATGGGTAAAAAATCTTGTAAACAAAGGTCTTGCAAACAGTAACTATCACAACTATTTCTTGGAAAATGGGGAGAGTTTTCTTTCGCAAACAGTGGGTAACAAATTATCTCACAAAGAGAGGTGGCACAATCTTCTTCTATCACAAGAACTGTTTGAAGCTATCGCAACAATTTCTTGCGAGTTGGACACAGTTTTCTTCGTAAATAGTGGGTAACAAAAAGCTTCGCAAAACTAGTATCTCAAGGAATACTATCGCAAATCAATAACAAAGACTATCGCAACCCAAAACTTGCAACAAATAGTTATCACAATGAGCTATCGCAACCAATAACTAGTGTCGCAACTAATCCTCAGCCAACTATCGCAATAAAACCATAGCTTTGCCAACAAATTTTGCGAGGAAAATTAAAACCCTATTTTTAATAGGAAAAAGTACACTTTTTCTAAACTCTTAAACCATGTTTTTAAGCACAAATCTTCACCAAATTCATAAAGTATTTGTATAGAATGATAAGAAACGTTTCCTTAATCTCTAATATGCTTTTCTAACACAAGTTTATAAGATTGAACACATTAATGATTAAGCTTAATAAATTTGTACGAGGAAAAGGTTCTAGAGAGAGAAAGTTTTTAACAATCTATAAAAATAAAACTTACTACTAATGAAGATCTAAACTAAGCTAAAACACTACTATATGAAACAACTAATCATATTTGGCTCTTCATATCAATTGTTGTTCTAATAATATCACGTCAACTATATGATCTTAAAGAGATAAAGTGGGTGTGAGAACTTTAGCTTAGAGAGAGAAATGAGAGAAAACATAGAAAGTCTCGTAAGACATATTATTAAACACACACCTCATAACCCATGAGGTAGGGGTACTTATACCCATACATACTTCAAGCATCCCCTCGCAACTATACAAGTGTTGCGAGGGTATATTGCTATTGCAAGGTACTACAATGTTCCATAACATACCATAGTCTATAACAAAATATAAGAAGTCCCTGCACTAATGATTTACACCTTTAGTGTTTCAATAGAATGTTGTGCAGGCATGCACTTATGATACTGATCAGTGAGAATATATATTTAGTTCCAAATAAATACATTGTACGAAAATTGAGAAAATATGTTAAGAGAAGGCACACTAAGATGAAAGTAAGTTATAGTAATTGGGTTTTCTCAGATGTTGGGCGTAGTTATGACAAAATGTGTAATGCTTTCTCTGAAGTTGCGGACTTGGCATCTGAGCTAGATGAAAAATATAGTCTTGTTCTTGATTGAGTCAATGAATCAAAGAGTGAAATTATGGGTGGAAAAACTAGTACTAGTAGCCCCATGTGTACACCACATATGAGTGCTTCTACCAAGGATAAAGATAAGATTCGTAATCCTGCAATAGCGAGTGGAAAAGGTCATCCCGCTAGTAGAATCAAGTCCATATATGAGAAGTCATTACAAAAAACCTAAAAAGGAAGAAGGTCTTCCCATTGAATAATTTATTCCACTCAATAAGTTAATGAATATGTATGAACTTTTCAAGATTTTGTGTTGTAGAAATTGCAAGATTTTGATTCTATTGGAGCCTAGGGTAATGAAACATTGAGGAAATGTTCTAACTTCTAAGAAGGAGAAAGAGGCAGTAAAGTACAACAGTTTTCCCTCTAACTACGACACTTGATCCAGCATAGATGGTGTTTAGTATTTTTGTTAATCACATTTTCAATTTATCTCAAGATTATGACTTTGTATAGTTGCTTAATAACATGAAGTGTTGGACATATTTGTGTAGTTCTAAGATGAATGTGATGGTACTTCTATTAGTTAGTGTTTCTTTTCTTTTTGGATTTTTGTTTGCGTTTGATTTTGTTACAAGTTTATATGCTACTTTACACCTTATAGATGCTGATTTTTAACAGCTTTTAAAGGCTGATTTTTATAGCTTTTAAATGCTGATTTTTACACCATTTATATGATGTTTGGACAGTAGAGAAAGGGGTGTTTTTACCTAATGGACAAAGACCACAAGACAATATTTCATCATCCTACATTGGACAAAATACATAGGTATTTTGTCCGTGTTACAATTGGCTATAAGTAGTAAAGGACAAGGATGCTTTCTGGTCTTCAGTGTTGACACACTTTTTGGTATTATACTCATTCAGGGAAAGTTAACCTTTGCATGATAAGGACCATTCCTTATCCATTCAAACTGATCCCGCCTAATCCCGCCTTTACTTCAGTCTATTTATCTTCAGTCTTTGTTCACTCAGTGATCTTAGTTGGGGAGGAGTCATGGAACTCAGTGAGTTATTGTCATCCCTCACTGAGTCCATCATCCTCTTCTTTGGCTCAGGTATCATTCACTGAGAACCGCCTCACTGAATGGTGAACCTTTCTTCATAGATTCGCCCTGAGAGTCTTGAGGATGACTCACTGAACAACTATGCATTCAGTGACTTGTTTGGTGTTCTCGGTTATGAAACACTTAGGATATTTTATGTTCAAATCCTGAATTAAGGAGTTTGGGTTTTAACAGACTTAACAGTCTCCCCCTATTTGGATATACAAATAGCCTGAGTGTTTTCAGGGTTTTGTGAGAGATAGCAAAGGTATTATCTCTATAATCTTGACTTACTACGTACTGTTTAGGACACTGAATGTTAAACAAAACATCAATATTATTCATGAATATTACAATCCCAAATAAAACAAAGTAAATAAAGATAGTTGGTGTTGCAGACATGCTCAGGCTTCAGAACTTCAGACCTATGGCTTCAAGTTTGGCTCTCTTAGCATTCAGTAGGTGTTTATCAGGATGCTCTTTGATTTTATTATTTAGATCATGACAAAATCTTGCATTAGCCTCATTAGGATTGGCCATAAAGAAGTATCCTGCCATTGCCTTGACTCCAGCTTGATCAATGACAGCCCATCTCTGGAAGGCTGGATCTCCAAACTCATCTGTGAAGAAGATACCTCTCTCAGGTTGCTCAATGACCAAATTGTTCACAAATGTAACTCCTTCAGGGAGGGCTATGTTGCAGTTTAGACCCGGAGCATTGACTTCTGGTTCAGTCTCTATCTTCTTCCTTTTCCTTTTAGAAGACTGAGTAGGAGGAGCCTGAATGGCAGGTACTGAAGCTGGTAGCAATGAAGGGATCTCAAGTTCCTCATGCTTCTTGGCCAACAGATCATACCTAATCCTGAGGGATTTCATTAGGTTCTTGACAACGACATTGTTCTTCTTTGCAATGATTGGACAAAGTTCATCAAGCTCAGTGATCCCAAAGTCAGCAAATCTGAGAGGATCATGAACTTCAAAATGTCGTTTGTCCTGACCTCTGTAGACACTGAGAACATCAGGTTTAAGAGTTCTGGTGAATCTTGACATCAGTGATAGGTTCTGGGTTCAGTCTTTGTGTCATGATCCAGGTATACTTCTTAATGTTTTGTTGCCTGATTTCAGCAGATCTTTTCAGTTTAGCTTCCCACTTTTCCTTTAGAGCCATCAGAACAACATCCTGAGCCTTTTTGAACTTTTCACCACCTTCTCTATGTGCAAGGTCCTGAGGCTTCAGTCCAATAGTAGTGGCTTCCTCATTAACCACCTCAATGAGAGTAGCCTTGCTTGCCTGTTCCTCCAAAGCTACTTTCTTCAGTCTTTCCACTTTATCCATATGAGCTTGGATTTCATCTTCAGTCATCAAGTATGTAACGCCATTCATTTGAAAGGGCATCCTGACAGGTGCATCAGGATCCGGTCTAATGACTGAAGAAGCAACAACCAATGTAGTTGTAGGCCCGGACACAACAGTGAGAATGCCTTTGCCCTTGTCTGTATGGATTGATGGTTGAGTGGTTGTTTCAGGAGACTGGAAGGATGAGATTGGAGTGGCTTCATTTATGCGCTCCCCCTCAGCCTTAGAGGAAGGTTGACTAGTGGAAGCATCAAGAACTCCTGTTTGTGGGACTTCAGTGGATCTCTCCCCCTCAACTGTTGCCTCAGCGTTAGTGAGAGCAAGAGTTGGTGCCACTGAAGGACCCTTGAAGGCCTGGTAAAGTTTGGAGAGCATGTTTTTGATGCCAGCAATGTCCTTCTGAATTGTAGACACTTTGGCATCCAGTGAAGCCTGAGAGGACTCAATGGCAGACATCCTTGGCCCAAGATTCCAGGCCAAGGAGTTGGAAGACTTAGCCCAAGCAGCCAAGTTTTTCTCCATGAGACTGAGTGATGAGCAGATGGACATCACTGAAGAATTGAGACCCTGAAGATTTGCATCCTTTAGCATATCCACCAACTCAGTGAATTGAGCAGAATTCTGTTGGTAGGTTTGAGCAGCCTGAAGGATTTTCTTGTTGAGTTCAGGATCATCTTTGATAGACTCTTGAATGGTAGAAACACTCTTGGTGATGTTGCTGAGCGTTTCGTTGAACTTGCTGAGATGTCCATTAAGAGTAGTCAGTTTGAATGCAACATCAGCCTGTTGTTCGAAAGTGTTATCATGATAGGCTTCAACTGACTCCCTGAGGTTGCAGTAGTGAACAGCTTGCGCAGTGTGCATATCAAACACATCTCCAGTGATATAATCGTAGATAACTTTGTAGGCCCTTTTCAGAAACTTCATCAGCTTTCATTCAGTAAGGGGTCTAGAGTCATCATACTTAGCCAATTTTTCAGGAGAGGAAGGTTCTGGTACATTTTCTTGTTGAGCAACAGGAGACAGATGGGATTGTCCAATGGTTGTTGCTTCAGTCTCCATAGCATCACCAGCTTCATAGAACTCTTCCTCACTGACTTTGCTATCATCATCATCAGAATCAAGAACAGCCTGTGATGAGTGTTCAAACACTCATCATTTTTGGTCAAATCTAAACTGCAAAACATACAAAAACACTCAGAAATGCATCAAAATACTGAAAATATTTCAAAATTGTGTTTTATATGTTTTAGATGCAAAATGAGCAAAAACAAATGAAAAACGCACAAAGTTTGCAAAATTGGCAGTTTCAGTCCCCCAACTTTCATAAAATTACAAAATTAGTCCCTGGATATTCAAAATATAGAAAATTATCACCAAAGGTCATTTTGAAATCATAAGTTGTCATATTTTGTCCTTTGGTGAAAAATTGGAAAAGTTTTGGAAATTTACAGTTTGGTCCCCGGAGTTTCAGATTTTGGCAGATTTAGTCCCTGGTGGGATATTTTTGAATGAAAAATCAATTTTGGTCCTTGGGAAATCAAAAGTTGTCAAAATTGGTCCCTGGGTGAAATTTTGGAGAAAAGTTCATTTTGGTCCCTCAAGTTTCAATAAATTGCAATTTTAGTCCCTGAAGGACCAAAAGTGAAAATTATATTTTTAAAAACCTTGTACTTTTGAAAGATGGCATGTTTTACCCTTGAAACAAGTTTGAAAAGTTTACAAAAACAGCCCTTGGATTTTCAGAATTACATACATGGTCCTTGTGATTATATACTTAAACCAAATTGGGCCCTTTGTTATTTTTATCCAAATAAAACAAACCAAACCAAAGATCCAATCCAAATCCCACAACCTAATCCCCAAGCCCACTATCCTTTAAGCCCACCAAAGCCCTTCCCTTTTTATAATATAACCTGGTCATTTGACCAGGTCAAATGGTCAACACCCAGTCAACCCACACCCATCATCCCCTACCTCCTCCCCCGTTTTCCTGAACCTGTTCCCCCCTCCATGATACTTTTCACCAAACCCTCACCAAACTCAATTAATTTCCACACCTACACCCATACATCCCCCCTCCTCATAAATACACCCACCAACACCACAACTGCCCACCTCCCCATTTCCCCCCAAAATAGTTTTGAATGGCTGAGATTAAATCAAGGCATCCAACGGTTTAAAAACAAGTGGGAAAGAAAGAGAAAGTGGCAAGGGCTTATAAAAGTGAAAAAGATGGAAGGAAGAGGCAGTAGTGATAAGAGTAGTGTAATATAGTGTTGTTTTAATTTTCTTTATGACGTTTAAGTTAATTTTCAAGTCTCAATGTAATTTTCAGTGTTCAATTAATGTTTTTAGTGTTCTCAGTGTATGTTAAAGCTATTCTCAACAATCAATTTAAGTTTTATGTTTGAATTAAATGTTGGCAATTTTTATGCAAATGTGACAATCTTGCTTAAAAACTGTTCTGTGTTGTCTCTTGATGCCATTAAGCTCACTTTAGCTTATTTGCAAGTTTCTTCAAGTTTCTGAGTGATCAATATCAGTTTCATTTCATAAAAGCAAAATTAGTGAAAAAAATCATAGAAATTGCTCTTAATTGCAAAGATAAGTGTGGAGATTGATGGATGATGAATTCAGAGAGATGAGTGGATGGTTCAGGTTTTAGAAGCCTCAAGGGAGGTATAGGAGGTGCTTATCAATCCTGGTTCACTCAGTTCTAGGTTTGGTCAAGTTTGTAAGAATTTCCCTCTACTTTTAGCATAATCTGTTTTATGTAGTAATTGTTGATTAATTATTACTCATTTGTGTTCCTTTAGGTTCTATTTATGATAATGTAGGTTAATTCAGTGGTTTTTAGTCTTGATTTAAACAGTTGCTTTATAATCCTCTTGTTAATCATCTACT
This sequence comes from Artemisia argyi, assembly GCA_030686995.1. NCBI lineage: Eukaryota > Viridiplantae > Streptophyta > Magnoliopsida > Asterales > Asteraceae > Artemisia > Artemisia argyi. The sequence goes on along the minus strand of CM060678.1, from coordinate 50,583,031 downwards.
AAGGAGTGTTTGGATTAGTCCTTTACTAGGTGAGTTTGTTGTTGCTTTATTGTTTATTTGGCCTTAACTCACTGTATTAGGTTATATGAGGTTAAAACAAGTCTCAATTTCAAGTCCTAAAGGCAGAAAGTCAAAATCACTAAAAATCTCATCCTAATTCTTAACTGTTAGGATTTTTAGTATGAAACTTAATCAATCCTGCTCATAAGTTGTTAAGATTACCTAATTCAGTTAAATTATAGCTCAGTTTAACTTATTTAGCATGTAGGATCAATCACAAATCCATTTTAGTCAACATACCAAGTTTTATCAAAAAGTCAAAATGCATGTTTTCTGATTTTTCCAAAAGTTGGGTGAATTTTGTAGAATTTTGTAATTGGTTTGAGATCCTCAAATTTCTTGGGTACATAAACCCCCAGCTGAACTTTATATTCCATCACTCACATTATTTTTATAATTTTTGCTGAGGCTTAATTCCCTGCTCAAAGTGAGCTGCAGGGGGACTGTCTCCCCTGCTACACAGACCTCAGTCCCAACACCCACTTTCAATGTGCTTTCAAGGGCTCATTAGTGGGCCCCACACCTTGAACTTTGGCTTATTGGAAAGCCAATAAGCCAAACTTCAAGGTTCTTGGCTTATTTCCTAGGTTAGACCTCATTTACTTGGGCTGCTAGGTCCTTTTTGTTTGTCCCATTTCTGAGTGGCCTGTGGTTCAATTTGGTTTGCTTATCAGCTTATTGGCTGATCTTGTGCTAATTTCTTGCTGCCTCAGCTTCATCTTAAGCTATCTCACTTGTTTACATCTTAAACCACCCTTGGTCTCAGCTTAGAGCTTATTTCCAAGCTTTTAGCTTTGACAGTTGACCAAAGTCAACTGTCAAAGCTTAAGCTTTCCAAAGTGCTTATTAATAAGCTTTAGCAAATCCATCTTCACAAAAGTTTTTCAATTTTAAGTATAAAATAGGTTTGTAAAAGAAAAATCCAGAAAAAAACAAAGTAATTTTAAGTGATAGTTTCTATTTAATTTTATTTAATTTTTATTTTTCATTTTTAAATTTTTATTAAGTACTTAGCTATTTTATATTTTTCTTAAATTCCTCTTATATTAAAGTGTTTATAATAATTTTTTCAGATTTTTATTTTATCATTTAGTATTTATTAGAATTAATCTTAGTTTTATTAGTAATTAATTAATATTAAGTTTAAAATTGCATAATTAGTTTTTATTAAGTAAAACCTAGTTTTCATATTTTTTATAGCTTTTATATGTTATAAAATATTTTTAGAAACTTTTCTAGAATTTTTAATGTTCATTTTCTATTTTTCTTAATTTAAATTGGTTTAATTAGGTAATTAATAATTAATTAGTAATTAATTAATAGAAAATTCATAAAAAGACAAAAACACTTAGTTTTAATTTTAAAACTTATTTTTAGTTATTTTATAATTTTAGAAATTTTATTTTCATTTTTCTAGTGTTTAAATAATATTATATTGTATTTAAGTTATTTAAATATTAATAATAAGTATTAATAAGTAATTAATTAATATTAAATAATTAAATAGTGTAAAAATTTATTTTCTTTTTCTAAAAATTTTCTTTTACCTTTTAGTTTGTAAAAAAGTCATTTTCACCCCCTGGGTGTTTTCAGATTTCAGTTTTCACTTTTTATTTCGTACGTTTACGTTTTATTTAAACGTAACGTACGCGTTTTTAGGTTTAAAACGTTTCTGGTTTTTCCAACTTTTCTGTCTTGTTCATATAGCTTATTTAAGCTATCTCTTTGTAGATTCCTTAGCTTAATCACTCACAAACCATTTTTCGTCCAAATTCACCCGATCACGAAGCTGTTTGAATACAATCCACACCTCGTCGGGACATAACGACCCGGGGAACCACTATACTTCCGCGGAGCGTTGACTCTAGGCTATTTGACTTTGTTGACTAATCTTTGGTCAATATAAGTTGGTAGTTTAGCATCAATCAGCCTGAAAAGTATCCGTTGAGTCTATCTGCAAAAATGGGTTAGCCGGCTCCTCTTCATAAGAAGACTTGCCTTGGTTATGGTCGCTCCCTGACCCCTCAAATCCAACAGACTGGGTTTTGTCTGCCTGGTCCTCAGGGTCAGTTTGCGAAGAATGAGCAGCTCCGTGAGGGGGTGTAGGTTCCATATCAGTGGGTGGTTTTAATCCCCCTGAGTCTTTGTCCCCTGTGACTCCTTCAGACACTGACGGGTGTGCTTCAGTATCATCACTAGGAATCAGTGAAATGTTAAGGCCCCCCGTTCCAACAGACCGGTGCTGGTCTCTCAGAGATTTAGGGGCCGCCACTCCCTGAGACTCTCGTTGTGATGTACCAGAGATGTTAGCGGGATAAGTGGAAGGCGCTCCCCTACCAGCGGGTTGTATATTTCCCTCTGGATCTTTGGGAGTATTCGTGTGGACCAAGGGCACTGACTGTGATTTGTCAGTGACCTTCGTTGTCCCTGGGGGTGGTGGAGCCTGGTCAAGGGTGAAATTTTTGGGCTTAGGTCTTCTTTTAGGCTTGGAAGACTGTGTCCCTGAAGCCTCAGGGCCCTGTGCCTTGGGTTTGGTTTTTGGCACAGTCTGAGACTTCCCTGTCCTCTTAGGAGGGGAAGGTGGGTACACTGAGTCCCTTCGGTTGTTTATGGCAACCATATGGGCCGTTAATTCTATGTTTGAGACTCAGGATGGGTCTTTTGAAAAATTTGAAAAACTCAGGATGGCTGGTAAAGAACTTAAGTGTTCATCCTGAGTGTAGTCATAACCCAGTAACCTTTGAAGAGCACATAAGATAAACCTAGGGTATGACACATAGTGTAACCTAGTTTTATTCAGTAGCTTGGTTACAAGATCACCATAAATGATCTCTCCAATGTCGACAGTGACCCCATTCATTAGGCAATAGGCCATCATCATTTAAACAGAATTAATCTGTTCAGTGGATGAATGGTTCCCACCGAGAACCTGAATCACAAAAGTGAACAGGGTCTTCCAAGCCATGGGAAAAGAGCTTTGGGTGATGGGGAACTTGTCTAAATATTTTGGATCCAAAGCAATTTTTTCTAACCCTGATTTGACATCACTAGGGTCAGGGTGTGCAACATATTTTCCCTTGTTATAATCAAGTCCTGTTGTAGAGCAAAAAGTTTTAAAATCCAGGACAAATTTTCTTTTCCCATTTAAAACAGAGAAGCTGATGAGGAATTCCTTGTGGAGCCTGAGTTCGTCCTCATCAGCACTGGGTGTCGGATCAATGGCCTGAGCAGTACACCAGAATTCCCTGAGGAGGTGATGATACTGAAAGTAGGGTGTTGAGGTGAAGGCATGTTTCAAAGGACAATTGTACAAAAATTTCATTATTTCCTTGTAGGCAGGAACATTGGTTGGGTAATTAAAATTGCCTACAACATTGTTTGTTTTAAATTGTACATCAGCCAGAGTCTTGTTTGCCCATTGAGGTGCAAGCATGATTCCTTGGTCTTCTGCCATTTTTAGGTCAAGAAAAGGTTTTGAAAGTTTAATGGCAGAATATCACACCCCAAATGATTCACAAGTTAACACTAACTTGTTTTCTGTTGTGAAGAGTGTAATATTGTTATCAAGATGTTTACAAACAGGAAGGATTTCTTGTTGCAAATTTCTTAACCAAGAAAAGATGTTTTGAAAATACCTTTTGTTTTGAAAAGATTACACACAGCTTTGCAATGGAGAAATTTTTGCAGAGTTTCTTTTAAGAAATTTTTGTGTGTGTGTTTTGTGATTTTGGAAAGGGGTATTTATAGAGGGTGAGGAATCCCATTGGTCAGAAATTTTGAAAATCAAAATGAAGAACCATTTTGGGATCCGCATTAAATGCCACCACTCCACATACCCAAATTTTTCGCAACTGTCGAGGTAAACAGTGCAAAGAGCCTGCAAGATATGAATTTTTGCAGACATGATGTCACAAAAATATCAAAGGATATTATTTGTGAGGGAAGGCATTAAAAGCCAAGTGGGATGTTGATGTGTAAGTGGGGGCTCAGGTATGGATGCCATTAAGGCAGAGACATATATTCCTATATTAAATAGAAAATTCAGTTACCAACCTAGGACATTTACTAACTAGATACTTGAAGCATTTAGTTATGCATTGAATTGCATCAATTAATGTCCTGAGCCCCTTGAATGAGAATTCATTCAGTGTAAATTATATCGGGTAAGGAGACCAGTGAGTTATAATCACAAGGTGAGAAGCGCCTTGTGAGTGATTTTGGTGATGTTGAAGGGTTTTACTGAGGAAGGTTGACTATCAGGGAATAAGAATATACACCCTGTAAGATATCTCAATCAGTGATCTAATTATCAATGTCTAACATGCCTAGTTCTGCTTTCAGCCTGGTGAAAGTAGGTTCATCCAATGGTTTAGTGAAGATATCAGCTAGCTGATACTCAGTAGGAATAAAGTGTAATTCAATATCACCTTTCATGATGTGATCCTTGATAAAGTGATATCTGATATCAATGTGTTTTGTTCTTTGATGAAGCATTGGGTTGTTTGATATGGCAATTGCACTTGTGTTATCACAAAAGATGGGTACCATCTTGTAATGAATACCATAGTCACTGAGTTGACTTTTCATCCCTAACACATTTGCACAACAGCCAGTAGCAACAACATATTCAGCTTCTGTTGAGGACATTGCAACAGATTGTTGCTTTTTAGCACTCCAACAGACTAGCTTTCCTCCAAGAAATTGACAGGAGCCTGAAGTACTCTTCCTATCCATGTTGCATCCAGCATAATCAGAGTCTGAGTAACCTTTGAGATCAAACCCTGAACATTTTGGATAGTAGAGTCCAAGACTGGAAGTGCCCTTAAGATATCTCAGTATCCTTTTGACAGCCGTGAGATGAAATTCCTTTGGTTCAGACTGATATCTTGCACATAAGCACACTGAGAATTGAATATCCGGTCTTGAGGCAAAAATATACATCAGTGACCCAATCATACCTCTGTATAGAGTAGGATTAACAGGTTTTCCAGCAAGGTCAGGCCCTAAATTTTTGGGAGGTACCATTGGGGTTCTTACTGAGGCACAGTCACTGAGGTCATACTTTTTGAGTAGGTTCCTAGTATACTTTTCTTGACTGATGGAAATTCATTTCTCAGTTTGTTTGATTTGTAGTCCAAGAAAATAAGTGAGTTCTCCCATCATACTCATTTCAAATTTCTTTGTCATCAGCTTTTCAAACTATTTACAAAGTTTGTAACTTGTTGAGCCAAATATGATATCATCCACATATACTTGGACTAGAATCACATCCTCATTTGTCCTATAGGTGAACAATGTATTGTCAATTTTCCCCCTGACAAACTTGTTTTGTATCAGGAAGGCTGAAAGAGTTTCATACCATGCCCTGAGAGCTTGTTTTAGTCCATAAAGGGCTTTGTTAAGTTTGTAGACATGGTTGGGAAACTCACTGCTTTCAAAGCCAGGTGGTTGTTGCACATATACATCTTCTTTAATGGTACCATTTAGGAATGCACTCTTTACATCCATTTGGTAGACTTTAAAGTTCATGTATGTTGCATATGCAAGAAAGATCCTGATGGCTTCCATTCTTGCAGCAGGTGGAAAGGTTTCCTCATAGTCAATACCTTCTTGTTGGTTATATCCTTTTGCAACAAGTCTAGCTTTGTTTTTTACTACAGTTCCTGACTCATCTGTCTTGATTTTGAAGACCCATTTCATTCCTATGATAAACACTCCCTGAGGACATTCAACTAAGGTCATGACATCATTTCTATCAAATTGTTCTAACTCATCTCTCATGGCCTGAACCCAACTCTCATATTTAAAAGCTTCTTTCACATTTTTAGGTTCTATTTCTGAGATAAAGTCAACATAGAGGCATACAATGGCTGAAGCCGCCTTGAGTTTGGCCGCCATACTCCTTGTAAGCATGCCTTATGAAGGTTCACCAATGATGTTAACAAGTTCAATTGTTTTGGACTTGGTCCAGCTATCCTGAGGTCTAGGATAGGAATTGGAACTTGTAGAGGCCTGATGTATACTTGGAGTGGGTTCAGATGTGGGTGCCTGAGGTGCTTCAAGATTGAGATTTTCAACAACCTCAGTATGGTTAACTTGTGTTGAGGTACCCTGGACAATAGGTTCACTGGTGGTGGTTTCATTTGGGACTGGTTGAGTTTCTATGAACTCACTAATGGTGGGTTGAGGTAGGTTGTGTGGATTGATGTAGTAAGAGACATTAGCATCATCTTGATATTGTGTGGAATGATTACTCTCAGGATGAAACACATCAGGAGGATATCTTGATGAGTTATCAATACCAATTTCTTCCACAGTGGAGTTTGAGAATCTAACAGCTTCAGTACTCTCATCAAAAGTGACATGGAAGGTTTCCTCAGTTTGTTGTCTCCTGGTGTTGAATACCCTAAAGGCTTTTGAGACAAGGGAGTACCCTAGAAAGTATCCATCATCAACTTTTGCATCAAACTTTCCAAGATGGTCCTTATGATTATGGATAAACACAGGACATCCAAACACATGGAAATAGCTGATATCTGGAATTCTTCCTTTAAACAACTCATAGGGAGTTCTGCTATGTCTCTTTACAATAATGGACCTGTTTTGTGTATAGCAGGCTGTTTTTAATGCCTCATTCCAAAAATGTTTGGAGAGAGCAGATCCATTAAGCATTGTTCTAGCAGCCTCAATGAGAGTTCTGTTTTTCGTTTCAGCAACTCCATTTTGTTCAGGGGTGTAAGGAGAGGTAAAGTTTTAAGAGATACCCTTCTCATCACAGAAACATTCAAGGTCATTGTTTTTGAATTCAGTTCCATTATCAGTCCTGATTTGTTTGACCCTGACGTCATTTTGGTTTTCAATCTTCCTGATGAAAGACATGATTGTTTCAGCAGCCTGACTCTTTTTAGTCAGAAAATATACCCAAGTGTATCTTGAGTATTCATCTACTATGACCAGAGTGTACTTCTCATGATGAATAGCCATTGGACTGATGGGTCCAAATAGATCCATGTGAAGTAGGTGCAAGCATTTGGTGATAGAGGAGTTTTGTTTGGTTTTAAAGGATGCCCTGTGGTGTTTACCTTTTTCACAGGCAGGGCAGGGTTTATCTTTTGTGAACACAAGTGATGGTAAGCCAAGGACTTTGTTTTGTTTGGCCAGGTTGTTTATGTCTTTGAAGCTCAGGTGGGACAGTCTTTAATGCCAAAGCCAGTTGAGGGTTTCAGTGGCTTTAGCAAAAAGACATGTTCCATTCTGAGTGAGTGAGGACATATCCAAGATATAGACATCCTGCCTCCTTGGTGCAATAAGAACTACTTCTTTGTTTGCATTAAAGATAGTACCTTGCTTATCATCAAACTGAACTATGTATTTCGCATCACATAGTTGACTGACACTGATCAAGTTATATTTGAGACCATTAACATAAGCTATTCTAGTAAAAACTATTCCACTACAGTTTACTGAACCATAACCTTCAGTAAGACAGGATGAATTATCAGCAAATACCACCTTAGATCCTGGTTCTTCAACATATTTGTGCAGATATTCTTTCACGCCAGTCATGCTTCTTGAAAATCCACTATCAAGATGCCAAACAGGATCTCAGGCATGTCTCTGCACAAATGTTGTAACACCCCAACCCGACAAGGGCTAAGATATCACATTCATGGTGTCAAACAGAACATACACAAGCATAAGACTTCAATAATACAATCAGATACGAAGGTTACAAAGGAATTCTAAGGCCAAAAATTACAAAACAAAACTAAGGTACAAAATATCTAATACAAAACGTCTTCAAATCAACTCTAGTCCCTGATAGTTAGCAAAGGTAAAGTCTTCTCTAAACTCCTACTTGCACTCTTCACCCATAACCCAGCTTCCTTCTAAAACCTGCCGCGGGAAAAGAAATGCGGCTGAGCTTAAAAAGCTCAGTGAACAGATATAACAACAAAGTAATATGAAACAGAAATGAGAATCAGAATATATGTTGCATTTGGGTAATATCAAAAGGTATAAACAAAGGTAAGAGAAATAAAGGGTAAAGTAAGGTAAGGTTAGGTCAAATAAGGTTTGGTCAGGTAAGGTTTGGTCAGTCATCTACCAACGAGCCCAGAACAGAAATATCATGTCATATTTTTCAAACATATCCTGCAGCATAATAGTAACCATGGAGTAGCTAGCTCCCAGAAATGTGAAGGACGCATATTGCACATACGCCACATTCACCAGACCAGATAATAATATAATATATGATAGATAACAGAACAGATCTAGGATGCATCCATACGCCCCCACAGAAATCAGATTGGCCATAATAAATCATATCATAAAGCGCGCATATCATATAACAGAAAAGGGACGTGGCAGAACATCACTCTACTGCCCTAGAGTCATGTCAGAGGTGCATCACTGACACGGACATGGAACCCCATGCCTAGTGAAATGGCCCGGGTATCTAACTGGGTAGGTCAAAACAGAAGGTTAGAGTATAAGGTCATCATCACAGAATCAGAATCAAGGTCCATAATCATAATCAGAATCAGAAGGTCTTCAATATAGGGTGCATAACAAAGGTTCAAGTCAAAGGTTCACAAATGGCAAAGGTTCATAATCAAAGTTCGAATCAGAGGTTCATATCATAAGGTTCAGAATATCAGAAGTCATATCAAAGGTTCAGAATATCAAAGGTCATACTATCAGAAGTCATATCAATGGTTCATGCCCAAAAGATTCATTATCAAGTTTCATAAGTCCATAATAAAACATGAAAGAGTTAAGAGAAAACAGATTTAAAAACTTTACAAATCATTTATCCGTTTCTATCAAAAAAATATCCCTTTTTAAAACATTCTTCATAAAAGCCAATTAATCCTTCATTTAAAACTGGTTTCGTATCAAAATCGTAGATTGTCATTTCAAAACAGTTTCCTTCCATAACATCAAGTTATATTTTCAAAAGGTTTTCATATCAAATTATCATAACAGATGAACCAAAGATATCAGATATACAAAGGTCAGAAGTCATAGTAGTGGAAAAAGAAACGGATCACGAGTCATGAGAAACCTTACTAAAAGGTTAGAATATCTGTACCTTAGACCGCAAGTGCAAACACAATAGAAAACATAAAGATCGGAAGCAAACTCCTTCTTCAGCGAATCTACACGGATTAATGATCGGCTTATTATTAATAACTTATTTTAAATCATATTACATATTTTAGTCGGCTTTTCCTTTTTAGAAACTTTCCTTTTATAGTAGCTTTTCAAAACTAGTAACCTTCCAAAGATAGAAAGTTTCCTCTTAAAGTAATTTAACCATTTTAGGTAATTTTCTATTTATAGCCACTTTCCAAAAATAATAACTTTCCCCAATTTAGTAAGTTTCTATATTTAATAGGTTTCCCGAAATCATAATTTAATAATTTAAGGTTATAATGAGCATTTAATAATATTTAAAGTTAAAATGACCAATATAATAGTTTAGGGTTAATTAAGTCAATTTAGGGTCAAAATGTAAATTATCAAAATTAAATATTAAAAATGTCAAATTAAATTATTTTAAAGTTTATACTCTAATTTTATATCAAGACGATAATTTTAGACCCCGTCGTTCATAATTTATTAATGTATCATTGACATTAATCTTAGACCGCGACGACCAAAATATGTTATTATAACATGTATAATCACACCACTCGTATACCAACTCGCACCTTTCTCGACTTCAAAATACAACCAAACAAGACTACAACGACCCGACCTTAAGATGACATACGTATATCATAATCCCACATGCATGCTCTTATCTTTCATTTCAATTAGATTAATTCCAGGTTTGTACATGTGTAAAATAAATCAACCCAAAGCACATGTAAACCGATTCGAACCACCAATTAAAAATCAATATCGATATATATATGTTCCAGTATTTCATGTGATAGTTATATCATCATTTTATGTGGCATAATAACATACTTTTTTTACACCAATCAGATATTAGTTCATCTCTATGTCACCATTTCATGTTCTATCTTTATTCTAATGTTTCAAATGTCTAGACATATAACAAGGTCGAACATATAGATCGCCTGGTCATGATTTAAGTGACGTGTTTTATTCGTATCTTTATCATTTCACGTGTCGCCTTTAAAAGCTATTCATATAACAGATTTATGAGACAAACATTTAATATTTAGACAAAAATTATGATCGTATAACATATTGCATCGTTAGCTTACGGTTATATATGTATGTCGCATGTCTAAAATAAACAAGGGAGGGCTACAAGGATACCTCTAGGACGATCTCATGGACGAACGGAAGAATCAAAACAAAACCCTTCGAATTGAAACCACACGATCTGTTTTCTTGATACATCAAAGGGCCAATTTTATATGTTTTTTATTTAAGGTTTTAAAGTGAGATGGAATTGTGAGATACTGTTGAGAAGAGCACAAAATGAGGGCAAATATAATGGAATATGACACAAGATGTCGCCGTGATTATGGGAGCAGTTGAAGACAATATTCTCTCAAATCTTTTCAATTAAAAATCATATCTTCACATCTATGTTGCGTACAAAAAAATGAAATATATTTGGTCTATTTACTTGTATACGTATGATGCACTTATTTAGCTAATATAGAATGTCAAAATTCACATTTACTTAGGTTATAATTGTTTAGTTTAGGATTTAATTTAAATGTGTATATTAATTTTAATGTATAGGTAAAATGACATATCATTAATTTTATACTTAGGTTAAAATAGAAAATGATGCAAAATTTATGGTTCAAAAATCTAGGGTTTTACAACTCTTCCCCTCTAAAAGAAAAATTGCGTCCTCGAAATTTGAAGTCACAAAGTTAGACGGAGTCGTAGCAAATCGCAAAAGATCATCACAATTATCCTCGCGCTTGGGGAGGTTCTTCCCAAAAGAATCTTCAATAACAAAATAGTTTCTCATGACTCGACCTAGACAAGGTGGTTTTTGATTCCTCAGAATGAGATACATCAGGTTGAATCTTGTCAAAAGACCAATGCAACATATAACGGATGATAGGTGAAATCTTCTCGGTAATAACACAAAGAATACAGATGGAAGTTAGATTGAGTAACAGTATCAAACAATAGATAGCTCTACAATGAAACCTAAGATCGTTATCAAATTACAGAGATCAACAAACATATCTTGAGGATTCAAGCATATCAATTCGTATGGTGATAAGGCAGATCAAACGTATGGGTCGAAAGAACCCAAAGTCTTACTAATCGCATATAGTCGCCAACGAAAATGGAAATCTAGGTCTTCTCTAAGGCACTCCTCAAGACATCCTATGAAGACAATAAGTGCACTTATATGACGTTAGAATTATCACGTTGATCAGGCGTCATAATACCAACCTCACATAATATGCCCTAATGATGATCATACTTTATCTTAAGTCGTGAATCAAAGTCTACAAACCACCTAATAGTCCAACTAAACCCTAAGGTTGGCCCTGGTCAAATATCAACAATGGAACGATGTCGGCAAAACAAATGAAACTCGTAATGACGTAACAAAATCAACAACATAACCAAGAGGAAAACGAAACTACTCATAAGAGTTACGAAAATCCTTGAATTTCTAGCAGAGGTAAGGTACGTCGTCAATAGCATCAAGCCATTCATAAACATACATCTCAAGATTCCTTCCAAGCTCGAGCAGTCTGTCAATGGTTGTCCATCAGATCATAGGGTGGAAAAGAATCATAAACTCGAGTCTTGTTCCTCAAGCCTTCGGTAGTTCTTCTTGGAATGTGATGGTGTCATGTGAACTTCTGACACGATCATTAAATCCTCTTATGTTAGCAAGCCTGCTTCCGCTCTTAATTCATCTTAGTACAACCAAGATGAATTGGGAAGTGAAATTGCATGTCTTCGTCAGGTCTTCCAGCTCAGCTCCAAATTCGCCCTCTTCACTAGATTCTTCTTCTCTGTTCACCACTACTTCTGCCTTGCAAGAAGATGTCTTTCAATCATAAAGGTAACACTGCTGCTATCAACTCTAGGTCATGTGTAGAATAGCCCTCTTCATACTGTTCTAATCGCCTTGATGCATAAGCAAAATCTTCTTGTGCTGTATGAGGTCATAACCAACTCTTCTTGAAACGTCCCAAATTTGTACCACCCGAAAGTATGGAAGAAAAACTCTATTTTAGCTTTTCAGAAACTCCATTCTCCTTCAGACTAAGTTGTTTCTTCCTTCTTACAAATTCCTTCAGCAATAACGCAAGTCGTAACCATCTTCTACCATCCTTCTGAAAAGTTCAAGAGATTCCAACTCCTATAACTGTTATCGGTCTTGGTCGCTTGGTGATGTTTTCAAATCTCGCAGAATCCATAGCAAGGTTCTCAACATTTATCAAACTTTCAGAATATATAGAGGGTTCTCAGATTCCTAACAAAGTACGAAAATGGTTCTCATGTTCTTCCTCCTTCTCTGAAGGTTATTCAATGACAATGTCTAAGTACTCACGAAAGGCGTAACTTATCAAATTCATACGACAGTCAAAGCATTAACTAATACTATTAGCATCATTAACCGTCATAGTGGTCGTTACAAATACGAAAGGCAAAATCCAGGAATAATTTCAAATCATCAAACTTGGCGTCCTAAAGCTAAAAAAATACATAGTTGATTCGAAGCAGGGAAAACAATGGTCTTCAAACAGAAATACGGTTCAACCTCTAGAAGTCAATGCGTAATCTCCTTCTACCATCCCTCTTCATCGCGAATAAAACTGACACACGCCCAGAAGATATACTCAAATAAGCAAACTCACTTCGTAGTCTTCGGTTGTTGCTCCTTCTGTTCTCTTAATTCAGCTGGTGAGATCTAAAACAACTTCTCAAAACATCATCGCGTTGTGACTAGACAGTCTCTCAGCATCATCTCAATCCAACTTAACATCCTGATGGAAATCTTGGGATTCATTCAGGGACCATGTCAATAAAACTCAGATTGCAAAATAACTATCAAGGTGAGATTCATTCTTCGGCGTACAGAATAGGTGCAAACAAAACTCCATATCTGCGAAAGTAACGTACGAGTCTCCAGAGCATTGACGATAACAAAAGTTTAAAAATCAAAAACATGGTGAGGAGTTCAGAATGATTCAAAATATCAATGTGGGACATAGTATGACAATAGTTAGCATTAGAATGCTCAGTCAACTAATCCATACCAAAACAAAATCGAATTTAACTTTTCAAAGAGAGACAGATCAACATAGCGAATCCTATCGTTCAAAGAGAGGGAAATCTTCTCACGCTCGTGGTTAAACACCAACAGACTTCTTATCTGAATAGAAATGGGTAAGGCAAAAATCAAATAGCGTCGGAAGGCTCAACTATGCTTAACAATAGTAAGAGACGATTCACAGAATGTATAAGACACATCTTCATCAAAGATATTATCAGAATGCCCGACGAGGCATCAAAAATGGTTTACAAACGAATCAAAGGTCAAAGTCGGAATATGAAGATAAAAATTTCTAACGCAATTCTTAATGCATTCAAAATTTACTTGGTTACAAATCTGAGGTTGAGCAAATATAAGTTCAAAATCTTCAAAAAAAGTGATCTTAACAGACAGAACTAAAAGAAAGGCACGAATCAGAGTGATGCGGAATCAATGATACTTAAACAGATGCCTTACAGTATACCCAATCCTCACCGGTCAAAACTTAAGTTCATACTGGAAATCCTAAATCAAGTTCTTAAGGTGTTCTCGTATGTTTCTATAGTGGAAACTTAATGGTCCAAACTCACAGGTCAAGGTTATATGTATCATAAGTCATAGCCTGGGCTCTGATACCATAATTGTAATGCCCCAACCCGACAAGGGCTAAGATATCACATTCATGGTGTCAAACAGAACATACACAAGCATAAGACTTCAATAATACAATTAGATACGAAGGTTACAAAGGAATTCTAAGGCCAAAAATTACAAAACAAAACTAAGGTACAAAATATCTAATACAAAACGTCTTCAAATCAACTCTAGTCCCTGATAGTTAGCAAAGGTAAAGTCTTCTCTAAACTCCTACTTGCACTCTTCACCCATAACCCAGCTTCCTTCTAAAACCTGCCGCGGGAAAAGAAATGCGGCTGAGCTTAAAAAGCTCAGTGAACAGATATAACAACAAAGTAATATGAAACAGAAATGAGAATCAGAATATATGTTGCATTTAGGTAATATCAAGAGGTATAAACAAAGGTAAGAGAAATAAAGGGTAAAGTAAGGTAAGGTTAGGTCAAATAAGGTTTGGTCAGGTAAGGTTTGGTCAGTCATCTACCAACGAGCCCAGAACAGAAATATCATGTCATATTCTTCAAACATATCCTGCAGCATAATAGTAACCATGGAGTAGCTAGCTCCCAGAAATGTGAAGGACGCATATTATACATACGCCACATTCACCAGACCAGATAATAATATAATATATGATAGATAACAGAACAGATCTAGGATGCATCCATACGCCCCCACAGAAATCAGATTGGCCATAATAAATCATATCATAAAGCGCGCATATCATATAACAGAAAAGGGACGTGCCAGAACATCACTCTACTGCCCTAGAGTCATGTCAGAGGTGCATCACTGACACGGACATGGAACCCCCATGCCTAGTGAAATGGCTCGGGTATCTAACTGGGTAGGTCAAAATAGAAGGTTAGAGTATAAAGTCATCATCACAGAATCAGAATCAAGGTCCATAATCATAATCAGAATCAGAAGGTCTTCAATATAGGGTGCATAACAAAGGTTCAAGTCAAAGGTTCACAAATGGCAAAGGTTCATAATCAGAGTTTAAATCAGAGGTTCATATCATAAGGTTCAGAATATCAGAAGTCATATCAAAGGTTCAGAATATCAAAGGTCATAATATCAGAAGTCATATCAATGGTTCATGCCCAAAAGATTCATTATCAAGTTTCATAAGTCCATAATAAAACATGAAAGAGTTAAGAGAAAACAGATTTAAAAACTTTACAAATCATTTATCCGTTTCTATCAAAAAAATACCCATTTTTAAAACATTCTTCATAAAATCCAATTAATCCTTCATTTAAAACTGGTTTTGTATCAAAATCGTCGATTGTCATTTCAAAACAGTTTCCTTCCATAACATCAAGTTATATTTTCAAAAGGTTTTCATATCAAATTATCATAACAGATGAACCAAAGATATCAGATATACAAAGGTCAGAAGTCATAGTAGTGGCAAAGGAAACGGATCACGAGTCATGAGAAACCTTACTAAAAGGTTAGAATATCTGTACCTTAGACCGCAAGTGCAAACACAATAGAAAACATAAAGATCGGAAGCAAACTCCTTCTTCATCAAATCTACACGGATTAATGATCGGCTTATTATTAATAACTTATTTTAAATCATATTACATATTTTAGTCGGCTTTTCCTTTTTAGAAACTTTCCTTTTATAGTAGCTTTTCAAAACTAGTAACCTTCCAAAGATAGCAAGTTTCCTCTTAAAATAATTTAACCGTTTTAGGTAATTTTCTATTTATAGCCACTTTCCAAAAATAATAACTTTTCCCAATTTAGTAAGTTTCTATATTTAATAGGTTTCCCGAAATCATAATTTAATAATTTAAGATTATAATGAGCATTTAATAATATTTAAAGTTAAAATGACCAATATAATAGTTTAGGGTTAATTAAGTCAATTTAGGGTCAAAATGTAAATTATCAAAATTAAATATTAAAAATGTCAAATTAAATTATTTTAAAGTTTATACTCTAATTTTATATCAAGACGATAATTTTAGACCCCGTCGTTCATAATTTATTAATGTATCATTGACATTAATCTTAGACCGCGACGACCAAAATATGTTATTATAACATGTATAATCACACGACTCGTATACCAACTCACACCTTTCTCGAATTCAAAATACAACCAAACAAGACTACAACGACCCGACCTTAAGATGACATACGTATATCATAATCCCACATGCATGCTCTTATCTTTCATTTCAATTAGATTAATTCCAGGTTTTTACATGTGTAAAATAAATCAACCCAAAGCACATGTAAACCGATTCGAACCGCCAATTAAAAAGTAATATCGATATATATATGTTCCAGTATTTCATGTGATAGTTATATCATCATTTTATTTGGCATAATAACATACTTTTTTTTACACCAATCAGATATTAGTTCATCTCTATGTCACCATTTCATGTTCTATCTTTATTCTAATGTTTCAAATGTCTAGACATATAACAAGGTCGAACATATAGATCGCCTGATCATGATTTAAGTGACGTGTTTTATTCGTATCTTTATCATTTCGTGTGTCGCCTTTAAAAGCTATTCATATAACAGATTTATGAGACAAACATTTAATATTTAGACAAAAATTATGATCGTATAACATATTTCATCGTTAGCTTACGGTTATATATGTATGTCGCTTGTCTAAAGTAAACAAGGGAGGGCTACAAGGATACCTCTAGGATGATCTCATGGATGAACGGAAGAATCAAAACCAAACCCTTCGAATTGAAACCACACGATCTGTTTTCTTGATACATCAAAGGGCCAATTTTATATGTTTTTTATTTAAGGTTTTAAAGTGAGATGGAATTGTGAGATACTGTTGAGAAGAGCACAAAATGAGGGTAAATATAATGGAATATGGCACAAGATGTCGCCGTGATTATGAGAGCAGTTGAAGACCATATTCTCTCAAATTTTTTCAATTAAAAATCATATCTTCACATCTGTGTTGCATACAAAAAAATGAAATATATTTGGTCCATTTACTTGTATACGTATGATGCACTTATTTAGCTAATATAGAATGTCAAAATTGACATTTACTTAGGTTATAATTGTTTTGTTTAGGATTTAATTTAAATGTGTATATTAATTTTAATGTATAGGTAAAATGACATATCATTAATTTTATACTTAGGTTAAAATAGAAAATGATGCAAAATTTATGGTTAAAAAATCTAGGGTTTTACAAATGTAAACTGAGTTAGTTTTTCTTGTGAACCCACTTTCTGGTGGGCTTGGCTTTAATGGCCTTTTTGAACAGGGATATTGATCCATGATCAGTGGTGGTGTGAATGTTGCTTCCACAGATATTGCATCTGGGTGATGGGGTAGTTTGTTGGGTTGGTTTGGTATTTCCTCTTCTAGACTGAATAACATGTTCATGTCCTGAACTGTCATGAGTAGGATCTCCACATATATCACAACATGGATACATCAAACAATCATCAGGTAGATGATCATTAAATCCACAGTGGATGCAAGGTGTGAAAGGTTTGGCTTTCTGCCTTATCTGTTTGGAGCCTGAGGCATAGTTGTGGGGTTGTGCATTGTGGTAGGATACAACACTTGATGAGACTGTGTAAGATAGATGATCAGAGGTTCTGTGATCATCCTTTTCGCATATCATGCAAAATAGAATTCTATAACAGTCATCAGTGGTATGTGTTGTATAACTACACATTTCACATATCATTTTTGGTTTAGATGTTGCCTTAAATTTGGCAGAACTTGAGGAAGCTGGTTTAATTTCCTAACAAGTTCAGCCAACTGATCAAATTTGGAATCAGGGCTATCAGTGGTAACCTCATTTGAGACTGAGGTTGTGGAGTCATCATTTGTGATAGAGACTTCAGTGAGTGGTATTTTCAAGATAGTTCTTCCTAAACCAACTTTCTCTCTTGGAGAGTGTTGAGTATACACCAAAGGTGTTAGCTCAGAGCTAGGTTCAGCTCCTTGAAGAACTTTCAGTGTTGGGAGTGGACTCTGTGATATAGGTTCAGACTCACTAATTGACTCAGGAAGACTAGGCTCATCAGTGACACCAAGCATATTTTTGATGGCTTGACTTTCAGGTTCCAAAATTTTACCAGTGTTAAAGTTTAGCAGTTTGCTATCTGGGTTGACTCGTTCAATCCAGTCACCAAGTTTTGGTGCCATTTCCTTATTAAAGGATATGCTTGAATGCAGAAATGCCTTTTCACCATGATTCTCACTTGAGGATTCAGTGGTTTAATCTTCACCAATAATGGTTTTCTTGAGACTCACTGAGTCAAAAACTCTAGGGTTTTTCTGAGTCCACTTATATATCACAACCTTTTCTTTCTTAAGTTCTTCTTGAAGAGCCTGATTTTGTTTTACAAGTTCAGTGTTTTGAATTTGAAGTGTGACAGCCTCAAGTTTAGCTTGTTTTAAAGCTAGTAATTCATCACGACACTTATTTAATTCAAAAGTTAACTTGTTGAATTTAGAGAACAAATTTTGCCTTTGCTCTTCAACGAACTTAAGATCTACATTTAAGTAGTTTAAAAAGGATTTCCAATCAGCATCATCATCTATAGATAACAAAATGTTTACCTTTTTCATGGTGATGTTGACCCATTCTCCATTTCTAGCATGGCTTTTTCCAACAGCCATCTTGTGGTCATCAGAAAGTGCCATCAGTGCACTGACCCTTACTTCATCATCAGAGGAGACATCTTCCTCATCCCAATCATAAGCCTCAGCAACGGGCACCTTGTTTTTGCCTTGAGCAGGTTTGGTAGGTGCAATCTGAGGAACTAAGGGAGTTGTCTCAAGGAGAGCAAGTTTAGCTTTTGCTTTTCTGTATTTAGCTTCAAAATCCTTTTGAATGTTTGCATTTTGAAAATGTTGAGTGGATTGAAGCATTTTTGGTTGAAACTTGCTAGTTCCTGAGGAAGAATTACTACCAGAAGGTTTATAAGAAGGATCTGAGGTTGTTTTTGAAAAACAGTCTTTAGCAAAGTGACCCTTTTTGCCACAGTTGAAACATTCAGTGGAATCATTTGCCTTAGCTTTTTGAAAATTGAACTTGTTTCTTTTAATAAAACGTTTTGAGTTTGCTAAAAGAGCCCTTTCTTGAAATTCAACTTGAAGATCATTGAGGTACTCATCACTGGTTCTCATATCAACCTCATCATCAGAGTCATCTTGAAAATCCTGCACAACACCATTAGAATAGAAGGCAGTGGATATGGGTGAGACAATCAGGGCCTTTTTGTTTTCTTGAGCCTTTTCAGGGTATCGCCTTGCGATTAAGTTGTCTTCATAGACAAACTTCCCATATATTTGAGGCAGCTCAAGATTCTGAATGTGATTAGCATTCCTGAGACCCTGAGAGAAGTTTAACCACTTCTTAGGGAGACTGTTGACAAAGCCAACGTTGATCTCATGCTTAGACAGTACTACACCATCATTTGAAAGCTCATTGAGCAAAGTTTTGTATCGGGTATAGGTCTAAGAGAGACTTTCAGATTCTTTGGCCGTGAAAGTGTTATACTCAAGTTTCAGGTCCATGATCCTGTTTTCCTTGGTATCTGAGGGACCTTCAAAGCTATGAACCAAGTCAAGCCAAGTTTGTTTGGCTGTAGGACAGTTAATGACTGATTCCATTGTATCGTCAGGAAGACACGATATAATGAAGCTTTTCAGGCATTGGTCCTGATTGACCACCCTTCTCTCACCAGGAGTCCATTGTGCTTCAGGTTTAGGTAAGCCTTCAGCGGTCGTTGGGACAAAAGGACCTTCATTGATACACTTGATATAGTATGGTTCCATACCAGTCAAGTAGCAAAGCATACGTTTTTTCCACTTGCTAAATTTTCCAGCTTCAAGTCTAGGAGCGACAGGTGAGTAGCTACCTCCCTTTTTGTCAACTAGCTGGGGTACATCGCTATCAGCCATGGTGGGATCTTTTGATTTTAAAAAACTGAGCACACTTTTGTATGAAAGATTTTGAAAGTTTTACAAATCAGAGGCTCTGATACCACTTAATGGACCCTTTTACTTGGTTACGGTTAACTAAAAAGTTAATCTAACCAAGTACCATGGTATAGCAACATGTTGATTAATTATAAAGGGGAATAAACATAAAAGAAAAGACACAAAGTTTTTCAACGTTTAATTCTTTATTAGAAATTAATCAAAAGAATTATACCCAAGTGTTTGCGGAACAACACTTGGGATTGAAATGACAAGTATGGTGTACTCCTCACTAAACCCAAACTAAGTTTGAGTGACAACTAAGATCCTGCTGAGCTAACTCAGGGATTATGTTGTTCTTTGGAGAGAGTAAAGATTTGGTTTGTGAATGTCTAAGCATTAAGTGCACAAACGTAATCTTTACCTCTCTCAATTATTCTCTATTTATACACAAGTAATTTATAACACTTACCTAATGGACAAAGACTACAAGACAATATTACATCATCCTACATTGGACAAAATACATAGGTATTTTGTCCCTGTTACAATTGGCTATAAGTAGTAAAGGACAAGGATGCTTTCTGGTCTTCAGTGTTGGCACACTTCTTGTTATTATACTCATTCAAGGAAAGTTGACCTTTGCATGATAAGGACCATTCCTTATCCATTCAAACTTATCCCGCCTAATCCCGCCTTTACTTTAGTCTATTTATCTTCAGTCTTTGTTCACTCAGTGATCTTAGTTGGTGAGGAGTCATGGAACTCAGTGAGTTATTGTCATCCCTCACTGAGTCCATCATCCTCTTCTTTGGCTCAGGTATCATTCACTGAGAACCGCCTCACTGAATGGTGAACTTTTCTTCATAGATTCACCCTAAGCGTCTTGAGGATGACTCACTGAACAACTATACATTCAGTGACTCGTTTGGTGTTCTCGGTTATGAAACACTTAGGATATTTTATGTTCAAATCCTGGATTAAGGAGTTAGGGTTTTAACAGACCCAACAGTTAATTAACAACTTTCTTTCTTTGAATCCTATGAGAACATTCATAAACCTTGAAGACCATTAAACATAGTTTCCCTGGTACAACATGGGAGGCCTAGCATCAGTCCCTTGACCAATGCATCTTGAGTTGTAGACATTGTGATGGTGGATCTTCTATATGAGATGTTGTTTTGTTTGAAAGATGTGTTTTAGCTAGTCGAGATAGATGTCTGTGGTGATGAGTTGATTAAAGTCTCTTAACAATTTACACACTTACAGAGTTTGAATAAGTTAAAGTCCAATTGAAATGGGAAGTCAATCTAAGCAATCCAAATTCTAGAAGGTTCTGTGATGTGATGAAAATTATGGGTTAAAAGTCTTGTAATCAAAGGTCTTGCAAACAGTAACTATCGCAACTATTTCTTGGAAAATGGGCAGAGTTTTCTTTCGCAAACAGTAGGTAACAAATTATCTCACAAAGAGAGGTGGCACAATCTTCTTCTATCACAAGAACTGTTGAAGCTATCGCAACAATTTCTTGCGAGTTGGACAGAGTTTTCTTCGTAAACAGTGGGTAATAAAAAGCTTCGCAAAACTAGTATCACAAGGAATACTATCGAAAATCAATTTCAAAGACAATCGCAACCCAAAACTTGCAACAAATAGCTATCACAATGAGCTATAGCAACCAATAACTAGTGTCGCAACTAATCCTCAGCCAACTATCGCAATAAAACCATAGTTTTGCCAACAAATTTTGCGAGCAAAATTAAACCCTATTTTGAATAGGAAAAAGTACACTTTTTCTAAACTCTTAAACCATGTTTTTAAGCACAAATCTTCACCAAATTCATAAAGTATTTGTATAGAATGATAAGAAATGTTTCCTTAATCTCTAATATGCTTTTCTAACACAAGTTTATAAAATCAAACACATTAATGATTAGGCTTAATAAATTTGTACGAGGAAAACGTTCTAGAGAGAGAAAGTTTTTAACAATCTATAAAAATAAAACTTACTACTAATGAAGATCTAAACTAAGCTAAAACACTACTATATGAAACAACTAATCATATTTGGCTCTTCATACCAATTGTTGTTCTAATAATATCACGTCAACTATATGATCTTAAAGAGATAAAGTGGGTGTGAGCACTTTAGCTTAGAGAGAGAAATGAGAGAAAACATAGAAAGTCTCGTAAGATGTATTATTAAACACACACCTCATAACCCATGAGGTAGGGGTACTTATACCCATACATACTTCAAGCATCCCCTCACAACTATACAAGTGTTGCGAGGGTATATTGCTATTGCAAGGTACTACAATGTTCCATAACATACCATAGTCTATAACAAAATATAAGAAGTCCCTGCACTAATGATTTACACTTTTGGTGTTACAACAAAATGTTGTGCAGGCATGCACTTATGATACTGATCAGTGAGAATATATATTTAGTTCCAAATAATAAATTGTACGAAAACGGAGAAAATATGTTAAGAGAAGGCACACTAAGATGAAAGTAAGTTATAGTAATTGGGTTTTCTCAGATGTTGGGTGTAGTTATGACAAAATGTGTAATGGTTTCTCTGAAGTTGCGGACTTGGCATCTGAGCTAGATGAAAAATGTAGTCTTCTTCTTGATCGAGTCAATGAATCAAAGAGTGAAATTATGGGTGGAAAAACTAGTACTAGTAGCCCCATGTGTACACCACATATGAGTGCTTCTACCAAGGATAAAGATAAGATTTGTAATCCTGCAATAGCGAGTGGAAAAGGTCGTCCCGCTAGTAGAATCAAGTCCATATATGAGAAGTCATTACAAAAAACCTAAAAAGGAAGAAGGTCTTCCCATTGAATAATTTTTTCCACTCAATAAGTTAATGAATATGTATGACCTTTTCAAGATTTTGTGTTGTAGAAATTGCAAGATTTTGATTCTATTGGAGTCTAGGGTAATGAAACATTGAAGAAATGTTCTAACTTCTAAGAAGGAGAAAGAGGCAGTAAAGTACAACAGTTTTCCCTCCAACTACGACACTTGATCTTGCATAGATGGTGTTTAGTATTTTTGTTAATCACATTTTCAATTTATCTCAAGATTATGATTTTGTATAGTTGCTTAATAACATGAAGTGTTGGACACATTTGTGCAGTTCTAAGATGAATGTGATGGTACTTCTATTAGTTAGTGTTTCTTTTCTTTTTTGATTTTTGTTTGCGTTTGATTTTGTTACAAGTTTATATGCTACTTTACACCTTATAGATGTTGATTTTTAACAGCTTTTAAATGCTGATTTTTATAGCTATTAACTGCCGATTTTTACACCATTTATATGATGTTTGGACAGTAGAGAAAGGGGTGTTTGGAAGCAGATTTTACAGCTTTGTATGCTGTTTTTTTAACAGCTTTTATATACTGTTTGGATTGCTGAAATATATGCTTGTGTACATCTTTTATATGTTGTTTTTAATAGCTTTGTATCCTAGTATTTTTTAATAGGTTTTACGTCATTGTATGCTGTTTTTAACAACTTTTATATTGTGGAAAACTAGAAGGGGGGGTTGAATAGTTTTACGTCTTTTTAATTAGTTGTAAAAAATAGTTTTAGTGTTTTAAAACTTAGATTCGATAATTATGTGATCTCAAGTCTTGCACAATACAAACAAATATCAATACGAAATATATAACAATGATAAGTAACAATAATAAGTAAGAGATGGAAAGATCGAACCGCGAGACAAGAGATTTATAGTGGTTCGACTACAAGGACACCTTCCTTGCCCTACTCCACTCCCCGAGCACCTAACTCGAGAGTTTTCTTCACTATATCAACAAGCTCCCTTATGGCGGAGAAAACCTTACACACCAATTTACACACCAATATTCACACCAATTTACACACCAATCTACACACCAATAATCACACCACAACACCTTCACACCTAAGTCACAACTTCTACACACCTTCTTCAAATCAATCTACTTCACACCTAGCTTCTTCACACCAATAGATTTCCTAGCTTTTCTTCTTCTCACCAAACTATCAACTAATCACACAATCTATATCTAACACAACTATCTACAAGCAAATATTCACAACAATCTTCACAAAGAGTATGTAAATAATCTTGATGATACACCAACAACTTGGATGTGGAGATCACAACAAGTTGTAATACTTCTTGTCTAGGAATATAGAAGTATTCTTCTCTTGCACTTGAGAGGATGGAAATTGGATCACTTTGAAACAAAGAATATATATACACTTATGATCAAAAGATGAGAGAATAGAGAAATAGATCTGGATCAGAAAGTTTAGAAGTGCAAAAGGTGAGAAAAATCTGAGGGATGAATCAGTATTTAAAGGGGGGGAAAATACTGTTCTGGAGCGTGGCCGGTCCCCTTAATTGTAGGCCGGTCCCCTTAATGATTAAGGGGGCCGCCTAGTAACATTAAGGGGGCCGCCCTCCTGAACGTTGGTTTTTCTTGTCTTTTAGTGGGGAATATTTTTCTGGATAGAATTTGCCATTTTTGGTTGGAAATTTGAAATCATATATTTATTATGAATTAAACATATTCTTTTAATTCCAAAAGTAATTTTGTAAAAGATATAAGATGTTTAATACATTTTATAAAAATTCTAGTGATTAGAAAAATTTCCTTTGATCATGAAATGTAATAAACCCTTTGTTTATTCATACCTTAAGTGATATGGAAGCAAAGACAAATATTAATCACTAAAAACTTGTTTACGTCATAAGTTTTAGATTAATGAGTTTATGCTTTGTAATTATCAAAACATAGAGACATTGTTAATAAGCTAACAATGTTTTAAGACATTATTTATGTCAACAATCTCCCCCTTTTTGATGATTACAAAACCTTAAACTCATTAGGTCTAAAAATTAATTTTTAGACAAGAATTTAGAGTTTAACATTCTCTTCTCCCCCTTTTTGTAAAATCAAAAAGGTTAAAGCTCCCCCTTGATGTATACTCCCCCTCATTTGAGAGCACCAAGGAGATGAGCTATGGAAATCTTGGCTACACAAAATATTAGAGGAGAGCAAGGAAAATATACATGCAAAGCAATAGTAAAAAAAATAGATTCATTCAAGCATCATAGAAAGCATTACAACATTTAATATGCTTAAGGCATATTAATCATAATAAAACAAATGAAAAGACATAGTCCTATATTGCCTAGAAAGAGCACTTGGACTTGCTTGCAACTCATGATTGATCGTTTTATTTGCTTGAAGGAGAACATAAGCGTGAAGCTTAGTTGTGAGATGGAGAGGGATATGGGGTGGAGTATGGAGCGGAAGAGGTGGTTCTCACGATGTTGTATCGTGTTAAGGGTGGTATTGGATGATTACGAGTGAGAAGATATTCAATCCAAGAAATATCTTCACTCAAGTAGAGGATTTGTTTTTGAAGGAATATGCAACAAGGGCAAAAGTGAGTGTGGTTGGTAACTTGATCCAAATTGAGAGAGTGGGGAAGGCAATTTGCATAGGGTGATGATGGAGGTTGCCCTTTGTTGCGTTGTGCAAGATGCATAGCAAGGAGATCACTAAGATCATGGATTTGGTTTATTTCATCACGGAACTTTTGCTTTTCCGTGGCAATGTGAAGAGGATCATAGGTTTGGTATGGATGGTTTGGATTTGTGTAGTTGGAATTGTAGTTTGATGGTTGGCCAATGTTGTATGGTTTGTAAAGAGGATCAAATGAATGACCTTGTGGGTTTGAGGTAAAGTTTGGGAAGTAAGAAGTTGGAGGTGTTGAATGACTTCCAATCTCATTGGTTATGATGGATTTGTTTCGAGGGCTTTTTCTTCGCCAAACGGGTTTTTCCGTCATCCTTGCTAGCCTTGAGGCTTTTGATCTTGGTTTGTTTGGAGAGTTCATGATGGGATGAATGGATAGTTTTGAGGATTGGGGATATTTATAGTGTAATGATTTGTGTGTTTAAGGATGGATAAGGTTTGTTGGAAGATTGGGACAAAGTATGCTGGTTAAAATTGGGAAATGTAGGTTGAAATGGGCTAAAAAGCAGAAAAAATTCTGTAAACCCGACCATCAGATGGGCGGTCCCCTTAATGATTAAGGGGGCCGCCTTACAAAATTAAGGGGGCCGCCCATCTGGTGATTCCCAGGTTGCCAGAAATGGGTTTTTGGCAGAAAATTTGCAGAAAGGTTATGTGTTTGGATTAGAATTCAAGCAAGTTCAATTCTCTTAGGCAATATAGAATCTAAGCTAATCAAGATATAGCATGCATGCAAAAACACATAGGCAAAGGAGCAAATAATCAACACATAATAAGCAATAGGGGGTAAGTGAATGCAAGCACACTTAAGCTTCCTAAGGCACCTATCTTGGATTAAAGGCAAAGGCAATTAGTGAGTGAAAAGCTAGTGATGGATCAAGATGACACCATTATTAGGGAATTTGTCCTAGTGAGTGTCTATATGCAACAGATGTGGAGTTGTGATTGTTTCGACTCCTATATGCAAAAAAAATATAACGATCCTAAGAAACAATCCAAATGATCTCCTTGATTTAATATTTGCTCGATCATGAATGTCAAAGACATATATTAGATTATATACCTTGACAATTTATGTGAGAGTTTATGCATGATTTTGAAATACAATGTTTTTAGAATTAGTCAACAATGCAAGGAAAATAATCTTCATGTGATTCCTAGATTGTGAGAATAATTTTTAGAGAAAATTGATTGAGTTTTACAAAAAAAAAAAAAAAATATGCAAAGCAAATAAATTTTCCCAATCTTTAGTTTTGTGCGAAATAGATTCCTAGACTCAGAAAAGGTAAAATGGAAGAAAAATAAATTTCATGCAAGTATTAATTTGAAATAATTCAATATAATTTAGTCAACTTGTTCCATCATTCCTAATCCTAAACGCAAGTGGTTGAATAATTCACGCTTAAGGGGTTTTGTGAATATATCCGCAATGTTATCTTCCGATGCAACCTTTTCTATAGATATATTTCCTTTTTGTACATTATCCCTAAGAAAATGGTGACGTATTTCTATGTGTTTAGTCCTAGAGTGTTGCACCGGATTTTTACTTAAATCTATCGCACCTTTGTTATCGCACATAATGGGGACATTTTCTAACCTAATGCCATAGTCTACGAGAGCTTGTTTCATCCATAGTGCTTGTTGACATGCCTTTCCGGCGCTTACATATTCGGCTTCGGTGGTAGAAATAGCAAGAGCGGTTTGCTTCTTCGAAAACCAAGACGTTAGACAACATACCATAAACGTGCAAATACCGCTAGTGCTCTTTCTATCTACGTAGTCTCCCGCATGATCCGAATCCGCATATACAATGGTTTCTATGCCGGATTCCTTAGGATACCATAATCCTAAGTGTATAGTGCCTTTAATGTATCGGAAGATACGCTTAACCGCTTCTAGGTGAGAGGTTTTGAGATCCTCTTGAAAACGGGCACAAAGGCAGACACTAAACATGATATCGGGTCTACTTGCCGTCAAGTATAGTAAACTACCTATCATTCCTCTATACTTGGAGTTATCTACGGACTCACCTTCATCGTCCTTTGTGAGCTTTACCTCCGTAGACATGGGTGTTTTTATTGGTTTTGAGTCTTCTAGGCCAAATTTCTTAAGCATTTCCTTAATGTACTTAGATTGGTTAAAGAATATTCCATCTTCTAATTGTTTTATTTGTAATCCTAGGAAGAAGTTAAGTTCACCCATCATACTCATCTCAAACTCATCATGCATGATTTTGGCAAATTCATCACACATGTCTTGACAAGTCGATCCAAATATAATGTCATCAACATATTTTGAACAATGATGAGATTAGGGTCTTTCCTTTTAGTGAAAAGAGTGTTATCTACCATTCCCATGGAATAATCATGTTTAATAAGAAAAGCTTTCAATCGATCATACCAAGCTTTGGGAGCTTGTTTGAGTCCATACAAAGCTTTCTTTAACTTATAAACATAATCAGGTTTTGCGAAGTCAATGAATCCTGGAGGTTGTGCCACATATACCTCCTCATTGATAAAACCGTTAAGGAATGCACTTTTCACATCCATTTGGAATAACTTAAAATCTAGGGAGCAAGCATAGGCAAGTAATATCCTAATAGATTCTAGTCTAGCTACGGGGGCATAAGTTTCATCATAATCAATTCCTTCTTCTTGATTATAACCTTGGGCAACTAACCTAGCTTTATTCCTAGTAACTATTCCATTCTCGTCTAACTTGTTCCTATATACCCATTTGGTTCCAATGATAGTCATATCCTTTGGATTTGGGACTAGTTCCCAAACATCATTTGCCTTAAATTAATTTAATTCTTCTTGCATGGCTATAATCCAACTTTCATCCTTTAAAGCCTCGCTAATATTCTTAGGTTCTATTGCTGAGAGGAAACAAAAGAAGTTGTTTTTATCTTGGGCTTGTGACCTAAGGGTTCTTTGGTTAAGATGTCCTATTATATTATCTAATGGATGTGATCTAGATTCTTTAATATTAGTGGTTTCGTTATTTTCTAAGTGAATGTCTTCATTATCATTTCCTATGGGTTTTGTTTTACTAACCTCAATAGCTTCATCTTCGACTAAATCATCATCTTCTAAAGGTAGCGTTTTAGGAGGTGGTGGTGTTTCATCAAATGTTACATTTAGTGATTCCTCTACTTTCATGGAGTGTTTGTTAAGTATTATATATGCTTTACTATTTTGTGAGTATCCTAAAAATATTCCTTCATATGATTTTGGATCAAATTTAGTGAGGTAGTCCTTAGTGTTTAAGATGTAGCATTTACTTCCAAATACCCTAAAGTAGCTTAAGTTTGGTTTTCTATTTCTTAATAACTCATAAGGAGTTTTTCCTAGAATTCTTCTAATTGATACCCTATTTAAAATATAAGTTGATGTATCTACGGCGTGACACCAAAATTTTTGTGGAATGGATTGTTCATTTAACATAGTTCTACTCATTTCTTGTAGTGACCTATTTTTTCTTTCTACTACCCCATTTGATTGAGGAGTACGAGGGGCGGAGAAATTGTGAGATATTCCATTTAACTCACAATATTTTCCGAATTGTACTTCGTTATCAAATTCCCTACCATGATCTGTCCTAATGGCAACTATTGAGCATCCTAATTTATTTTGAATCATTTTACTAAATATTTCGAATTTTTCAAAGGCTTGGGTTTTGTCATTTAAAAACCTAGTCCACGTGTATCGTGAGTAGTCATCTACTATTACTAAGGTATATTTGTTTCCTCCATAGCTCCGCACAACGGATGGACCAAAAAGATCCATATGTAATAATTCTAGGCACCTAGTAGTGGATACTATATTCTTAGCTTTGTGGCTAGCATGAGCTTGTTTTCCAACTTTACATGCATCACAAAAATGTTTGTCATATTTTAGATTAGGCAAGTTTCTAACTAATTCCTTAGAGGCCAAAGATTGTATTTGTTGCATGTTAGCATGTCCTAATCTCCTATGCCACAATGTGGAGTTTTCGTCTAGGGTCGTTAGGCATATCCTATCTTCAGGTTTGTTTCCTAGTTTCATAACATATACACCTCCTTTCCTAATACCTCTACCTATAATTTTTCCATTCTTAACTATTTCGCTATCTTCTTCGGAAAAGATAACTCTACATTTATTATCGCATATTTGGCCTACACTAAGTAAGTTATATGTTAAATTATTTACATGTTCAACATTTTCAATAGTAAGTGAGTCTTGAGAAATCGTACCTTTGCCAATAATTTTTCCACGCAAGTCACTACCAAAAATAACGTTACCTCCGTTGTATGCCTTATATGTAGAGAATAGCTTTCGGTTCCCTGTCATGTGCCTTGAGCATCCACTATCCTTGATCCATTCGTCAGGCTCCAAGTCAATTCCAAGGCATATTTCGTCGGTTGCTTTTGCCATGAAACACTTTTCTTCTCTTGGTTTTTCCACTTCTTCTTTGTCACTATCACTCCATGTTCTACTAACAAATGCACCTTGATTATCATAACTCGTCGGCTTTAGACATTCACCAACGAGATGATTTGGACTTCCACATCTAAAGCATTTTCTTTTCACGTAATTGTCACTTCTATTTCTTTGGAGCGATTTTCTATCGTCATGTGATGATCTAGTGAATCTTCCTCGTCTCTTGAAGAATTTCTTGAATTCTCTTACGGCCATTGCATATTCTTCATCTTCACTCTCGTCACTTGAGTCACTATCATCACAAAGTTCCTTTTTGGCTTTTAGAGCAACGGATTTAACTTGTTCTTTCTTGACTTTAACCGTTTCCAAATCTTTTCTTATAATTTCTTCATGGACCTTCAAGTTGCCAATAAGCTCATCTAGTGACAATGTCATCAAATTCTTTGATTCTTCAATAGCCGTGACTTTAGCTCGCCATTTCGGATGCAATGCCCTAAGAAATTTCCTAACACAATTTTTACTAGAAAATGTCTCATCAAGTGCTTTTAAACTTGTGATAATGGTGTTAAATTTAGCAAAAGCATTATCAATTGATTCCTCTTCCAGAATCGTAAACTGTTCATATTGTTGTACAAGAAGATCTATTTTGTTATCTTTGACTTGACTATTACCTTGGTGAGTGATTAGTAAAGAATCCCAAATTTCTTTTGCGGTTTTACACATAAAAATTCTTTCATATTCTTTGCGTGGTAACGCATTATAAATAACCATTTTAGCTTCATTATTTTTTGCTAGTTTCTTTTTCAAATCATCATTTTGTTCTTCAAAAGATACAATTTCATTCATTTTAGTTTCAACATTATATTGAATAGGAGGAAAATCACCAAAGGTAATAATATGCCAAAGATCAAGATCTTTTGATTTCACATACGTTTCGAATCTATTTTTCCAATATAAAAATCCATCACTTTCAAATAGTGGTGGTCTTTGCATAGATTGCCCTTCTAAATATTTTTCAGATTCCATAGATCGTTACAAGTTTTAAAATACAATATATTTTAAAAATCTTGCTAGACGTGGCTCCTGATACCAATTGTGGAAAACTAGAAGGGGGGGGGGGGTTGAATAGTTTTACGTCTTTTTAATTAGTTGTAAAAAATAGTTTTGGTGTTTTAAAACTTAGATTCGATAATTATGTGATCTCAAGTCTTGCACAATACAAACAAATATCAATACGAAATATATAACAATGATAAGTAACAATAATAAGTAAGAGATGGAAAGATCGAACCGCGAGACAAGAGATTTATAGTGGTTCGGCTACAAGGACACCTTCCTTGCCCTACTCCACTCCCCGAGTACCTAACTCGAGAGTTTTCTTCACTATATCAACAAGCTCCCTTATGGCGGAGAAAACCTTACACACCAATATTCACACCAATTTACACACCAATCTACACACCAATAATCACACCACAACACCTTCACACCTAAGTCACAACTTCTACACACCTTCTTCAAATCAATCTACTTCACACCTAGCTTCTTCACACCAATAGATTTCCTAGCTTTTCTTCTTCTCACCAAGCTATCAACTAATCACACAATCTATATCTGATACAACTATCTACAAGCAAATATTCACAACAATCTTCACAAAGAGTATGTAAATAATCTTGATGATACACCAACAACTTGGATGTGGAGATCACAACAAGTTGTAATACTTCTTGTCTAGGAATATAGAAGTATTCTTCTCTTGCACTTGAGAGGATGGAAATTGGATCACTTTGAAACAAAGAATATATATACACTTATGATCAAAGGATGAGAGAATAGAGAAATAGATCTGGATCAGAAAGTTTAGAAGTGCAAAAGGTGAGAAAAATCTGAGGGATGAATCAGTATTTAAAGGGGGAAAAATACTGTTCTGGAGCGTGGCCGGTCCCCTTAATTGTAGGCCAGTCCCCTTAATGATTAAGGGGGCCGCCTAGTAACATTAAGGGGGCCGCCCTCCTGAACGTTGGTTTTTCTTGTCTTTTAGTGGGGAATATTTTTCTGGATAGAATTTGTCATTTTTGGTTGGAAATTTGAAATCATATATTTATTATGAATTAAACATATTCTTTTAATTTCAAAAGTAATTTTGTAAAAGATATAAGATGTTTAATACATTTTATAAAAATTCTAGTGATTAGAAAAATTTCCTTTGATCATGAAATGTAATAAACCCTTTGTTTATTCATACCTTAAGTGATATGGAAGCAAAGACAAATATTAATCACTAAAAACTTGTTTACGTCATAAGTTTTAGATTAATGAGTTTATGCTTTGTAATTATCAAAACATAGAGACATTGTTAATAAGCTAACAATGTTTTAAGACATTATTTATGTCAACATATATGTTGTTTTTAACAGCTTTGTATGCTATTTTTTAACACCTTTGTATGCTGTTTTTAATAGTTTTACAGCTTTTTATGTTGTTTTAACAGTTTTTACAGCTTTTTATGTTTGGAAAACAAAGAAAGGGTTATTTGGCATAAAATGTTACAGCTTTGTGTGCAGAAATAGAGAGATGATTAAAAAAATTGTTTAGATAATTACTAAAAAAGAAAGAGAGAAAATTAGTTGGATCATAGTCATCATTGCCATGTCATTGTGTAACTTTTTCTTTGTAAATTTTATGTGAACGTAACACTTCTTTTTAGTTATTGGTGTGTTATTGGGGAGGTGATGAGGTGGAGCTGAGGTGACACACTAATAAGTGTTATTCATCTCACATTGCACCTAGCTCTCTAAGGTTATTGGGGGTGGAACCCATCCTTGTTTTGCCTAAAATAAATATGGTTGATCTCGTATTTGTGAATCGTATGATTTCATATATTGAATGTGTTTTACAATATAATCTATATATATGCCATGATACTGGGCCACAATTACAGCAATAGTAAATCCACTTGGGCTAAGCCCATAATTCTGCTAACAGGCCCCCACAGTTTGAGCAGGAGAGGAACGAACACTCAAGCTAGATCGAAACTCATTAAACAAAGCAGTAGGTAAGCATTTGGTGAAGATGTCAGCATACTAATATTGAGACAGGACATGAAGAACACGGATAAAGCCAATAGCCACCAAATCACGAACAAGGTGAATGTCAATCTCTATGTGTTTCGTGCGTTGATGTTGCACGGGATTAGAGGAGATATAGACAACACTTATATTATCACAATAAACAATCGTAGCAGTAAAAAATATGTATAAAGCTCACGTAACAGATTGCGTAACCAGCAAGTTTCTGCAACCGCATTTGAAACTCCACGATACTCGGCTTCAGCACTAGCTCGAGATAGCGTAAATTGATGCTTAGATGACAAGGATAGAAGATTATTACCCAAAAAAACACAATATCCTAAAGTAGACCTGCGTGTAGTGGGGCATCCTGCCCAATCAGCATCATAATATGCAACAAGTGAAGAGGTGGTGGAAGAATAAAGCTGTAGACCATAATCGAGAGTGCCCCAAATGCAGCGTAAAATCCGCTTGAGGGCAGAAAAATGCGGCTCACAAGGATCATGCATGAAAAGACAAACCTGTTGTACATCATATGATATATCTGGCCTGGTAAATGTGAGATATTGCAGAGTACCTGCAAGACTACGATATAATGTAGGATCAGAAACATGGTCACCATCTGCAGCAAGCTTAGAATCCATGTCTGCAGGTGTTCGACATAGATTACAAGTAAGCATATAAGCACGCTCTAACACCTCAGTAGCATACTTCTGTTAGGAGCCAAGAAGTATTGCGAGTCACAGATATGCCCAAAAAATAATTAAGCGGGCCCAAATCAGTCATGGAGAACTATGCATGAAGGGAAGAAATAATACACTGCAAGAAAGCCTGTGAAGAGGTCGTCAACACAATATCATCCACATATAATAGTAAGTAAGTAGTGTCAATCCCTTATTTATAGGTAAACAATGATGAATCACATCAACTATGATGAAAGCCAACCCGAGCAGCAAAAGAAGCATACCGCTGAAACCAAGCCCGAGGGGCCTCTTTAAGCCCATATAATGATCTTTGCAAAAGATAAACATGGTCGGGATAACGAGGATCCCGAAATCCAGGAGGCTGATGCATATAAACAATCTCAGATAAAGAAACATGCAGAAATGCATTCTTGACATCCAGCTGATGAACAGGCCAATGTCGAGAAATAACAAGACTCAGAACTGTACGTATAGTAGCCGGTTTGACAACCGAGCTAAATGTCTCATCAACATCAATACCTGTAAGCTGTGTACTAACTTTCTCCACAAGACAAGCCTTGTAGCGACTTAGACTACCATATGCATTATGTTTATGTCGAAACAGCCACATAGAACAAACAATGTTCGCGTCCAGTGGTCTAGGCACAAGAATCTAAGTATTATTTTTAATTAATGCATTATATTCATCTAACATAGCACTAAACCAACTGGGGTCTTTAAAGGCATGGGTGTATGACTTGGGAAGGGGTGACACATTGGACACATTTAAAGTGAAACGTTGAGTAGGACGGTTAGAAACAACACGAAAGCGAGTGACCATGGGGCGAGTCGACACGATATTGAGATTGGGGGTTGGGTTGGTGAGTCAGATGCATTCCGTTGGGTCGGGTGGGCATTAATTTGGGTAACAGTGTGGGGCGTAGAAGGTGGCTGGGTAGGACTGGTATGCGGGCTAGGTGAAGGATTAGGTTGAAGTGTAGGAGGTGGGTGGTGAGTGTATGTTGGGTTGGGGTGTGCGGATTAGGCCGAAAAGGGGTCGCTGGGTCAGGAGTAGAGACGGGGGAGTTGTGAGGATTAGGGTGTGAGGGTGAGGTGAGTGATTTGGTTATTAATTGTTGTTGGATGAGGTTAAGGGACGTGTCAAGGAACGTGTAAGATGGTGACGAATATGGTGTCATAGAACCGTAAGGAAAAATGGTCTCATCAAAGGTTACATGACGGGATATGATAATTTTGTTGGTGTATAGGTCAAGACATCGATACCCGCGATGGTTTGTTGGATACCCAAGAAAAATGGAGGGTGTTGCACGAGGTTCAAGATTGTTGTTGGTGTCTATGTGAGGGTAGCAAAGACAACCAAAGACACGAAGATCCGTGTAATTTGGTGTAGTCTTATAGAGGCGAGTGTGTGGTATTTCATTGTTTATTGTAGTGGAGGGCAAGATATTTAAGAGATATATGGTCATGTGAAGAGCTTCAACCAAAAATGTGGGTGGTAAGTGTGCTTGAAATAAAAGGGTTCGGATAAGGTTGTTAATGGTACGTATCATTCGCTTAGACTTATCATTATGTTGAGATGTTCTTGGACACGAGTATCGAATGGTAATACCATTGGATGCAAATAACTGGTGTAGGGCATTGTTGTCAAATTCACCCCCATGATCACATTGCAAGGATTTGATATCACAATTAAATTGGTTCTTAACAAAGGCACGAAAATGAATAAATTTTGATAACATATCTGACTTGTTACGTAAAGGATACACCCATAAATAATGTGAAAAATGATCTAAAAACAAAACATAGTATTTAATGCATGTAATACTTGTTAGTGGAGAAGTCCATAAGTCGGAATGGATAATATCAAAAGGAGACACAACAATAGTTTCAGAAAGTGAAAAGGGAAGCCGCACGTGCTTGCCAAGCTGACACGCATGACATAACACAGGAGACTTAGTCTTATTACAAGAACTGAAATTACTAGAAACTAAAGAACGCAACACATCACTTCCTGGATGTCCAAGTTGTTGGTACCACGTTTGTTGACTGACAAGAAAGGCATGAGGAGATGTTGGAGTGGTGACATGATAGAGATCCCCGGTGCTATCACATCTGAGGAGGATTTTGTGGGTCCAGTAGTCCTTCATAGAAAAACCAAACTCATCAAATTCAATTGTACATTTATTATCGCGTACAAATTGATGAATAAATATCAAATTTTTAACAATATTATTCATATATCGAATGTGTGTTACAATATAATGGGAGAATTGCATATATACCTACTAAAACATGAATATTTGCATATTTTCCCAAGACACAAGTTTTTAATCCACAATGTAAAATGATGTTTTAGGTATATATGCAAGTATGCAACTTTTAGTAGGTATATATGTAACGAGTTGGGTAACCCGCGCGTTGCTGCGGGGGTGTTGTGGTAGATACTTGATGACAGTAACTTAGGTGAAGATAGTGTATGATAAACGTGTACACATTAAAACTTAAAAAAAACAGCAAGGTATGTGTTTCTGGGAAAACTAAAATAGCATAGGACCTACTTCGTTATAGCATTCAACAAAAGGAGTTACACAGTTAGTATTCAAATGATATTAAAATGCAACAGTAAAGGAATTCCTAAAGAATTAGTTCCGCCAATTAAAAGTACATTAGTGAACAATGTAGTAAAGCAACAAACTAATAATTGCGGAACAAACACCAATCAATGGTTCTTCAACAACCAAATATCATATTTAAACTGCTTATGTAGAGAGTTACAGATAATTAACCAATAAATCTAAAGGAAAAAATGCTTACCAAAAGAAATGGTCACTTAATCGTCCAAATCCACAATGCTGTTCTATTGCAACAAAGTACAGAGAAAACATTTGAATTTGAATATCTAAGAATCATTTTTCTTGTTGGTTTAACAAAGGTGTATGACTGATGTTCATGGAAGTAGCCAGCTAGAAGCGTTTTTCCTCAAGTAAAGGATAAGCAATTGAGCGAAAATAGTGGTCTTCTGACTCAAAAGTAAGGGGTATATTCGCGACCTGTAAACAATGAATCAAGACATCAGAAGTATTCATACAATGAAGATATGTATCTAATTTGCAAAAGTATGTTTATACAACTATTACAAAACAGAATGAAACTAAGCAATGATATAAAAACATACTATCGAACTATTTTGTTTTTAACTATGAAAGAGTCTAGCATAACGAGGTTGCTTATTTTTTTCAAACTATCTGTCTATTTATAAGTATTTTTGAGTGTTTGGCTAAAAAAACTCCCTATGCGTATATGTTTTTTTTAAACCAAAATAATTATTTTTCAATGAAAAAGTTGTTTGGTTGTAATTGAAGAATTGTTCATAAAATGGGTGTTAGTGTGTTTTCTTACAAAATAAGCAAATCCATAAATTATTTCCTAAAGTTCTGCTAAACAATCCAAAAAAAGTCATCCAACGCCACAGGATGGAAGTTTATGGCCCGAGAATGCCAATTGCAACTATTATTGATAACAATAATAATAACAAATACTTACGGGGTGTTGTAGCGAGTAACTCGAAGACACAGGAAATCCATAATCATGAAGAAGCCGAGTCGAAGAAGCAATAGTTGTCTCGCCTTCTTTCAACTCAATCTCAAATATGCTTGTCATTCTTGACTTCTGCACATATAATCAACTTAAATATTGCATCATCAAACGGTCTACAAATCAGAAACATGATCCAAAATGGGCTAATTGTATAAAATTGCACCTGAATCGGACTCTCTTGATCCCTTTCTGACTGGTGGGCAACATAACAAAAGTATATTTACACCTAGCCGATATTGTTCCATCCATTCTTGTATTTTCCTTACTTGTTCCATAAGCGTAGACTAAATTGAGATATTACCTGTTATAAGATATTTTGAGTATATAAATAACAGATGTCTTGCATAACTAACATCAATACAAACTAAGAGCAACATATTGACATTTCATAACACGTAAATCCAAACAGCAAGTTAATAAAGGATTTTGAGATATACCATGAAGATCAAGATGATGTAGTTCCACTTTAGTCATATTCCGTATGCATGGTTCTCCATGTTATAGGAGCATCACGAAGTGCCTACATCTGAAATGAGTTTAATAGTTAATAGAAACTTTAACGGCAAAGAAAAAAAATTGGACGTAAGTCAAACACGCTACCTTGGTTTACACTAACACCGGAACCTGCTCCAACAGAAGGACATTTGGTGCACCATTGTTCCCTGGACTGCCTTTGGCTATATGCCTTCGTAGATTCCACACACTGGGCTGATGGTATGTGCCACATAATCCGTAAGAGAACTGATGTTCTCGATGCTGGTAGAAACACCAATGCTGCAATTGGAAACAAACTTTATTATTTAGAGTAGTTACAGCTATGAGCATTCTATTTTTGTGATGTTTGTACATGATCGTTTAACAGTGTCTAAAATGGTGCAGCGTTTAACAGTGAAGGGGTGTTTGGGAATGCCTATTACATGTGCATTTGTTATCTTTCTCAAAGGTGAACCACCTCCAATGGGGGCATATGCTTCTTTACTATACGGAACCCACCCACTGAACTTTACTTGTATCAGTTACAACTAAAGCATAAATGCTTCTGCAACTCAATTACTATAGTACCATGCATTATGACCAATAATACAGTGATATTGCAAAATAGGTAACCTAACGGATGCTACACTAACTGATCATATCCAGACACGCCAATGTAGCAACAATGTGATTATAGTAGTTACCTTATAGTGGTAGCATGATTCACATTTTCCAAAATCCAATATTTTGCTTCATGGTTGACCTCCTAAGCTTGTAAAGGCATTGTCCCATCCTCGATTAGACCATTAGATGAAGCAAAATATCACCTTTTTCATCCACTTTATCTTGAATACAAAAAAACAATGCTTTGTAAATTTATAAATGTTTATTTTCTTCTTTATGTTTTGTCTCAAATAATGAACCAACCTATGCTAATACTTTGATAAAGTTACCTAGGTAGTGCGCTCCATTTCTCCACATCAGTATATTTCCTAATTCCTTTTGACCTGCAACAAACGAAATTCCACACTTTTATATTTTTATAATCATATAACAATTTTCTCTAATAGAACATCAAGAATAGTTTAGGTAACCTGTTATGCAGTTAATGGTAATCATATTTATATGCATACCTTGTGTAAGATGTCTGCAACCTTATCCGGTGAAACAAAAGGTTGGTCAGTGCCTCATTTTCCCATGGCTGACTCAACCTTTTGATTTTGAGACCAACTTGCGTTCAAATATTGTCAAACCCAAAACTGGTTTAATATTGCGGCTTACTTAAAATTATATGAAAGTAACTATCTTCGTTTTGTTTGAGGAAAAAAGAGACCTTTAAGTTCGTTGGTATAACTCCATATTCAAAAATGCATGTTCAGTTTTGTAAATATAAGCCCGGACCACCTAATTGCGGTGAAATAAATGATTAGGCTCAGATTTGTAGATGCAATTCGGGTCACAGTAATATCCAAATTCCACTACGGCTGCAAAGGAACTCAGTCGCATAGACGTGTAATAGCCATACGTGCTATGCCATCCGGTCATTGCCCTGCCAAGCTGCGGTTGAATTTTGAGTGACGCATTTCATCGTGGTCAGATTTGACCAATCATCACAGCCTATTGATTTCACCAACAACTAATGTTGGTTTACAAATGTTGAATAAAACTGTAGTTGTATTACAACCATATGGCTACCCCGCTAATATAGGGGCTTCAGCAAGTTACATTTACCAAGACAGAGAAAGTTGACAAAGCCCATCATTGCCTGCAGAACCATATGGCCACATCCACATCGGTGGAAATCTGTATAAGCAGGCTCAGGTTAGCATTAACGGAAGTGGTACCCGAAACCTGCCATGGCTGCAGCCATATGGCTACCCCGCCAAGATATGGGCTTCAGCAAGCTACACTTACCAAGACAAACAAAGCTGACAAATCTCATCCCGGCCGTATATTGAAACATCCACATCATTTGAAGTCTATATAAGCAAGCTCAAGTGAGCAACAAAAGAAGCGGTACCCAGAACCTGACATGGGTGCAACCATATGGGTACCTCGCGAAGATGGCGGCAACCATACGGGGCGTAAGAGTAACAACTACAGTTGTCTTACAGGACTGTAGTCAGTAAGCGGAATGGGGAGGAACCATTGTAGCCAATAGGAGGTAGACTCATGGGTCACTATCAACAGTGACATAGTACGATGATGTACCAACAATAACTTAAGGCCACAAATTTGCCCATTCATTTCCCGTTAACAGTTACTGTGCAGCAATTTTTTGGCCCAACCCACGCCTGGGTTTTAGAAGATATATATAATTCTAACTGACCAATCTTCATCATTTTTAGCCAAAGGCCAGAGACATGGCTGCAACCATATGGCCACCTCGCCAAGATGGCGGCAACAATATGCCCACCCCGCTAAGATAGGGGTTTCGGCCAATAAGTATCATTTTTTGACAAAGGTCAAATCAAAATTAGGGATTAACCCAGCATAGGTACAAACTTAGAAACTTCACAAATCTCCCACCATGGCTGCAAGCACGGTGCCGTGCTGCCCTGTCAAGTTACGGGACGATGTCACCCTTGACAATGCAGCAACATATTGTAGTTGCAAAATATAGTATGCAATATAACATTTAGCGGGATGTTTTCTACACTATCTTCCCCCCATTTTACAATTATATAACTATCTAAAACCTAGGCGTTGTTATATTATATAATCCAAACGATTTGGCATCGGCCTTTAGAAGTACAGTGCTCCCCCAATCTTTCTACTTACACACTTTGTGACAAACGAATCATCTATATTGACAAAACCAAAAAAAGATTTAATTTTTTGTTATACCTTTGCACAACAACAAACCTGGTATCCCCTAAAAAAACAATGAAATTAGGCAACATTCATACCTCATAAATCTTTATCATCTGATCCTTGATATTGCCATAAAAAAAAAAAAAAAAAAAAAAAAAAAAAAAAAAAAAAAAAAATTAAATCATCAATAACAATCTACAATCATAAGAAGCATAAACCCCAAAACCACGGAAAGGAAAAAAAACATAACAATCGATATGAACTCATAAATTAAGAAAACCCTAATTTGAAATACCTATTTTTTTGGATCTGAGGATCTGATCAATGTGTGTGTGTGTGTCGAAGAAGGTTCAAGAAACACTGCGCATTATTTTTCTGGGGTTGTTGGTGGTTTTAGATGGTTCTAGTGTAATCACAGCCACAAAAAGTAAGCAGGTACACCTAAGGAAAATAACGGGGTGATTACACCTATATTACGGGGTGTAACAGTAACAACTACAGTTGTCTTACAGGACTGTAGTTGATAAACGGAACGGGGAGGAACCATTGTAACCAATAAGAGATAGACTCATGGGCCACTATCAACAGTGGCATGGTACGATGATGTACCAAGAATAAATGAACGCCACAAATTTGCCCGTTCCATTTCCGTAACCACTTACTGTTCACACCTTTTTGCCCAAGCGCACATGGGTTTTAGAAGATATATATAATTGCCCCCAATATAATCTATATATATATGCCATGCTACTGGGCCACAGTTACAGCAATAGTAAATCCACTTGGACTAAGCCCATAATTCCGCTAACAATATTAGGCTTCATTAGTTCATTTACAACCAAGTCATGTACGTCCCATAAAACTTGCATGTACGAGTCCAATACCATCAACTAAAAACTCCTGGTAGCTGCGAAATTTCCAACGCAAATTGGTGATTCGGATTGTTGACATGCCATCTACGCCAATCAGCATTTCTGGCTTGTTACTTTCTTAAGAGCCACCTCAATGACAATGTCGAACTCATTTCCACCTTTTTCTAACATGGTTCTTGTTGAAAAGGAGTTTTTTTACCAAAAATATTCTCTTCCTTAAGAGTTAATGTTGGTTTTTTCGAATATACCCTTGATTTGGTTCTCCTCAAAGCTTCTTTCTCTTGATCACCAAGTAGTAAAACCATTTCTTGATTGGATACTTATGCAACATGATAATTTGAGTATGGCTCAAGACCATATCGATCGAAAATTCCAATAAACATTGATTTGCCATGCTCTGACATCAATATTGCAAATGTATATCATTGTTAAAAAAAAAGAAGAAGGCTTTCTACTATGATTTGGAGGGAGATGTTGATAAGATTCTTGGACCACGCGACATGCCATCAATCTTGGTTTTGTAGACGCAAAGAACATAGTTCCAAGAAGACTCGTTACCTATGGCCTCCTGCCCTCCTCTACATGTTTTTACAAGGATGAAGAAATTGTTTTGGTTATTGGACATTGATCTTGTTATATCACCAAAAAAAAAAAAAAAAAAAAAGCTATCATATAAGCATGCATGCATTAGATGAATAAAACTTTTGCACCATATGTTGCATGAAGCAATGTTTTGAAAACCGGGTTCGAAATCGACCCGGTCGAGTTACCGGACACCGGGTCAACCGGTTGGACCGCCACGTCAACCCGGTTTTTAATTTATTATTATTTTATTTTCTTGGCCGGGTCAACCGGTTCGACCGCCGGGTCAACCCGGGTTTTTATTAATTTTTTTTGAAAAAATGAAACCCGGCCAGGTTTCGAGAACCGGGTTGACCCGGGTCACTCAAAACCCGGCGGGTCACACCGGTTAACCCGGTTTTAGAAACCCGGTTTGTTTTGACCCGTTTTTTAGGCCGGAACCGGTCGACCCGGGTTTTGAAGACCAAACATAAAATAAACGAATCTCGAAAACTTAAAAGAAAAAAGGGGTTAGAGCATTAGGTGTGGATGAATAACTTCACCTATTCATTCGGGCTTCACATGTGTCACATTACCCAACACCTTTTTACAACTAACTCCCTCACTAAACAACTAACCTCAACCTCTTCATTTAGGCCTCACCACTTACACCTTTATTTTTTTTATTCATTTCATTAAATAAATTAAATTCATTTCACTAACTAAAAATAATAATACAACATAGTAGGGATGAGCATTTCGACCCGAATGCCAGAACCGAACCAGAACCGTACCGGTACCGTACCGAAACGGTACCGATCCTGATATACGGTACGGTACCGGGACTACGAAATAAGGTGAAAAAAAATGGGACCACTAATTCGGTACGAGACCGGTACCAAATCGGGAAATTCCCGAAAAAAACGGGAAAAACCCGATTTTCCGGTACCGGTACCGATACCCGAATCCCGGGATGAGCACTTCGACCCGAATGCCGGAACCGAACCAGAACCGTACCAGTACCGTACCGAAACGGTACCGATCCCGATATACGGTACGGTACCGGGACTACGAAATAAGGTGAAAAAAATCGGGACCACTAATTCGGTACGGGACCGGTACCAAATCGGGAAATTCCTGAAAAAAAACTGGAAAAACCCTATTTTCCGATACCGATACCCGAATCCCGTTCGGTACGGTACTGATACCACCAATTTATACTCGGGAAAAATTCGGTACCACTAATTCGGTACGGGATCGGTACGATACCGGTACCGTGCTCATCCCTACAACATACTAATTTAATTTCATTCAAATAAAAAACATGCGACAGGAACTATAAAAAAAAACATAACAACATAAAAACATACGACACTAAAATAAAAAAACATACGATACTAATTATTCCTATTCCGTTGATATTCTTC
Source organism: Artemisia argyi (assembly GCA_030686995.1). Lineage (NCBI taxonomy): Eukaryota > Viridiplantae > Streptophyta > Magnoliopsida > Asterales > Asteraceae > Artemisia > Artemisia argyi. The sequence continues at coordinate 50,539,664 of CM060678.1, read as the reverse complement.
CCATTGTTGTTGATGACAAACGTGCTCGATGAGACATCATTGAAGGCTTGCGTGTGTGCGTTTATCGTGTAGTTCTTTGATTTTTTTTCTTTGCGGTGAGCAACGTTCAACCCATGTCTGCTGCATATTTGGTGTCGGAGGAATATAAATTTCGGCAGCTTCAGATATAGCAAATTTTTGATCTTTCAAAATCATGTTATGCAATATGATGCACGAGTACATGATTCTCCGTAACTTGCCCACAGTCCATGCACGCACCGGTTGGGCAATAATATGCCAACGTCCTTGGAGGACACCAAAAGCTATTTCGATATCTTTTCGAGCACTTTCTTGTTTCGCTTTCCATGCGGCGTTTTTTGGGTCGCTTGCAACAGTAAAGAATTTGACAAACGCTGCCCACTATGGGTAAATTCCATCAGCTAGATAGTATCCATGTTTGAATGAATGTCCGTATACTTCAAACGGAACTTGATGGCCAATATCATCAATCATGTCATCGAATAACGGAGAATTATACAAAACGGTAAGGTTGTTATTCGCACCTGCCACACCAAAAAATGCATGCCAAATCCATAAATCATACGACGCAACAGCTTCCAGCATTATAGTTGGATACTTTTTATCACCTCTGTGAAATTGCCCTTGCCATTCTTTCGGACAATTCTTCCATTCCCAGTGCATACAATCGATGCTTCCCAACATTTCCAGAATCTTATGAACCATGCTATGTGCCTGGTATAAGTTGCGAATGTCTTCCTCGGTTGGTTTTCTTAAAAACTCCCTCCCAAACAACTAGATTATGCACATAGTAAAAAAAATATAGACAATCGCGTGCACAATGTTCACCTATTTGTAGATACTCATCTAATGCACAGGTGATATCCCGTAAGCCAATTGGTGTAGGGCACATGTGCATTTCATAATCACACTAAAATTCATTATACCTGAAGCATTGGGTCGTTGTCTAAAGAAATCAAAATGCGCAGGAAGATGATGATTAGTTTCAATATATGTTTCAATACCTTGGACTATTTATAAAAATAGTTTACGGCTCATACGGTAACGGCGTTGAAACTGTTCATCCGTATACTTTGGTTCGTCACCGAAATAGTCTTTCCTTAGACGTGTTTCAGCAACTTCACGTTCACGACGGATATATCTACGGTGATGTGATGGACCGGCTTCTTGGTTCTGCAACAATTGCTCGTTTTCAAACTCTTGGATAATCATCTCTAGCTCCTCGATCTCTCCAAAGTCGCTAACACTAGAATACGATGTGTCGCTCATGTTTCTTACTTTTAAATGTAAGAGTTTTATTATGTTTGGTATTTGATAGAAGTGTGTAAAATATGTTTGGTATGTTTGGTATTTATAATGTAAATTTAAGTTGGGTTTAAAAAAAGAAAAAAAAAAAGTTTACGTTGCAAAAAATAAACGTTACACAACGTTTAAATCTAAAACCTGCAAATCGTACAAACAATCCCTCGTCGTGGCCACGAGTAGAAGGAGGACGGCGAGCAACGGCGAGCGTATCACGGTGTGGCGGCGAGCTCGGCGAGGCTGCCACCTAAGACGGCGACGACGAAAAACCAACCACACTGGATGCTCTTATGTTTAGGATATATGGCGACCAACAAAGATTAAATTCAAGTTGAAGAAAGTCAAATGACATGAACGTTGGTGGCGTGACATTAAACCTCGTACCAAATAATTCTTGCAATGATTAAACTATACATTGCTTGCTTAGTCGATAATTCTTTGAATTTTCAACAAATAAAACTTATGTCAATTTCCAGTATATTGAATGACGATCGATCAAGACCACAATGGGAACACTATTTGACCTCGTTGGTATTACTGGAAAGCGGAAACCAAGTTACATGCAGACAAAAATCGACATGCTTAATTTGTCTTAAGCATGGTTAACCATGCTTAATTTGTATTACTGGAAACCAACGTTGACACTTAACACGCTATATAACTTGACTCGAAATCCTTTTAAGTTCTCATCTTAGACAACTTGTTTAATTTCAAACAAAATAATGAACACCACAGTACACTGCGTGAAAGTATAGCTAATAAGATCTAGTTTCATAATTCGATAATTGATCTTTTTATAAACAAATAACTCTGTACAATATAAAGTTAAAAAACCAATATTATATTATGATTAATAGATATATATATCGGATATGTAACTGTATATTTCATTTAAAAAATAAGGATCAATCTATGGTACGAACATCTCCTTTACAAAGATCTTGGAAGTGGATGAGGAGCTTATGAACCATGTTCACAAAAACAAGATAAATAAATAAAGAGTCCAAATGCAAAGAACAAAATTGCAAATTGGCATATTCATCGATCATCACCCATTTTTCCTCCTTATCCCACTTTGATAACTTTCTTTAGGCTCAATGACACAACACGTGTCAATCACTAATTTGTCTGAATCTAACAATTAGCATATTCCATTTTTATTTTTATTTTAATGAAAATAAAAATCTATAAAGATTGCTCATACTCCTTCCTTTTATTTTCACGTCTTGCACTCACAATCTCCCCCTCATCATAAGCCATGTCGGCCTTCGTCGGAAAGTATACCGGTAACGTTATTGTAACTATATATGCTAGAATAACAATACTAAAGTTTGTTTAAATGTTTATACTTAGCTAGTGTCATAAACGGTTTATTGTATATGTGCCATGCAGAGGAGTTGATCAAGAATGCAAAGTACATTGCCACACCAGGCAAGGGTATATTGGCAGCTGATGAGAGCACGGGCACGATAGGGAAGCGTCTCTCTAGCATTAGCGTTGAGAACATTGAATCAAACCGCCAAGCCCTTCGTGAACTCCTTTTCACTGCACCAGACGCGTTAAAGTACCTTTCGGGTGTCATTCTCTTTGAGGAAACACTTTACCAAAAAACGGCTGCTGGGAAGCCTTTTGTTGATGTTCTCCTAGAGGCCGATGTACTTCCTGGTATTAAAGTTGATAAGGGTGTGGTTGACCTTGCTGGCACCAATGGCGAGACTACCACTCAAGGGTTTGATGGGCTTGGTGCTCGCTGTGCTGAGTACTACAAAGCTGGTGCCAGGTTTGCCAAGTGGCGTGCGGTCCTTAAGATTGGAGCGACTGAACCCTCGGAGCTGTCCATCCAACAGAACGCCCAAGGGTTGGCTCGCTACGCAATCATATGTCAAGAGAATGGACTTGTCCCTATTGTTGAGCCAGAGATATTGACTGATGGGAGCCATGATATCAAGAAATGTGCTTATGCAACCGAGATGGTGTTGGCTGCAGTTTACAAAGCCTTGAACGAGCAACATGTGCTTCTTGAAGGAACCCTATTGAAACCGAATATGGTTACACCTGGCTCAGACAGCCCAAAGGTATTAGTAATTAACTCGATCATTATATGGTTAATTTATGATCTTAATACGTTTATACATCTAGCTTATCTTATCTTCAACTAACTACACAACACTGAATGTGGATAATCTAGCCTCTTGTCATTTTGTCACACTTAGAGGTGACAACATGGCCAGGACTATGAGTTGGGTAACAAGTACCCGTAACATATTATACGGATTGGTTTTTTTTACTAGGGGTGACAGTATGGTCGGGTTGTACATAGATTACATGCAATTTGCTGCACAGATGATTTCTCTCTTTTTATATATGCTTATTAGTTTTTGGGCATATTGACTAGTTATAAAATGTCGTAGGTTCAATGTTAGCTCCTAAAATATCAAAAATAATAAAATAAGTAAAATCTGCCCCCATGCAGGATCGAACTACAGACCTCCAATTTACAAGACTGGCGCTCTACCACTGAGCTATAGGGGCTTTGATATGATATTGGCTTGTTAGTCGTAACTAAATTCGTTTTCCTTGTAGATGAAATTTTTAATTTTATATCTTTGACGTGTAAGATTAAACAGAACCTGACTTGACTCATTCACTGTAAAAGAGTTGAAAATGTCATGAGTATTATGTTTTAAAGGGGTTTCATATAATATGACAATTAATTGTTAATCTAACAGGTGACACCCGAAGAAATTGCTGAATACACAGTGACAGCATTACGTAGGACTGTCCCAGCAGCAGTACCAGGAGTCGTGTTTTTGTCAGGTGGACAAAGTGAGGAAGAGGCAACAGTGAACCTGAATGCAATGAACAAGTTGTTGGTGTTGAAACCATGGACCCTATCATTCTCCTTTGGGCGAGCACTACAGTCGAGCACACTCAAGACATGGGGCGGGAAAGTAGAGAATGTGGCGGCAGCACAAGCCAACTTCTTGGCAAGGTGCAAGGCTAACTCAGAGGCGACTCTCGGCTCATATGGAGGCTCTGGTGCTGGTGGTTTGGCTTCTGAGAGTTTGTATGTGAAAGGATACAAATACTAACTGAGCTACTCATGAAGTAGTGAAAAGAGTTGCGGGAAAATGATGTTGTTTTAATTGTTATGTGCATGTTTTGTTCATATATATCCTTACATTACGATTCATACTTTGTAACGGTCCTCACTCTCTCTATATATCGATTATTAATCTAATGTCAAATTACATTTGTGGTTAATGTACTACTTTTGGTAACTATAATTTTTGGTTGAGGCTTTTTCAAAAGTAAAAATGTGGAGCAGTACTTTTGTGGATCAAAAGATGTTTTTCTTCAAATATACTTACCTTTCAAATGTTTTAGGATCTTAATTATTAACCGAACCTACACTGCCTGTAATTAAAACTTTAGGTGAGCAATATTTTTTGATAACATGTTTTACTTGATAATGCTTTTTTACACTTGGCGAGAATTTTAATGAATAACTTTATCACATACTATTTCTTATTAAAATATTAAATACATGTGCATCACAATGCAATAATGATACCAAAACGCTAGTCAGTATTATTACGAGGTTATGATGATAGAAGATGAAAGGTACCTGCTAATCAGTAGATGTTATGTAATATTCGTTACAATCTATACTACATATAATGCATGAAACACTTTCTCTCCAAATTTTTCATATTTACAAGAAATAATGCACGGTTAACAATACTTTAATACGCTCAATTTTTATAATTACAACAAAGTAAGCATATTGTACAACAAAAAATAGCGTGATGTCATTTTAAGACCAAAATTCTAGCAAACAACATTAATGCTATTAAAAACACCCCTTCACCAAAAATTACAACAATTTAAGCAAAATGTACAATAACTTTTAAGTAAATACAAGTCATAAAACACAAAGCATAAGTATGTAAAGCACAATGATTTTAAAGTCAACAATCTATTCAATACATATAATTAATATACTAATTAATTCACCCATTCACCAAAATATACAATCATTTAACCATAATGTACAAGTTAATCAAATTACTAAGCCAAGTGCTTAAAAATAAAGCCATTCGGCTAGGCACAGTGGTCGATCGACCGGACCGGTCGCCCCTGCGCTGACCGAGTCGCCGCCATTGCAACAACAAGGTCGGACGGCTCCAAAATTCACAAACCAGCCACCCCCTTAACCGATTAATGCATTTCACAAAAAAAGAAAAAAATGTATTGTTACATATCAAAACAAAAACGAAGATGAAACAAAATAAGAAAAGACCAATCATCAATGAAGCCAAAATAAACATCAAACTTATTCCATTTATGGTCCACAAATAGAAAGTATACAACAACAACAACAACAACAACAACAACGACAACAATAAAACCCAACATCTATATCTACCTCAGTTCTAACCCCCATCCCAAAACTACCATCACGGTCAACACAACATAAAACCTTAGAGAGAGTTTTCATTTGATATTCAAGAAAAGGGTCTGATTTTCTTGCAAACATAGATTGTTGGTTATATTCGGTTATCAAGTATGAAAGAAAGGAAGAGTATGTGATGTTTGTGTGGCTGCAAATTGTAGCAATTCGTATTTTCAGATAAATTACTATTCCCGGAAAATTTCACTATTCATTTTTACTATTCACTTTTACTATTCATTTTACTATTCACTCCCGAAATTTTTATTTCATATTCTCGTAAGTTAAACTATTTTAATGATAATCCGAGAATTTGACACTCGTCGGATCATTTCTGCAAAAATCACGAAACCGTGTCCGAGATTTACTTTTAGGTTTAAACGTCATTCCAGCATCCCGATATGTCCATAAAACATTATAAACAATAGAAATATGATTTTCTCTCATTTTAGGACAATTCCAAAAGTTTTGGAATTTTACGTTTTCCAGTTCAGCGTTTTACGCGTTTTAGACCCGCGTTTCCAGTTTTAGCAGCGTTTAAGCAACCCGATAGAACTTGTCACTCATTAAATGTGCTAATATAGGTTATATTAATAAGTTCTAATATATTTATAAGTTTCATATTTTTAGGATACCCGATTTTAAGTTTTATGACTTAACGACTTGCCGTTAGCGATTACCGGGACCAAAACTCACTCCGTAACTTAGATAAGACCATGACTACTCATCTAGTCACCCTTATCTCATTATGGCCGACTTAGGAGGGGGGGGAGTCACCTAGCATGTGTCTTGATCTTATACTTGAAGTCTTGGATGCATTACATGTGTTTAGCTTGCAAAATATCCTAAAATTGTAACCTCCTCATCTTCACTATAAATACAAGCTCATTCTCTTCCTTTCTCCTTCAAAACCCACGACCAAAACAGCCCTTATACACCATTTTGATGATGGTTCTTGCTAGTTTAATCCATCATAAGTTATACTCTTGTATTCCTTGTTGATTACTAGTTCCATTCCATCCATAAAACACTAAAATTCACCACAAAAACTCATCAAATTTCCAAGTGTTCTTAGTGAAGATTTTTACTAAAGGTTGTTTTTATGTTAGATTAGTGTTTATCAAGGGATTATAAGATAGGGTTTTTGATATGGAAGCATGGCTATGGTTGGAAAGGTTTTTGGAAGATTAAGTAGTGGTTCTTGGTTTTGATCTTGGTTCTAGTTAGTTTCTTCACAAGTTGTAAGCAAACCCTAACATACCTCTTGCTCAATATCATTTTCATGCTTATTATGTTTCTTTCATGCTATATATGGTCTTTGTATTGTGTTCATGATGTATAAAAACTAGTAAAACAAGTTATGTATATATATGTCAACTTATGATATTTAAACAAGTAAACTAGTGATTTTTATGGAGAACCACGACCAAAATAGTATAACTATGATATTTGACACTTACTTACTGTTAAAGAGGACTTAACAAGGAAAACATAGCAATTTGAATCACCTAAAACGAGTACACGAGTCAAAAGTTATGGCCATGAGAAGTTAGCGAAACCAAAACGCCGAAACTGCCTATGCAAACTGTTTTGCATTCTGCCAATTTTGAAAGTCCCACTTCTGGTCCGATTCATCAAAAAGTTAAAACACAAAAGTTGTCCGGAACGACGTTTTCGTTCAGGATCAAAGAAGCTCGAGCCCTGAAAACGCTTTCTGAGTGATAATTTTCTTCAAATTCTTAACAGCCCATTTTAGGCCAAAGTCACTATATAATAGTTATGTTTTACTAAGACCAAGAGGTCTAATGACCTAAAGCTAAGACCACAACCATGGCTAAAGCCAAGGTTGAGTCTCAAGACCATGGTAACAATGACCAAGGTCACGGCAAAGCCACGGCTAAAGACCATATAACTTTTAAAGATCAAAACTTATATATATGTTATCAAATACTACAATAGTAGGGAGCCTCATGTGAGGAGTTCATTAAGTAAGCCGTCGAGATGAGTTGTGGATTTACAAATTAAAGTGTCCTGGCTCCTCGAACATTTACTCCATGACTTCTGAATTATGTCGGCCCGAACGGTAGTAAGAGATATACAACCTATACATGTTTCATAAACCACTTATATTCAACGACTTACACTTTATACTTAGTACTACATCATGAACATTATGCAAGACATATATAGGCAATTCTTCGTATTCTTAGACGTTACTCCAAACCTAAGTCGCAACGTTCTATTATAGGCTGCTCTTAGAGACTTTCGCGATTCGACTACCACTTTCATTTCTCATTACTTAAGCTTAAGGTCAGTCATAGCCCCTACTTTTTCATACTTGTTTTAACTCTTGGGGGGGATACATGCTCAACTACTTGCTTACTTGTACAAATACTCAAAACATTTATACTTGATTGTTTTATACTTGATTGTCTTATACTTGATTGCATTATAATTGATTTCATACATACATGATTGTGTTATACTTAACTGCGTTATACTTGATTGTGAGACTTCCAGTGGCTCCAGATTAAGTTGCTGGATGACCATTAAGACTGCCAGTGGCTCCAGATTAAGTTGCTGGATGACCATTGAGACTTCCGGTGGCTCCAAATTAAGTTGTTGGATGACCATTGAGGCTTTGATACATCCTAACATTTGCGAATGTTGGATACATCATAAACGTGAGGTCTTCGGAGATGAAGTGTAGACTCACGACTAATTGCTTAACTGTTTTGATGAACTTATACATGTCTTATTTATACTATATTTTTAGCAGTGGGTTGTGAATACACAGGTTGCAAGTCTCTTATGGCGGGACTTGCAACTGAGTGGATTCACAATGCCTTTGCTGTGTAAACATTCTTTTGAGGCTTTTTCAACTGTTTTAAGACAAACTCTATGAACTCACCAACCATTGTGTTGACACTTTAGCATGTTTATCTCAGGTTAGTAAGGCGATAGCTAGTGTGTGGAACTTAGAGTCAAGCTGCATATTCTGAAGACTTACGCTTTTATCATTTACCATTCAAAACATTTGTATACATTTATGTATCATACTTTGGAATCTCATGTTTGTAACTTTGAATTCATTAATCGAATGGTAACTTTTCAAAACGTCTCATTTAGAGTTCGTTTTCTATAACTTGTACTTTGTATTATGAAGTAGCACCCCTATGACACAGTCTTCCGCTGCGGTATTTTGGGGGTGTTACACAAATCATGGTTGCGTATTTTTGTGAGGGATATTAGGGCAGGATTGAGGTAATTTAGGATTTGTAAATGTATTTATAAGTCCTCACATTTGGATTATATACCGGTTTGGTTGTTAATTGGGCTGGCCAAATGATATCACAAATTGTTTGTTAGTTTTATCATGGGCCTTAATAGATATTGATGATTAAAGTTTGTTTAGGCTGAAAATGATTTTACACTAATTACCTTGGTAATTGAGCCGTATATTATTTGTATGGCCGGTATAGTTAATTTTGGGCTAATTTTGATATTTGGTTCATGTGAATAGTGTATATTAAAAATGAAAATATAAGGGATATATGGAATGTAAAAAAGATGAATTTTTTTGAAAGAAAATTAAAAATAGAAATATTGGTCGCCTTACTATGCCTAAAAGGTCGTATGTAGGTCAGAAAATTTAAAGGTGATTGTTGATACAAAAGTTGGGCTTACCTTGTTTGGACTCATGCTCTCGTACCAATTAGAACTTTAGTGCTTGTGAGACCTGCGCACTAAGAAAGTAAACAACACCGTTAGGCTTATCGTGGGATTGTCTCCCACGATTAAACTCCGGCGTGAGAGTAAGTAATCGGTTTAGGGTTTAGTTGAAGAGTTAGGGATTGTGTAAATCGTACCTTTTAATGAGAATATATCATTCTATATATAGGGCGCAGAAACCGTGTAGGTTTCTTGCTCCTTACTCTTCGCACTCGTGGTGCTTATCCAGGGTAAGGATATCTATTCCGTAAATAGAAGATCCTTATCTTTTAACCGGTCATTTTAGTTGGGTTTTGGGCTTCGTGAGTCCAAGCCATTGGTATTTATGGCCCAAGTCATTTGTCATGATAGCCCACTCGTGGTGGGTTTGGGCTTAGTAATGCCTATAATTTGGGCTCGTGGCCCAACTATAGGCTATACGTCATCATGTCCCCCCAGTCTAGTGTGCGCGACTCGTAGCCGCGGATACTAGACTAATGAGACTAGCGGTAAGCGTGGCGGGAAGAAATTAAATACTTCCCGCCCAAAAAATGGGAACAATGTATCAAGTCCTAAAATATCACAAATAGTGCTTCGAAAAACGGGGAGGTTGTCCACGTGTGCCTCGAGAAAAGGGGAAAAGTGTTGTACCGTTCGTCTCCCAGCCACACGTTTTGTTAGTGGGATCCACGTGGCGTCCCATTTAGGGTTTCTTGGTAGCCTATATAAATCACCGCCCCCATTTCACTGTGGTTCACACAGTCAAAACAATTTTCACCATTTGCAAAACTTTTAAAGCTTTTTCTCTTTTCGATCTTCTGTTTTCATTAGGTAACTATGCGTGCGCAATATTTAGTATACCGTATTTATAAAATGGTTGCTCAGTTACACGAGTTCCGCTCTAGGTTGGATGAGGATGACGTACGTCAGTTTTCTTCTGACTACTTCATTCCTCTCGACATCCATCCTGAAGCACCAGATGTGGATGCGTGTATTGCCGATTTCCTCGATGGGAAGATCGGTTTGTATACACGCTTTTTTGATTACGCGAATTATCGCGTACCCATTTCTGTATTTTTGAGCAACGTGCTCAATCATTACCAACTCCATATCTCACAGCTGCACTGTATAGGTGCGGCTAAGATATCAAATTTTGAAATAAATTGTCGGTTACTTGCTATCAATCCGACAGTTGACCTATTTTGTGCGTTTTACCACACAACGTGGTCGCATGGATGGGTTTCTTTTGCAAAACGCGCAGGGCGCTTCCAATGTTGCACCGAGAAAGTAGATTCTTTAAGGCATTGGAGAGAGTACTTTTTCTGGGTGGATGATGTTGTATTTCCATCGCGCTTTGAGTTCTATACTCAAGGGTCGTTGCCGAGGGATGAGCGACCTATCCCTGCTTCTTACAGCGCCGCAGATGCGGACATAATCTATGGTAACCGCATTCCCATTAACTCCTATCCTGAGGAGTTCTTGGTGCATATGGGGCTGAGTCGTAATTATTTTGATGGTGCGGACGAGGTTCCAACCTTCATCGATGAGAATAGCCAGGGTGGGTGCTCATCCTTTATTGCCTCTATAATGTAAGTATTTTGTTTATTTTTCTTGAATAACTAAGTTGTTCTTGTTATTTGTCTTTTGTCTGTCGCAGAGATGGATTTGTTCGCTGTCGTGAAGCTGAAAGAGCCCAAGCGTGTGACAGTGGGGGTGCGTCCCCTGAGGGAGGGTGAGCAGCCCATTTTACAGGCCACGGAGGGGCACCTGACAGTTTTTGGGCCTGTTGAGCGCGAGGACTCTCCCCCTGCAGCTGTGCTTGTTGCGCCAGTGCAGGTTGTCCCTCCTACTAAAGAGAAGTCTCCCGTGGAAGAAGAAACGCATGGGGAGTCATCCAACAGCGTGGAGATCTTGGAGCCTGCGGAGGTTTGTAGAGAGAAGCGCAAGGAAGCGTCTTCTGGTGGTTATGGTGCTGGTACCTCCAAAAGGAGGCGCCACCTGATTGCTGATGAGGAATCAGCTGCGCCAGATGATATGTCTGCTACTAGCACGGAGAAGAATCAGGCCAAGTCTCCACCACTTGTGTAAGTATCTATAACTGTAATCTTCTTTATTTGCCGTATCCGCATACTAACTACACCTTCTTCATTTTGTAGGGACCATGCTGCAGATGGTGATGCGGCTTTTGCTGATCGTGCCGCATCGCCACAGACTGCTAATGTGGAGGAGCCTTTGAAGGCGGCGGCGCAGATGTCTGCGCAGGAGTTGGTGGAGGAGCTGGCTGGTGTTGCTGCTCGCCAAGCTGAGTTGGTTACTCAGCTAAAGGCGCGGGCCGTTGTGGAGGGAGGCAGCCTTGCCCAAAAGGATGAGCAAATCGCTCAGCTCAAGGCGCAGGTGGCTGAGGCGCAGGCAAAGGTATTGGCTGCCGATGAGCGCGCCAAGAAGGCCACTGAGGAGAAGCTAACTGTGATGGCTGAGCTGCAGCGCGAACGTGGAGAGTCGCAGCAGTACAAGGCTGACCTCGCCTGGGGAGTTAAGTATCTGGAGGAGAAGAAGACTGAGCTGTGCAATCAGCTTGCCGTCTTTGGCAAGAAGGTAGAAAACTCTGTGGAGGCGCATGAAGAGAAGCTGCGCAGGCTGAGCATAGAGTATGATGAGGAGTTGTATCCTCATCTGATGTCTACGATTGCGGAGCGCAGGTACTTGTTGTACATTCCTCGTTAATTCTTGTATCTTTTATGTTTTTTTTCTAATGCGTTTGTTGCTGTTTGTGCAGGTGGTTGATCAGCCATGGCTTGCGCCTGGCTGCCATGAGCACATTGGAGTCCCCAGAGGTCGTGGGTGCCTTTGGGAAGGTGGTGAAGTGCGCCGTCGCTTGTGGCAAGGCGCAGGCTGTGGAAGAGCTGGCTGAGGGTCAACTACTGATGGTTTCCCCAGCTGAGGTTCCTGACTATAATGCTGGTGCCTTCGATGAACTTGTGAAGGCGATGGAGGGAATGAGGCTCTTCGAGCTTCCGCACATTGCGCAGCTGGAGCGCGACCAAGATTATCCTATCAGGTTGATCATGCAGGGATTAACTCTTGGGAGGCACATAGCAGAGAACGCAGAGGCTGAAGCTGACTTTTTCTTGAAGCCTGATGAGTCTCAATTGCAGGTTCTAGTGTTCGCGCAACCGCGTGACATCCTTAACCTATTCGCTCTTGAGACGGAGGTCCCTTTGAAGGAAGTTTTGGAGCGTCATGCAGAGAGGGCGGCCAAGAAGAAAGGTGTCAAGGGAAAGCCACTCTCTGCGGTGTAGGCGCTGCGCACATCCCTAGATCATATGGGGTTGCGGTCAGTGTGGCAACCGTGTCCCCAAAAGATGCGTTGATTTTGAAGAAACTCCAAGAGGCTGGGAGTTCTACTGATCAGGGACGCAGCCCTCAGCGCTGCCGTAGTTTGTAGATATTTATGTATAACTTGTAGTTATTTATTGTAAAAAACTCGTGGCTTTTGGTAAATAAAAGTATGGAACTTTTTGCACGCGTATACCGTTTTGTACTTAGATTTTTTGTCTCTAGTATGTAAAAGACTTTTCCAGAAGTACGATGTGCATATGATATTTTGTATTGATCCCATAACTTATGCATTAAGTCCGTAACTTAATAAACGTTTGTGTTAGCAATTAGTACAAGTAGATGTGTAGCGTGCTACATTTATAATTTTTAGGAACCAAGTGTCTTGGTTACTTAGTTCATCTAAACTTGTTGTTGCGTGTTCATTATGGGATACGTACTAAAGTCATAGTCTTGTATGAAGTTAGTAAGTTTGTATGCGGATTTAGGAGTCAATTGTTTTGAATCCATGTGGTGGAGCGTAGCGTACTGCGAATTCCACTATTTAGGAGTCAATTGTTTTGAATCCATATTTTGTTAAACGCGCACAGTGTGCGATCGAGTGCATCCATCGTGGGATGTACTGTTAACTTACTCCAACGTCTTTACAGTAAGGTGTTTAACAGGGATACGTGATCCAATGTTGATGGGTTTGCAACCCTCTCACTCAACGAGTACTTTAGTAGGTTTACTCATCCTGTCTGCCCTCATGTGGTCTTAATATGTGCATGCACGCCATGTAGGCAACAATATAAACAAAATTGAAACATAAATGAATGATGTAAGCAATAATGTTGAAATGTGTCGTGGAGTTAGCTAGAAACCACAACGTTTTATTAATTCTTGCAAGTGAAAAAAGGACAATTTCCTAAAAAAAAAGTAAATACACCAACATTTATTGAGCGCTTACTAAAGTGCAGAGGTCTCAGTGTTTGGGCCGTGGCCTAAAGGTAGCATCTCTTGAGATTGCAAATGTTCCAGGTACGTGGTAGCTCGTGGCCTTTCATGTCGCGCACTCTGTACGCACCGTTGCCTAATGCCTCTGTGACCTCGTAAGGTCCTTCCCACTTGGGTCCGAGCTTTCCCATGTCTTCTGCGTGGCTTGCATCGTTGGCGTGGTATACAAAGTCCCCTGGTTTGAAAGAAGTGTGTTTGACTCTTGCATCATAATACTTCTTCATCTTTGATTTAGCTTTTGCTTCGCGGATAGCCGCCCTTTCACGTCGTTCTTCCAACAGATCTAAGTCAATACGTCGTTCATCATCGTTTGTTGTAACGTTAACTTCCGATGTACGGATTGTTGGCATTCCAATTTCTGCTAGTATAACAGCTTCTGTCCCGTAGACAAGAGAAAAAGGTGTATCGCCGTTGCTGACTTTGATTTCTGTGCGGTGGGCCCACAGAACGTGCGATAATTCGTCCACCCATCTTCCTTTTTGTCTGTCTAGGCGCGCTTTAATTCCTTTACCCAGACTATGATTCGCTCGTTCTACTAATCCATTTGTTTGTGGATGTTTAACTGACGCGAAGTGCTGTGTGATGTTTAACTGCGCGCACCAATCTTTGAATGGGTTATCAAAGAATTGTTTTCCGTTGTCCGAAATAATTTCTCCAGGTAGGCCAAAGCGGCATACAATGTTATCCCAAATGAATCGTTTGACCTGGTTGCCTGTGATACTTGCCAATGCTTTTGCCTCGATCTATTTGGTGAAGTAGTCAATGGCGACAATGCGGAACTTGAGTCCTCCTGCGGCGACTGGAAAGGGTCCTGCAATATCAATTCCCCATTTATGGAATGGCCATGGTGAGGTGATGGGTGTTAGCTCATGCTGTGGTCGACGCGGAATGGGTCTGTGGACTTGGCAGTCGTTGCATCTTTTAATCATGTCTCGCGCGTCGCGGTGCATGGTAGGCCAATAGTACCCGGATCGCAAAGCGCGCGCTACAACAGACCGTGGTCCTGAGTGCATGCTGCAAGAGCCAGCGTGGATTTCCCGAAGTACGTATCTGCCTGAAGAGGTCCGACGCACCTGAGCCATGGTTGTAGGAATGAACGCCGATATAGGATACCATCTCGAAGTGCGAACCTCTGCGCTGTGCGCCGTATCCGTCGAGCGTCTTTTTGTTCTTGGGGGAATGTTCCCTTGCTAATAAAATCCATGATGGGTGTCATCCATGTAGGATGTTCTTCCTCTATCACTATGGAGACTTCCATCTCAGAGATGGATTTGTTCTTCAAGGTTTCCACCATTACTTGTTTTGACAGGTGTGCAAAGCTTGTGTATGCGATTTTACTTAGCGCATCTGCTTTTTTATTTTCTCCTCGTGGGATTTGTTTAATGGAAAACTTGTCAAAATTCTTGATCAAGGATTTGGCTTTATCGAGGTATTGGATCATGTTTCTTCTTGAGCCACATACTCGCCTAACATGTGGTTAACTACTAATCGTGAATCCACATTAGCTTCTAGATTGCGTACACCCATTTGATTTGCTATGCGGAGTCCAGCCAGTAATGCTTCATATTCCGCCTCATTGTTTGTGGCTATGAATTCAAAACGCAGTGCGTAAGTATGTTCTGTTCCATCTGGGCTGGTAGATGCTGTACCAAGTCTATCGTGAACATTGGTGCGCCTCTCATTGTTTCTGCGCTCATAGTGGCGCGGTGGAGATTTTTCTTGGTTAAAGTCCAGCCGGTTTTGTAGATCGCGGCTTGACCTTCTTCTTGCTTCCTCTTGCATGAGGCTAGTTAAAGTCTCATAATGTTGGGACACGAAATCGTTTAATGTCACCTCAGGTGCATCCTCTTCTACTGCGAGGATGTCCGTCTCCGCATGGGTTTCCCTCTCTCTATTAGGTGCTCCTGGTGTCACAGTGTTGTCCACTATGGATGCCACTTGGTGGGGAGTAGTAAAGAGAGTGCGCTGAATGTCCTCAGCGCTTGAGACTACGGTAGTAGTTCGGGTTGTCCCCAAAGGCAATTCTACCGTGGTAGGGATTGGAGCTACATTTGACTCACGATGACTAGGCGCACTGGTTGTTCCAGAGGTCGGCTTTGGAGTCGAATCTTGATGCTTCTTCCTATGTGAATCATCACGTGTTTTCTCCGGCTGCGGAGTCCGCTGGCCTGAGTTCTTGTTTTTCGGCATTCTGGTCTTGAGTTCTTAGTGTAGGGTCCCACGGATGGCGCCACTTGTTGATACAAAAGTTGGGCTTACCTTGTTTGGACTCCTGCTCTCGTACCAATTAGAACTTTAGTGCTTGTGAGACCTGCGCACTAAGAAAGTAAACAACACCGTTAGGCTTATCGTGGGATTGTCTCCCACGATTAGACTCCGGCGTGAGAGTAAGTAATCGGTTTAGGGTTTAGTTGAAGAGTTAGGGATTGTGTAAATCGTACCTTTTAATGAGAATATATCATTCTATATATAGGGCGCAGAAACCGTGTAGGTTTCTTGCTCCTTACTCTTCGCACTCGTGGTGCTTATCCAGGGTAAGGATATCTATTCCGTAAATAGAAGATCCTTATCTTTTAACCGGTCATTTTAGTTGGGTTTTGGGCTTCGTGAGTCCAAGCCATTGGTATTTATGGCCCAAGTAATTTGTCATGATAGCCCACTCGTGGTGGGTTTGGGCTTAGTAATGCCTATAATTTGGGTTTGTGGCCCAACTATAGGCAATACGTCATCAGTGATTTGCTGAAGGAAAGAATCAAAATTTCTGTTTGTGGTAGCTTCGGTTAACAGTAAATGAAATTATACTACTGCTTTTTTATTTTTTTATGGGTCCCAATACCGTCTTCCACGATGTATAAGGAGTCTTCCACGATGTATGGGGAGGTTGAGATGCAGACAGCCTTACCCCTACCTAAGGTAGAGAGGCTGCTTCCAGTTCTATCTAAGATAGGAAAGGACCTCCGGCCTTTTGTAGGGAGTGAGGATCGAACCATTGACCTCTAGGTTAAGATTCAAGGGGTTTTCCAACTGATCCAACTCTAATATTATTGTTATTTGTAAATTAACCGTTAAAAAAAATATGGCCGCATAACATCACATTACCTAAAAATATAGAAACATGGTACCCGCCGCCGCATCGCATGGGTACCCTACTAGTATTATATAACATGTAAACATAGAGACCTTTGTACTTTATATATTTACATGTTTTATATTTTATAAATAATTTAAAAATCTTCTTACTTTGACATGTAAAATTTTTGCCAATTGAATTTATTAGCAAAATGTTTAGGATTTCACTAAACTTGTACTAAAATATATACATATATAGATGATAATTTTTTTTTTTTAAATATGCAATTAAAAAAAATAGATGTCTATAACAAAACAAAATTTTGGCATTAAATTTACATTAATAAATGCTTTAAATAATATGCGTAAAAGAATTATTATTTAATGTATTATACATAACATTAATCATTTGTACATGTTGCATAGTAATTTGTATTCCTTAAACTTAAAAATAAGTCCTTTAATGGAGGGAAAAAGCTTATTCCATTATATGTAGTAGAGATATAGATAATTTGTTCATGAGTCACCATGTTTCAAGCATGAACAAAAGAAAAGCTTTTTACTAAAGATATGTAAAGGTCAATTAACGGCCATTAAAGATATGTAACACTTTTTGAAAAGGACCAAAATATGTAACCAACTTTATCTATTACCATAATCGCTAAAATACTTTCAAATACTTGTCAATATTGCTAACTTTTTAAGCGAATTGACTAAAATATCCTTGTGTTCTTCCTTTTTAAATTTGTTCTTGACTTTACATTTATTTTTTAAACAAAATTCATAATCCTTCCGGATTCTGGTCATCCACCACCGCCTCTTCCACCAATTCCGGCCATCCACCACCCGCTTCCAGCCAATTTCTAGATTTCAGCCACCTAATTTTTATTGGAACCATGAAATGAGCCCATAAAGATGGGTTAGTTGCTGATTAAACATACGAAGACATGTACTTGCTGATTGGAATTCAAAGCTTGTAATCAACCTCTAAAGAACATAACTTGTTGATTGAACTAAATAATCAACAGAAGAAGAACATCACCCGTTGATCTTTGCATCTTATAATCAGCTCCGAAGGTCAAAAGTTGTTGATTTACATCATCTAATCACTCCAGAAGAACTTCATTCATTGATTTCTAACCTACTAATACCTACATCATACAATCAGCCCCGAATACAACTTTCACTGATTTTACACCTCACAGTCATTCCCTAAAACCTTTAAAGATCATTTAATGGTTGTTTTAGACTGTATAATGAACATCACGTTTAGATTTAATTGCTGTTTTAGAATATATAAGATCATTTACTGGCTATTTTAGTCAAATCACTTGGAGATTACCAG
Source organism: Artemisia argyi (assembly GCA_030686995.1). Taxonomy (NCBI): domain Eukaryota; kingdom Viridiplantae; phylum Streptophyta; class Magnoliopsida; order Asterales; family Asteraceae; genus Artemisia; species Artemisia argyi. The sequence goes on along the minus strand of CM060678.1, from coordinate 50,521,434 downwards.
TTAAACCGATCATATTATTATAGCGGTATTGACAAGTATTTTAGCGATTATGGTAATACATAAAGTTGATTGCGTATCTTGGTCATTTTTACAAAAAATATGTTACATATATTTAACTTTCACTCATATTCTTTTTGTCTCATTGAAAATATTTTAAACTATCTTAAATGACTAAATGTTCTTTATATGCAGACTGAGCTTCGTTATCTTAAATGACAGAGGCAATGCTCTATCTTGAGTCTTGACATATGGTCCATATATTTGTTGAAATTTCTCTTCACAATGTTTTCATTTACAAAATATGCATGTTTGTATATAGGTTGAAAGTAGTGGTGGTGAGTCCCTCAGCGCCACCTCAGCTTTCTCTCTCCTCTTACTTCAACTCACTCCCACTCATCATACATTTGCTTTGGTCACCACCACTCACCTTTCAATCCCATTTTTTTTATTTAATCCAATACTTTATATTTATAAACTAAAAACGTAAATGTGAGAGTAAACTTAAATGTAATCGTATGAAATTAGAAATGTACACGTACGAAATTAAAACTAAAACACCACTTCATTAAAATAAAATTACGATATGAAAATAAAATACAATACGAAAAAAGCAGCATACTACGATATGAAATTTAAAACACAAATGACGATACGATACGAAAATCAAATCATCCAACGGTTCTCATCAAGCTTTTATATTGATCTGTAATAGTCGATGAGATTTGTTTTCTCCTTCCAGACTTGCAACACTTGTTGCCTAATTTCTTTCAAGGCTATTGAGAGATGCATATCTGTTTCCTTAGTCCTTAGTTCTCGTATGCTTGTCTCAGATTATCTTTAGCTTCACATGCCTTTTCAAATTGCCTGGCTAATTCGCCAAACGCTTGCTGACAAGCTCTATCCTCCGCAATTAGGTCATCAACTAAAGCCATGATTTCATCGATGGTATGTGGAACCGAACAAGCCATATCAGATCTTTTGTAGGAATGAGATATATTTGTTGCGAAAGGTAAGAATATATAGAAGATGTGTATGAAATTGTGAAGTTTTAGAGGTATGTTTTGCGAAAGTAACTGTTGCTGGAACTGGTGCTGGTGCTGGAGATGGTGCTGGTGCCGGAGATTATAAAAAGAGATTATTTTTATAAGCTACATGAAGTAACCTTTTGTTTTAAGAGATTATGAAAGATTATTATTTTTTTAGAATCTCTTATAAGTTATGTCTGCGAAACAAAGATTATTTTTTAAGTAGTTTATTTTTTGAAAAAATAAGCACAATCTCTAACAATTTTGTGTGCCAAACATGATGTATTTATATTTGAAAAATAGGGCATTTTAATTTTATTTATTTACTTTTTTAATAGATAAAGGGATAGATTTTTACTTAAGGTCACATTTGTGAGCCTTTAAACCTTGGTTAGTAACTCATCACTCTCTCCAATTTGCACCGTGACTTGGATTATCTGTTTTGGAAGTCACCATCGTGACTTGCCCACTCATGATGCAAGTCACTACCACTCCGACCGGCTTAAGAATTAATCTAACTCAACTCATTTAAAAAAAATACTACCTCCGTCCTAAAATTATTGTCCATATTTGACTTTTTAAGTCTTTGTTTTTCAACTTTGACCCTAAATATTTATGTTTGTGTTATATAATACTTGATAAAAATTTATGTCAATGAAAATACATTTAAAACGTAACTCATTCATATATTTTGTATCAAGTATTACGTAACAAAAGCAAAAATACATAAGGTCAAAGTTAAAAAGAATAGACCGAAAAGTCAAATGTGGACAATTATTTTGAGACGGAGGGAGTAAATAAAAAAAAAAATAATAATAATAATTGAAGATAGGGCTGTAAACGAACCGGACGAACACGAACGGAGCTCTGTTCATGTTCGTTCATTTAATTTTAACCGGACAAATAAACGGACACGGACGTTTAAACAGACGAATTTTCTTGTTCATGTTCGTTTATTAAGAAAATAAATTGTTCATGTTCGTTTATGTTCGTTCATTAACACACTAAACGAATGCTAAGTGAACATAAACGATCGAACATAAATGAAAATAGACAAACAAACATAAACTTTATTGAATTCTTCACAATATATTGTTTTATAAGTGTTGTTTTGTTTAAACAAGCCAATTTTTAAAATTATAAAATTAAAAGATATGATATATGAACATAAATAGATAAATAAATATAAACGAACTTTAACGAACGCCTAATCGAACGTTCACGAACATAAATGAACGAACAAGACTTGTATTCATGTTCGTTCGTTTAACTAAACGAACGTAAAATATTGTTCATGTTCGTTCATTTAATAAACGAACGAACATAAACGAACTTTTGACCGAACGGTTCATGTTTGTTTACAGCCCTAATTGATAAATCTTTGGTTTGTTCGTCAAAATAGGGAGGTATATTCCTACAGTTATATAACCAAATCAACAACTCCATCTTCACCAAATCATTATCATACACACCATGTCATCACTCACCACAACCCTCCGTCTCATCTTCCCCAAAATCGCCAACTCCCACACCCCACTTCACAAAACCCTAACCCTAAAATCCCAAAACCTACTTTCCAATTCTCACAAACTACGCAAAACCATCACAATCCAATCAATACCCACAAGACCCTTTACGCCCAATTGCAAATCCCCATCTTCACCCGAGCCGATTACCCAATTACAACCCATTTCCAGTCTCCCTCAAAAGCTTCAAGAAATAGTCAAATTATTCCAATCTGTGCAAGACCCACGTGCTAAATATGAACAGCTGTTGTTTTATGGCAAGAATCTCAAACCCCTTGATAATAAGTACAAGGTTGAAGAGAATAAGGTTAAAGGCTGTGTTTCACAAGTGTGGATAAGATGTTATTTTGATGATGATGATCGTAAGACTGTGGTTTTTGAAGGTGATTCTGATTCTGTCTTGACTAAGGGTTTAGCTGCTTTGTTGATTCAGGGTTTGTCGGGTTCTTCGGTTGAGGAGATTTCGCGGGTTTCGCCTGATTTTGTTGTCATGTTGGGTTTGCAGCAGAGTTTGACTCCTTCTAGGAATAATGGGTTTTTGAATATGTTGTTGTTGATGCAAAAAAAGGCGTTGAATTTGTACGCAGAGGGTGAGAAAGGTATCGGATCAAACCCGGTAGGGGAAATTGAATTAGAGCCGAAAGTTGAGAAATTGGAAACTTCGAGTGTTGATGAGTCGAATAATGAGGATACGAGTAGTGAGAGTGATTCTAAGGATGTTGGTGGTTTGGGAAGTAGAGGTGAGAGGTATTGCAACGGGAGCTTAAGCCGATTGAATTGGAAGTAAAAGATGTATCGTATCAGCATGCGGGTCATGCGGGTGTGAGGGGGAGTGACGGGGAGACGCATTTTGATTTGAGAGTTGTTTCGAGTGAATTTGAAGGGAAGAGTATGGTAAAAAGGCATAGACTTATATATTCTTTGTTGAATGATGAGTTACAAAGTGGTTTACATGCTTTGTCAATTGAGGCTAAGACGCCGGCTGAAGCTGGTTGCTAGTTTGCGAATTGCGTTCTTGAAATGAGGGTATACCTTTTGTTTTTTTCTGTAAGTTGATGCTTTTGCTATTAGATATACACACGCTAAGAGATCACGAATTGCGTAACTTAATAATGTAATGCCTTGATTGAATATAAAAGATCACTTTCTTTTTTATCTATTATATGCATTTCGGTGTTGATTATTTGATGATTATATCATGCTTTTGAGAGGGCATTTGGGTATGTGTTTTGACTATGACGTGTAATAGTTAAAGTTACTACGAGATAGACAGCGATATAATGTGGTGATATTGGTCTGTTAGATAGTGTTTGTAGGTGCTTTTGTTGAAGTGTGGAGTGTTTGAAAATTCATATGTTGGTAAGAAGTGATGCATAATTTTGACGTGTATTAGTACATACTTGATGATATTGAGGGTTTTCTGTTCTGGTTCCCTACTTCCCTGTTTACAAAACGTTCTGACAACTACCAATTTTAACAACTACCAATTTGAATTATGTCTTGAAGTTCGTGATTGCATTTGTAATCCGGAGTCTCACTTATCTTTTACGGGATTTGGTAATTAGTTAACCCATCGAAATGATGCATACATATGAACTATTTGTGGCCCTAGCCTTGTCATTAGCGAGCTTATATGACCCAACCCAAGGTCGAAGTCGTTTGAAGAATTGGATGCTTTTGAAGATCATACAACTAATTTTTTGGAATATTGAAAATGTCACTGCAAGAAACTTAAACAGAACATAAATGCCATTTTGTAATCCTTTATAATATAAAGGAAGGTTTTATATTATAATACATGAATTCGACCCTTGGCCCATGGATGCAAAAAGTATGCTACATCGTTCTAAAATTATGAAAATAGAATTTGATGGATCCTACACGAACAACAAAATTGAAGAGGTTCAGGACTAGTAAAAGCGATGCAGCAGAGAAATAGTGAAATGCCTGGAAAAGTTAGGTGGATTTTTTTTCTCGACCCACTAATCCTGTGAGCGGGAAGTCATGCACTCTCATTCAGTTTTTTTTTACCTGATGAAGATTTGTCATCTAACTAGCATGTGCAAGAGCTCGTGCCCAAAGCACTTGGGGTTTTGAAGATGACTTTGCTCTATACTATTTGTTTACCGGTTCATCTAATATGGACAAAATTGGGTTGCAAACATCTTAAGCATTTAGGCTGTAAATTTTTGTATCATGTCATATTCTGCCCACAATTTTTTATATATTAGCTGAACGCCTAAACAACGATCACAAAAAGCAATTCAAGCCTTAAAACTTTGAGTGTTGTTTGTACCGAGCTCTTGTGTGACATTGATGACAGTAGGATGGGATTTCGTCATTGCCTCTGGATTTGCAAAATCTGACCGCTTATTTTTACTTCCTGCACACAGGGATTTCTGGGTCAAAAAGAAAATCTCACGTCAGTGATCAGGTAAGCTCTTTCTACAAGCGTTTCAGTTTTTGCTAATTACGAAACTTAAACCTGTTCAATTATTTTGTCATTGTAGGCATCATAGATGCTTGCTTTGACTTGAAAATGACACATACTTTTATGCATTCTGTGGGTCTAGTTTATGTGTTAGAAAACACGCCCTGCCATTGTAGCTTAAAGGATTGAGGAAATTACTCTTGTGTTTTCGAACTTAATATCAATGTATATTAGTAATTCTCAGGTGGTATCGAGGGTGAAACAGACATATGATCCTTTGTTCCCTGATTACAAAATGGTTGACAACTACCAATTAATGGTCAACTCATAGTCATGATGCACCAACTCATATAATGCATATCATGTAGTACAACCATTAAATTTCAGATCTGCTTTGGAGTTGTTACTTTTGCTAATTTGTATCAACTAGTCATGGCAATGGGAATTGGTAGACGGTAAAAGATAAGTAATGTTCATCGATAACATCATAGCAAGGAGTTATGTCAAGTGACAAGCTAGTTGAGGTGTGTTTTTAATCCTTTCTTGGCTGGATTTTTAAATTTGATGAATGCAGTTTGGAATATTGATTATGCAGGTCAACTACCGACCAATTGGAATAAATTGATTATTTGACTGGTAACTAACCACAAGATCATAAGCAGAAGTAGGTACTCAGTCAGTAACTGATTATTACAGATATAGTATATACACATTCAAAACAAACATCCAAACACCGTCTTTTTACTATCAGTTCATAATAATTGCATTATATGTCTATACTTGTCTCAAGATCTCAATCTGTGGAGTACGAGATGGTGTACTTTCGTTGTAGTGTCGCACAGTTGTGAATTTTACAAGTTAGTTTTACTTTTGAAGAAGTAATGGATAATACTGACGTATATTAGTGACTCTTTAATGGTATTAAGTATTTTAACACATATGACATATCTAAGTCTTTTCTAGTTATGCTCTCTTTGTATCTATTTGTCAGTATATATGAACTCTATTTATGCAAGTGTACATTGATATGATATATATCATCCTAAAAAGATTGTATCATATTTATTTATACTTATAAATAGAGTGGTTTTGTATAGGACAAGGATGTATAATCTTTTTTTGTATAATTTATTGATGATATCAGTTTGTGCAGAGTACAATGAATGAAAGAATATAGAATATGTATGAGTAATTTACAATATAATAATAAAATATGGAAACAAGAACCCTAAGCAGGCTTAGAGGAATCTGGAGCGCTTGCATTCAACAGGAAGACCATTAGGAAATCGTTTCTTGTCGTTGCAGTAGTTATAGACCATGAGCTTGGTTTGCACCCATCGAATTCTGTTTCGTCCAGCTGCATCAATATCTTGTGTACTCCATGCCTGGTTCTCATTTTGAGAACTTGTGGACTTTGAATTCGGACCAACTTTGTTAGCATTGGCATTGAATTTCCTGTAGGAAGCGGTGAAAGGTGCCTTAGCCCAATCAGTCTTCACACGGCCACCTTGGGTTGCCCAGTCATCGGCATTCCAGAGGCTGGCATACACCCTCATGGGCTGGCTCTTGGGAAATGGAACTCCAGAAGCTTCATGGTTGTTGAACACCCTTACTGGTATGTTATCAATCAAGAAACTGCAACAACAAAATTTTATTAGATCAGTAATCATAGACAGCACATTCAATAGAGGAAAAAGATTGAAAAAGACATACATGATTCTTTGCGAGTTCCATACGATGGTGTAAGTGTGGAATGCCGCAGTAGGGTCAAACCATAGGTGGAACTGCTGTTCCTTATTGCCTTTCCCTTGTGAATATACATTGGTATGAATTGTGTAAGGGTTTCCTGTCGAGTTTCCTAAGAACTCAAAGTCTATCTCGTCATGTCCCGCGCCTTGTGATGACAACTGATTCCATACAATCACATGGTTCTTGTTAGAGTTGCTAACAATATTAAAAGGAGCCATAAAATAAGTTAGATATTACCAACCACCAGTACTTACATAGAATGTAGTGACTGTGCCAGCAGAGTCACCTGCTACTAGTTTGAGTTGCATGTCAAACCTTCCAAAGAGGTACTCATGTTTGGATTGGAAACCCGAGCCAGAGTATTGGTCAAGAGAAAGTGAGAGATCCTGACCACCATTGAGAATTTTAGCACGTTCACCTCCAAAAGTGATGACCGTATCATCATAAAAACTTCCTGCAGACGCCGCTAGTATTAAACATGAAATTGTTAGAGCAACTGCACAAGGTGTAAACTTTGTCATTGTTGTTTTCTTAGACAGAATAATGTGTTTTATGTTTTAATTTGTGGGAATGGAGAGTTTATATAGGTGTGATCACATTGACAATTTGGAACAGGAAGCATCCCTGGTTGTTGAAGAAGCTAGGGAATCATGGTGGCAAATTGAGGTGTACCAAACAGAAAATCAATAAAACAGAACATGCATACGCGTGCCAGCTAATGGTATTATTCTTTTGGGCATGAAATGCAGCTGTTTTTTTATTAGCTTCCATTCTAGTGCCACTAAAAACTTCCACCTTCCTAAATACCGTAAATTTAAATAGAATAATACAGTATAAAGTTAAACAGTTTACTTTTCCTTAGAGAAGGGTCAACATTCTATTTTTATTTTAAATTTCCCCTTCTGATTTTCTTGTCAAGGTAATGATCATTAAATAATATTCTGAATTTGATTTAGCAATTTTATTAGGGGTTTAGGGTAATTTTAGTTGCTATATTTATTTTGAAAATGGGTGTTAGAATTGTGTTAGTAAAACAGGTTCTCTCTAGAATATTTGCAGATATCACTTTTTTTAGTTGGTTTGTGGAACACTGTATTCTGATCATCTGTGTTTTATAAACGCACCAACTAGATATTCAACTCCAAAACACAATCCCAAATACCCACCAAATATTATTCATAAGTGGGGCACCAGGGTGAAGCATTGTCCCATTGCGCCCTGTTTTAGTGATACGCCTGGCCCGAGTCCATGGCCTATTTAGGACTTAGGGTCTTACCCTTGTTTGTCTTACAAATACTCTTGTAGTCATTTATTATAATCAATCAATCAAAGTTTAAGATAAATAAATCTCTAGTTTTTCTCTCTATTTTCTTAAAAAGCTCGCACACATTAAAGTGGTGCCTTATTCCAATACAACCCCTAATCGGGTCGTATCAATTGGTGCTTTCATTGAGAGCTCTCGTTGAGAGGGCTTACGATTAGGATTCATAAAAAAAGAAAAAAAAAATTGTTCATCGGAGTACTGTTCTTCGCGAGTACTATTCATCGAAATTTTTTTGGAGTTATTAATCGCTTGAGTATTATTCATGGCATTAGGCGGCAACGATCAGGACGCAGAATACGCACTCTCTAAGCTCTTGCAAATGGGTATGGTAGCCGAATATGACAGTGAGTTTGTGGTGTTTGCAAATCGAGTAACAGGGATCTCTGAATCTTTACTTACATCGTGTTATATCTCTGGACTTAAACTGGATCTACAATGTTTACTCTTACGGTCAAATCCTAAAACTCTAGATTTAACTTTTTCATTAACCCGTGCAGCGGAAACACGCTTCGCTAACCTAGATATTTGGGGATTTTTTTGGTCCAATCCTTTAACTATGGGAGAATATCTCTTCAAAGCTCGTATCACCGAGGTTCGTTTTGAGACAATTACAAAGGAAGAGAAATAGCACATCGTTGAAAAGAAAATAGATGCCATTCTATCATTAGAGAGTGAATTTGCTTCACCTAAGGCTGAAGGGTCATTGAATACTGATGAGTATATTGTAGTTGAAGAGGTTGTGGGTGGTGGCGAAGCGCTTAAGGTTGGCGAGGATGAGTTGAATTGAGTGATATCGACACTTAAGGATGGAGGTGTGAATTTGGTAGTCGTTTGGATGAAATAAATTTGAATTTAAGCGAGGAATTAACGGACTCTCAATCTGCATATTCTTCGTATCACCTTGATGGCAATGTGATTTTTGAAGGAGTGGAGAGTGTTGTGGCATGGGTAGCGGAAAACGGAAGAATGGTGTTGTGTTATGTCCAAGGCAAAGGAATACGAAAGAAGAAAAAGGTGAAGGCTGCAATTCAAAGAAGATTATGGGATCCCAGATTACGCCAATGTTGCAGGAGGACAAACTGCCCAAACGACTCAAGAAGTCCAAACGTATGGCATAAAGATTATGTCATATAATCTATCTTTATTTACGTGTCTTTGTTTAGGGCTGTTTTCATGTTTATTTGGGAAAGTCAATTAAGAATGTTTTAAAACAACACCTTGAGGGCAAGGTGTCTTTGAAGGAGTGAGGAATGATACGCCTGGCCCGCTAAAAGTGGTGCCTTATCCCAATACAACCCCTAACCAGGTCGTATCACTTAGAGATGTGGCAAAAGCTTTTGTAAGCGAGACGGTGTCAAAGTTATATCGAGAGACATCTGTTGGCTCAAAGAGAACTGCATTGTAACTCAGTATAACAAAATGAGAGAGAAATATATTGAAAGTGTAAAATGTTATTGAATTGAATTGAATTTAAAAATGAGGGTTACAACACTATTTAAACAGAACACTTTGGTGGGAAAACTAACTTCTTAGCTAACAATTATTTTACTGTACAACTACATTACATGACACGTGTACAAACTCTTATTCAATATAATTAACATCTTTGGTGGTGAAGTAAGCTATCTTGAGCCTGCATTCCTTGTCTGCACATTCTGCACAATGGAGTGTTTGGTTGTGTCTTTAGCAGCTGCACCATTATATAATGGTACAGATGCTAAACTGATTCGCCTCAAACGGTCAGATAATTATTGATCAGCCACTTGTGAATGGCCAACTGTAATAGTCAAACAGCTGAGGCAAATGCTTCCGAGGAATACAGTGTTTTCCCGGATCGTAAGTCCCAACGAGGTGTGCGATGTGATATTATAAACGAATCTGTGATTAGTGAACGTGAACAGGAAAGGGTATAAAGTGTGTGTGTGTGTGTGGTTAACTAGGGTTTTACAACTTAAAATAACTTAGGAAAACTAAATTAATGATTACGTGAAACCTAGGTATTTAAAACGTACACCAATTTAAAATCAGACGCGACTGCGTACTGAGAAAAATGTGAGTTATAAGAAAAATAAACTACAAGGGTTAAAAATGAAAATCTTATAAACTTAAACTTAAAATAAAATTTAATTAAAAATAAAACTATTTTTTATATTATTATATTATTTAATATTAATTATTTAAATAAAAACTATTTAACTATTTAATTAGAAAATTATAAATACTACAAATTAAACTAAAAACTTATAAAAATATTTTCTAAACCTAAAATAGAACTTGAAGAAAGTATAAAAAATAAAAATAAATCTTTTTGTCTTTTTATGTATTTTCTATTAATTAAAAACTATTTATATTAATTATACTAATTAAACTATTTTAAATTACAAATACTATTAAACTAACTTAGAAAATTATGAAAAATTTTATATATCTAATTAACCATCATGGGAATCCTAAAAAATTATAAAAACTTTATTTTATATATTTTTAAACTAGTTAACTAATTATTATTCTATTTATTAATTAATATCTAATTAATATATTTAAATTATGAAAACTATTAAATGATCAGTAAAAAATCTATAAAAATTACTAAAATTATATTATGACTTATAAAAGCTAGGAAAAATATAAAATATAGGTGTTACTATATAAAAACTAATTATGCTATTTATAACTTACTTATTAATTAATTATTAATAAAACTATTTTTAATTCTAATAAATATCAAATGACAATATAAAAATCTAAGAAAATTATTTAAATTACTTTAACCTATAAGGAAATTAATAAAAATATAAAAATACAGATTACTTAATAAAAATATAAAAATGAAAATTAAAATTAAATTGAATTAAATAGAAACTATCACTTACTATTATTTTGTTTTTTCTTGAATTTTCTTTTTCCAAACTGTATTATACCTAAATATAACTAACTTTTGTAAAAACAATAATTTTAAAACTTAAAAATAAGCTGAGAAAAAGCTAATGATCCTAGACAGTTGACTTTAGTTGACTTAATGAGCAAATAAGCTCAAATGAGCTTATGTGGGACCCACTAAGGATAATTCTGGTTCTAATAAGTATGTTAGACTTGTCTAAGCTCAATTTAGCTAAATAAGCTCAGTAGATAAGCTAATAAGCTATATTAAGCTAATCCAAAACCTTAGTTATAACACAGAAATGGGACAAAGTTTATGGGCTTATTTAAGTGGGGTCCACAGTGGCACAGGTCAAACAAAAGGTCAAACTAAGATCTATGGTAGGAGGGGGGTTGGGAAAAGCTGATTAGAGGTGGTGGGACCCACTGAGGTGGTCTCAAAACCACCACAAAGTGGTGGTGATGGCTGACTGACCTGCTGCACAGGGCACCTTGTTGCCCTGCAGCCTACTTCAAGGGGCTGTGGGGCCCAGGGTAAAAATCTTAAAAATGTAAAGATGGTGGAATTCCAAAGTTGAGCTGGTAGAGTGTTAGTAGAAACAAGTTTCAAAGCCTAGGTCCAATTCATAAATTCTAAACAAATCCTTCCATTTTGGGAAAAACTGAGTAGTATATAATTTGACTTTTTTAATAAACTAGAAAAGTTGACTAAAATGAGATTTGGGTTTAATCTAGTGACTGAATTAGATGTAATAAGCTATGATAAGTCTAAATTAAGCTACATCTAAAGCTTATGAACTAATATGGAGGATTGTGGGTCACAACTTCCACACAGTGGACTGTGATGAAGGTTGAAAGAAGATTTTGACTTTTGGTGCTACACTTACTGCATTTTATGCTCAAACCATACTACTTAGACCTAAGTAAAGCTACCTAAACAGATTTCAACCAATCAAAGCCACAAGATCATAGGTACAAAACCTGATCCAAACACCCCTTTAAGAGACATATTACACTACAAGTTTTTAATTTTAAACCACAACTATCTATATTAAGTTTAAAACAGATTAACTAAGCTTAATTAAAGCTATTTAAACAGAAATAACATCAAATAAATGACAAGAACTAAATATGCTAAGAATTCTGAAATTGCTTACAGATTTCAAACCAAGCTAAACTGAGGAACCAAGAACAATGAACTCCACCTACACCTCCACTGAGGCTTCTAATACCAATTGCAACCCATAACTCCACTGCTACAGTTCTTCTTCTTCAATCTTCTTGAATTTTTTATTTCTTTTCTATTTTTCTTGGAATTTTTGGAATTTTTTTATATTTCCTAAGTGACTGAGTAATTAAACTTTCAGAAGCTTATAATAGCTATGTCAAGAGCTATTATAAGTTAATTAGTCTAAAATAACAACATATAACAAAGATTAGTGAAATTGTCAATTTCACAAAAAATTGCTAAATGCTAATTAACTGAATAATAATATAATTAGAGACTCAAAGAAGCTTGTATTATACTAAAGTCACTGAATACAACAAGTTTAAGCTAAAAATTACAATTTAAATAAAGATTAAATTAACTACGATTGGATTACACTAAAACTACACTACTCCTCTTTCACCACTGCTTCATTCCTTCTTTATAGAGACTTTTTGAGGATTCCCACATGCTTCTGACACTATCCCACTTTAATTCAGAGCTGTTGGATGACTGGTACTCATCTTGGCCGTTCAAAAGATTTTGGCGCCAAAAAGTCCTAGGGTAACGTGTGAGGATTTCAGGGTAATTAAGGGGTCTTGGACAGTTGTGGAGAGTTGGGGGGACAAGATGAGATATTATGATAAAGTTTGGAGTGAGGTCCAAGCAAAAACAAGAAAACTGAGGTAACAGTGGAAGGTTATGGTGGGGAAGCATTTATGGAGTGTAGGCTGAGTTGTGAGGTAGGGGATGAGCTGGAGGAGAGGGGGTGAGTAGTAGGTGGTGAGGTGGTAGCCAAGTGGTGGTGTTTACAGGTGGAAATGGAGAGGGGGTGAGGTGGAAGAAGAAGGAGGTGTATATACGGGGTGTTGTATTTGTGGTGGGTTTGACCGAGGGTAAGGGGGGTTGACTTGGGCTTTGGAGTGGGCTTGGATAAATAAAAAAGGTAGGGTGGGCTATTGTGGTGTTTGGGTTTGTTTGTTTGGTTTTAGTAAAATAACAAAAGGGTCCGTTTGCATAAGTAACTAAACAAGGACCAAAAATGTAATTTGGATAAAGTTTAGGGGCTGGTCTTGGCATTATTCCAAATTTGTTCAAAAGACCATAATTGCCAATATATGAATAGTACTAGGGTATTTTTGATATTTTTAATTTTTTAAATACCCGGGGACTAAAACTGACAATTTACCAAACTTCAGGGACTGAAACTGTAATTCCACCAAACTTTTCACATAAGGACCAAACCTGCAAAAGATTATTAGTATAAGGACCAAAATTGATTTTCTCAAAGTTTTTACATCCCAGGGACCATTTCTGTCAATTTCCAAAGTACAGGGACTAAACTTGTAATTTTGTGAAACTTTGCACCAAAGGACTAAATATGTAACTTTATGATTAAAAAGGACCTTTGGTGACATTTTCATGTTTTTAGAATAACCAGGGACTAGTTTTGCAAATTTCTGAAACTTGAGGGACTGAAACTGCCAATTATGCAAACTTTGTACGTTTTTCATCTGTTTTTGCATATTTTGCATTTGAAACATATAAAACACACCTTTAAGATATTTTAAGTATTTTGATACATATTTGAGTGTTTTTGTATGTTTTGGCAGTTCAGATTAGTATAAAATGATGAGTATTTAGACACTCATCATAAACACATAACCAAATGGACGTGTAAACGACCTTTTGGTATGGAGAGTTAGAAGAAGAGGTGTATGTGAGCCAATCAGTAGACTTCGCTGATCTAGACAGCCCAGATGACGTTTATGTCCACGACAATGATGTTTACGGACTCAAACAAGCACCACGCGCATAGTACAAAGTGTTGTCAGGATATCTGCTCAAACACAAATTCATCAAAGGTTCAATCGTTCCAAATTTGTTCATACGAAGAAAATGTGACGACATCATGCTAGTCCAAATTTATGTCGATGATATTATTTTTGGATCGATGAATCCTAAACTTTGCAAAAACTTTAAAAATATCATGTGACAGAAATTTGGGATGAGCATGATGGGCGAGTTAAAATTCTTTCTGGGTCTATAAATATACTAAACTCCTTGTGGTATCTTTATTCACCAAAACAAAACACACGAGGGAAATGTTGAAAATGTTTGAAATGGAAAACTATGACCTTGAAAGTACACCTATGCAAACTAAGCCTAAACTAGATGAAGATATTAATGGTAAACCGGTTGATGTTATAAATTACCGTAGTTTGATTGGTTTACTAATGAACCTTACATCTAGTAGCCTTGATATTCATTTTGTTATCTACATGTGTGCCCGTTACCAATCAAGGCCAATGAAAAAGCACCTTACTGTTATAAAATGGATCGTTCGGTATCTAAAGAGAACCATGTACATGGGGCCTTGTGCATCCAAAAGATTCCGGTTTCGAACTAATCATCTATTCAGATGCAGATTATAAAGGTGACTTAAGATCAAATGAGAAGAACTCTTAAAATGAGAAGGATGAGAAATAACTATAATCAAATATTAGAGATGCATCGACTTGAATTAGATGCATCTCTAATCTTTTAGATGCACCCTAATATATTTTCTAACTAAAAATTAGATGCATATACATATATTAGATACATTTTAGCAAGTTAGGAAAATGCTATGTATTTTTCATCCTCTGTGGGTCAAATTTGTTTCAAGTACTACTTTGCATCGTTTTCACTTCAAAATTACTTTCGAAACTAATTGGGATGCATCTAAATGAATAGAGATGCATCTAATTCAAGTCGACGCATCTCAAATATGTAGTTATAGTTATTTCTCATCCTTCTCATTATAAGTTTTCTTCTCACTGGATCCTTACCCTATGAAGGTTGTCAAATTGATTGCAAAAGTACTTCAGGGGCTGATCAATTCTTGGAGGAGAAGTTAATTAGCTGGTCTTCAAAGAAGCAGAATCACACTGCATTATCCACTACAAAAGCTAAATACACATCTCTCTCCGGTTGCCACCACAAGTGCTATGGATAAAGACACAATTGATGGATTATTATTTCTTCTTCGAAAAAATCCTAATTTATTGTGATTCGCAAAGTGCCATTGCCCTCTCTTGTAACATTGTCTAGTACTCACGTACAAAGCGCATAGCAATGAGATATGATTTCATCAAAGAACATGTAGAAAGACGAAATGTGGAACTGTACTTCGTCAAAACTGACTACCAAAATGCCGACTTCTTCACCAAAGCTTTGCCACCGGAAAGATTTGAGTACCTACGACAACTTCTAGGAATGGCAAGCATGCGTGATAAAGATGACGAAAAGGTCAAAGAAGTCAATAGAGTAACAGTCAACACAAGTACATCTGGTAAAACAATCGGGTAATCTATTACTCATATGGTTGTTGATTAAATAACAGATCAACACCCGTTTTTCAAAGAAAGGACCCTGAACGTAAGCTTCAGTGTGTCGATCCTTCATAAAAGAAGAGAAATCTTTTTAATTATCGTGCGCAAAATTTATACAAGATTTTATAAAAAGCTTTTTCCAAAACCTTTTTATAAAATTATTTTGCTCATGATAAACAAATCTTGAGCATGTTTTTCTGATTATCAATATAATCTTTTTTAGTTCAAGTAAGAATAAAATTTCAAAAACAATGCTACCCTGCTCAATAATAGATTAAAAACAGTTTAAAATATTAAGCTATTTTTGAAGGGGAGAAATTGAGAAGTTTGTTTTTAAAATCAATCAATAAGTTGTTAAAAGTTGTTGGCAAACTTAAAACAAAAATATTGTTGCAATAAAAAAAATGATGTAAAAATGTTGTTAAACAGTTAGAAAAATACCATCACTTCGAGTGGGAGTGATAAATTTTATTTAAACATTTTTGATATAACACAAAAGTTCATTTATTCGAAATAAAATATTTTCAAAATTTGTTAAAAATAAAAAGTTAACAAAAAAGACTTGATGATAAATTTTATTTAAACATTTTTGATATAACTCAAAAGTTCATTTATTTGAATTAAAATATTTTCAAAACTTGTTAAAAATAAAAGGTTAACAAAAAGGACTTTATGATAGATTTCATTTAAACATTTTTTATATAACATAAACATTCATTTATTTAAACTAAAATATTTTCAAAACTTTGTTAAAAATAAAATGTTAACAAAAAGGACTTTGTGTGAAAAAGAGCATAAACCAAGGGGGAGTTTTGATTAAATTTGTTAAAACTGTCAAAATATCTTTGAACCCTCCCCTAGTCCAAAACTCTCGTAGAATTGGGTCAAAAGTCAAAAGTACAAAATTTCAAAAGAGTTATTAACTCACCCATTTGACTGCGAGAGAAACACACAAACCTTTTACTATCACAACTCTCTCTCACTCACAAAACGCTCCTATCGCAAAACTCTTGCAAAATCATTGTTTTCTTGAATCTCGTGTTTCCATTGCAAAAGTAAGTTTTCAAACATCTTTAACTTGTTGTTTTACATTTTTGTTATGAATATCATACTCCGTTATGCATCACTTTGATAGAAAATAACTTGTTAGGGTTGCGTTTTAGGTGATATCGAGTGTTCCCTCAGATTACAAAATGATTGACAACTACCAATTGATGATCATCATTATGCACCAACTCTTACAAGGCATATCGTGTAGTACAACCAACAAATTTCAGATCTGCTATGGACTTATTACTATAGCTGATTTGTATAAACTATAAACTAGTCATGGCAATGGTAATTCAACAACTACGATACCCAATCACACTGGAGCAGGGTATGATGTTCATTATCGATAACAAGAAGGCCTTGGTTATGTCATAGTGACAAGCTAGTTGAGGTGTGATATATTTTTTTTCTTGGCAGGATTTTGACTTTGATGAATCCAAGTATGCAACTTGGAATACTGGATTATGCAGGTTAACTCACTACAAGAAAAATGTCCTATAGCGACTGTTTTAGCGATATCTTTAGCGACGTATTTTATGCTTGCGACATTGTTAGCGACATCAAGTGCTCGGTCGCTGTAAACGAGTCGCAGATATTTGCGACTTGTGAAAATACGTCGCTATACATAGCGACAAGTATAGCGACTTCTCAAAGCATGTCGCTATAAAATTGCAACATCGATAAATCATGTCGCCACTTATGTCGCTGTTTCATAGACATGTCGCTATTCAAGTCGCTATACACATCGCTAAATTTAGAAGTGTCACTAGTTTAGTAGCTACTAGAGTCGTTATTTTCTGTAGGTCTCTTTTGTGCCACTATACTTGAGCATTATTGCTGTCATTAATATGAGAATTTAACGCAATACAAATATAATAAAAACTTGCAATAGAAATAATTTATAAATACTATTACACTGTTACAAAAATTACATAGTCACCACAATTCCAACTTGTTTTTTACAAAAATAATTAACAAACATAGTCACCACAATTCCAATACAAACCCTACGTGCCCAAGCTGTATATTACCGTGTCTTGCGCAATTCATGATCTTTGACGCCCCCTGAAAATTAATATCCAAGAATGTCAAAAGTTATCCTAAATCATTAATATAAGTATTTATCAGTGATATAACACAATTTTGTACATTTGACAAGCTAATAAATTTGATATAAGAACTTATGGGTCAAGCCAACCCATTTCAACCCATCACCTAATCTGTCCTGCCCATTTTACCTATAACCTGTAGGTTCTATATAAGTAATTTATGTAGAAACTGTCTGTAATTCTAAAGAAGAGAAACAGAACTTTCCAGCTCTTTACCTGTAACTAGGAAAAACCCGTTTTCACCATCTTTAGGCATCCTAACATCTTTCAGTCTTTGTCCCTATTTTATTGAGTCCAAAGATACGACCCATTCACGAGTTCTGCATAAAAGTAATTTGTGTTCAGAACATGCTATAAAAGATGGGCAAGCAAAAAGTAAATATCTTTACCGAGTTGCAATAGCCATGTCTGCGTTGATCCATGTGCTGACTTACATTGGAAACAAGAACAAATATTTGAGTCAGATTAGCAGATATGTATGAACTAACAACTCGCTTATGCAATGATCTAAAGATGGTCCATAGAAAACACATTAAACATTTTAGTATAAATATCCAGGTTTGTTAAACCAATAACATATGGACCCAAAAGATTGTCACCATTATAGACTAAGACGTTCTTCAACATTTCATCAAGTACCAATTAAGTTCTGTAACAAAAATGAAGATGAACTGCAATAATTTCTGAAATTCCAAAACAGTACTGCATTGATACAAAAGTTGCAAAAATTACCATCGTCATTGGCAGTGTCAGAACAAGTTGATAATGATCTCTGATACAACCTCGGGTCTTCATGTGAATCAGCATTAACAGCTTCATCCTATAGCAAGATCAACTTATGTTAGCAAGCTCTAAAATTTATATGTATTTATATTATCAACATAATCATCTAGACATACATCTTCTGCTGAACTTAAATTGTTGTTGGTAGGCAAAGTCGATAAGTAAGCTTTGCACCAACGAGTAAAACAATGAATAATTTGGCAGTCAAGATGTCTACAGTTGTAATCTCAGCCCTGCTAAAAAATGCACCGAATAGAGCCATGGATAAAAGGGCTGCAGATCCTATAGCAAAAACCCTGAAGAAAAAGCAGAACATGTCTCGTTAAGTTGGAAATTTTGACCCATACTTATAAACGAGTTAATTCTGATCATGGTTCTAGAGGTGGCATTGTTTACCTTTCTTACGGACCATTTTAACCAATCATCCAACCTGCCCATTGTGCCGCATCCAGATAATAACATCACGAAATTAGCATAGTACATTTCCAATGGCGGCAATCGTGTTTCCAATAGCATCAAGGGTGTCGGAGGACTCTTTGTGCGATCCATCTACCACAACTGACTCTGAATCTGTTATATCTGTATGAAAATATGAAATTGTCAGCCATCCCAGTCGAGGATGTCAATAAAGTATCAGGTTTAAAGTTTACCTGAAAAATCTATATGTGAGGTGTCACCGAGTACAAATCCAAAACCAACCCCAAATATTTGTTTCAATGTTTGCACCAATAGCTAACATCTACCATCTAAGAAGGCAAAAAATACTCCAACACGTAGTTAGCTTGGTTTTCAACACTATGCAGGAGGATTGCAAAGCAGCTAGTTAGAGAAATGTTTTAAAAAGGTATTTAACCAGAGGAAAGAATTTAATATTACAAATCAGTGAGTCTACTCACATTTGCAGCAGGACCATCAAATACTCGTGTACATGTCAGGTTCTGTTTCTGCAAGATAACGAACAATTTTGGAATGAGCAGCAATGTAAACAAGTGTATACTAGAATACAACAGAAAATATAATTCATTAATGTGGATATATATATATATATATATATATATATATATATATATATATATATATATATATATATATATATATATATATATATATTACTATTTTAGATTTTAGATTTCACTGCAAAAGCTTCAAGGAGAAGTGTATCGAGTCAATAAATCCTAACAACCATTGTAGCCATAGTGTTCTACCAAAGGCATAGTAGTAGTAATTGTTTTGCAATTATGACAACATTGCCCAAAATCCTAATATGGCAAAAGGAAACGGACAATGGAGTTAAGGCAGATTAAGGCAAACAAATCATACACGATCTTGAAGTCTCTAAAGGAAAATGAATCAGGAGATATGTACAACAATACAAGATAAATAAGCAATTGTTGTTTCGTGCTTAGCCAATGATGAGGCGAAAAATGAACTACTTTTAGGGGGTCATTTAAGCCCGGAATTGAATTTATTTGATCAAATATTACCCTAAATCGTTCTTTTTGTGATTTTAGGTACTTTGGGAGTGAAATCTGGAAAAGGAAGCAATTCGGACGTTTTTGGAGCATAAAAGTGAAGAAAACGCGAAAGTCTTAATTTTCCTTGCTGGGAACAGTATGTGACGGCGTCAAGAAGGAATTTCTGATGGCGTCAAGAGTAATTTCCATGACGACCCAGTACAGAATTGACGGTGTCACAAGGTAGGGCGTCAAGAGTAAAATGCATGACGGCCTGGAAAATGCTAACACATGACGGCGTCAAAAGTAGATCAAGGCAGTCCGAGAAGTATTTTGGCGGCGAGATGACGGCGTCACAAATTTGTTCTTGACGCCGTCAGACCCTATTTCCTATATATAGTTTTCTAATTTTCACATTAAAAAGAGAGAAGTTTTGGAGAAATCCTAAGTACGAACTTGGTACGAATTTTACAGGTTTTTCAAGGGTTCTAAGCCCTTGATCCCTTTCATGTGTAATTGAGATAAGTATTCTTTTAATTCAATCAATATGTCTATGTGTTGGTTGTCTATATCTTGTTCTTGTCTTAATTCCATCATGCTAGGCTAGATCTATCTTGTGTTTGCTTGGATCTAATGAAACCTAGATGTTAATTATGTGTTGATTACTTGTTTATGGTTGTATTGGATGAATGATTTCGATGTTAGGCTTAAGAAAACTGGCAGACTTCCAAATGGTAACATGCTTGAACGTCTTAGGAAACATGAACTGACGTGCACTAGGTTTTATTGGTTGTATTTAATGCATGAGTAAATTCTAATGATCCTATGTTAGGAGCTTCTTAGCCGGCTCGACATAGGAGTGAAGTAGGCACTCATAGGATTGGGGAATTAAGTGCGCCACCCCATGAATGGTATTAAGGAATACAATCCGTCATCCACGCAACTATAACAAGTAATTAACGTGTAAAAGATATCTAGGGAGTAGTGAAATCTAAGTAAACACATTTTCTCCACTTATTGCTCACAACCTTAGTTAATTTAGTTTATTTTCATTTTTAGTATTTTATTTTGATTGCATCTTTAGTATTGGGTTAGTTGACTAGCAACTAATTCCGCCCAAATCCTTCAAACACGAGATTTTTACTTGCTTTCTAAAAAATATAAAAATACAAAAATAATCATCCCTCACCTTTAGAACTAGTATTTGGGTTTTCTAATCCTAGAAACACTATTCCTAGCTAAACGATCAATCCCCCGGTACTTGTCACTATACTATACTACAACGATCAGGTACACTGCCTGGTGGGGGTTGTAAGCTTCTCAAGATCCCTTGAGAGGTAAAGCCTGGTGCGATTCCCACGTATCAAGTTTTTGCCGCCGCTGCTGGGGAATAGTTATTGTCTAGGTTAGAATCTCTTTTTATTAGGTCTACTTGCTAGATTCCTTTCTAGTAAGATTTTATTTTTATTTTTAGGTTTTCTTTAGTCTATCTTTTCTTTGTGTCTTTGTTCGTAAAAACCTTTCCATTGACTCTTCCGTTCACCATTATGGAGAACGTGAATCCACCAAGTCCGACACTAGAGTTTTACCAGAAAAAATATAATTACACCAGTTTGGATATACCAAGATGGACGAATGAAATGAGACGGACAGGATCTTATATTGATTTTATTGATTACCTTGAGAAAAGAGGCCAAGTGCATAAGACTTTTAAAGAATTCACCTTAGGAGCTCCATCAACCCCTCAAAATGCCTCCCTTAGTGAAACCTATGCACCATTTGAGCCTTCACCTAGGATAGTTTCGTATGAACCGCCTAGCTGCATGTCATGGTTAGGCCCTACCATAATACAGGATGAACACATAGGTGACCTTGATGTGATGGAGGATGTAGCCGAACATGATCACATTGATCAAAAAGACCTAGGTTTTATGATCGATGGTGATGAATCTCAAGAATCACATGATGAATCTTTTGGGCAATTTGTATATAGCAGTCAGAATATTGAGGATGATCCGTATGATTCGGACATAGAAGTTGAGATGCCTAGAGAAGTACGTGAGATACTTGGGAAAATGTTAGGGTTAGATTATAATGAAACACATGTTGAGGATATAGGTGATCTTGACACAAGGAAGGATGAAGTAAATAATCCAAGCTCACAAAGTACCCCACAAGTCCTACCATCATTTGAGGCACACACACCACCCATGACTTACCCGAAAGAAGTAGAAGAGACTATAGGAGCCCCGATAGAAGTAGAGCCCTTAGACCAAACACAACTAAATGAAATAGGGTTGAATACTTGTAGTCACAACCTTTCTCTTAGTTCTAAGGAAGTTCCTAGTTTTGATGAACCGAAGCCTCAACCAAAACCGTTACCTAATCTTCCATCCTTGGATGAAAATTTAGGAATTGAAATAGGTTCCGATCCACCCATCAAACCATATAGTCCGGGTAGTCTTAGGATAAAGGTAGTGGACTCTAAGCCTTGTAGAGAGGAAATCAATATAAGAGTGGAAAACGACCTTACATGCTTACATCACCCATTTATGTTTGATCACAAGAAACAATATGGGTTTAAACCGGGTTTATTAGGTCAAGATGGATCCTCAACTAGTAATCTCTTGAAGTTGATTGAAAAAGATCCCTTTCTAGGAGAAAATCTTAATCCGCCCACTAACCCAATTGAATTCGGTAAGGTTATGATGATAGGAGCACACCCCTTTGAGCATATAATTCATCTACCACTCTTTCCTCACGAGGCATATTTCCACCCTAAGGGTGTGTATCGCTACTTCCACCTGCACTTAATCCTAAGTGTAGGGAAAACCTCACCTTTATCCGTGAAATAAGGGTAGAGTCAGGCTCGTGACTCGAACAAAAACAAGCGCTTCTTGGGAGGCAACCCATGTTTTGTGTGATTTTATTTTGTTTGTTTGTTATTTGCTTCCGTATGCATGCTTTATTTTTATTGTTGGTAGATCATGTTTCTCAATTAAATAGTGGAAATACTTTACTTTGTTGTTTTGGCCTAGTCTTAACTCCACCTAAAAGTATTTTTGCAAAAGATAAGTGTAAGGGGAAACCCCAAATATGTTTTTAAGAAACAAACCGATCATGATTCTCCACAATATTAAATGAACATGTATATTCGTATTTGTTAGAGTCAAATGCTTGTATTGAGTCATAATGAAGTTTTGCAGGATTTTCCAGGAAGTAGGACCAAGTTTTTCAAGAAATTTTCCGGAAACTTAACATAAGAATTTCTGCAGGTCACTTCTGACGGCGTCAAGAATTAACTCTTGACGGCGTCACGTGTAAAAATCTGGAAATTTTACCAGTTTTATTTTTCTAATGGAGTCTTATGGTTTTTGTGAATTATTAAGTTTTATAATCTCCAGGAGATCTGCAAACTTCATTCCACAAGCATTATATCTTATTTTGTTTTCTAGGATTTAGTAACTTATATAGGATACCGTCGATTTTATGCGAGGTTGTCTTGTCTATTTTCTCAGGATTTACAGGTTATGTATGACAAGAAGATGATTTATATTCTGGAAGGGAATCTTTGATTGTTCATTTTCTTGGAGGAAGATTTAACCTGGCCACCTCATTATCCATACCGAGCGAATCAGGGGAGTATTTGATTTCATTCTTTTTACTATTTCACTTTTACATTCTTTACTTGAACATTGGGGACAATGTTCATCTTAAGTGTAAGGGGAGGGTAAAAAGATGATACCTTACATATGCACTTTCGCTTGAGTTTGTTTTGTTTAATGGTAGATGTGTAATAAAACTATGAGAAATACTTGTTAGTGCAATTTTAGCGCAAAATTTAAATTTTTTTACAATATTTAGGAGTGAAACTTTAGCCATAGCAAGCGTCTCATGGATAGGAGATTGTATGACTAGCACAAAACCGTATATTCAGAAAAATTTTCCACCCAAATATGTGAGGTTCGCCTTTAGATTTGATAGGAAAAGCATTTATTATTAGTGCTTATGAGTGTACCGGTAGCATTTAGATTCTAGAACTTGCGTTAGTGATGCATCCCGAGACCGCTAGTGAGACTACATTCGTGTAGTAGGATTTACTACATGATAAGAGGCATTAGGATCACCCTTGTGTTAAACCCGTATTATAATTACTTGACCATTTAAGTCATATTACTTGGCTAGTTAAGTCAACTAATTTTTCCCACACCTTTGCGTTGTACTCATTTTTAGTACACGAAACCCCTAGTACACCCCTCCGAGCCTATATTTTCGTTTCTAACTTTAAGCATCTTACTTAAAGGAAGAATTTGTTACACCCCACTTAAATGTACAACCAAATCGCCTTAGCCTTCCGTGTATGCGCTCATCTTTAGTGCATTATTGTTATTTGTTAAACCCTAAGTTAACTATCTAATTGATTACATGGTTGCTAAGTCGAGTCATATCCTTGTACATATTGTTTTGGGACGATTGGGACTCATGGGTAAAGTACTTATTTTATGGAGTAATGGGGAAGAACATAATATTATTACCCCCGTATGTGCGTTAATCTTAAAAGTGCTCCAAGTGTTTTGATTTTCTTAATTCGAGTCATTAGATTAGTTTATTGTAAAGTATGTAAAAATTCAAGTGTAAGGGGAATGTCCATTCCCTATGATGTATTATTTCGGATGGTAGGGTAAGAGTGTATGCAAAAAAAAAAAAAAAAAAAAAAAAAAAAAATCGAAAAAATCAAAGAAAAGAAAAAAAAAATAATAGAAAAAGGAAAAGAGAAAAAACATACGGACTACCATCCCTTTTTATTCTATGTTTATTTTTATGTTTTTGTTATTTTTGATTTATTAGCTTAAGTCGAGTCTAGTCTTGGCTTAGCAACGCCATATTGTACATGTAATTAACCAAGATTGTTAACTCGCCACCAGTAAAACTTCCTTTATCCAACAAAACCGTGTATTTCATACCTCTACACCTAACGTTACAACCCTTTAAAAAGACCTCTTTGATAGTTTATCCTAGGTGCTTACGCCATGTGGTGGAGGTTTGATCTTTTCCCAAGCCTATGGTAATCTATTTTGCTATGACAGGTAGTGAGAGATATCTTCCGTTTCCATATTGTAATTTATACTTTATTACACCCGAGAGATGTGAGTATCTAAACACTATTTGTGAGGTGCTAGTATATGACCTCCGTGCTTGTCTTTGGTCTTTAGTGGAACGATTATTTGTTGTAATTACTTTTATATTAGTGTTAAATGACCCCTAACTTGTATTTTGACTAGAATAAAAGCGCATTTGCTTGAGGACAAGCAAATCTCAAGTGTAAGGGTATATGATGAGGCGAAAAATGAACCACTTTTAGGGGGTCATTTAAGCCCGGAATTGAATTTATTTGATCAAATATTACCCTAAATCGTTCCTTTTGTGATTTTAGGTACTTTGGGAGTGAAATCTGGAAAAGGAAGCAATTCGGACATTTTTGGAGCATAAAAGTGAAGAAAACGCCAAAGTCTTAATTTTCCTTGCTGGGAACAGTAGGTGACGGCGTCAAGAAGGAATTTCTGACGGCGTCAAGAGTAATTTCCATGAATAACCAGTACAGAATTGACGGCGTCACAAGGTAGGGCGTCAAGAGTAAAATGCATGACGGCCTGGAAAATGCTAACACATGACGGCGTCAAAAGTAGATCAAGGCAGTCCGAGAAGTATTTTGGCGGCGAGATGACGGCGACACAAATTTGTTCTTGACGCCGTCAGACCCTATTTCCTATATATAGTTTTCTAATTTTCACATTAAAAAGAGAGAAGTTTTGGAGAAACCCTAAGTACGAACTTGGTATGAATTTTACAGGTTTTTCAAGGGTTCTAAGCCCTTGATCCCTTTCATGTGTAATTGAGATAAGTATTCTTTTAATTCAATCAATATGTCTATGTGTTGGTTGTCTATATCTTGTTCTTGTCTTAATTCCATCATGCTAGGCTAGATTTATCTTGTGTTTGCTTGGATCTAATGAAACCTAGATGTTAATTATGTGTTGATTACTTGTTTATGGTTGTATTGGATGAATGATTTCGATGTTAGGCTTAAGAAAACTGGCAGACTTCCAAATGGTAACATGCTTGAACGTCTTAGGAAACATGAACTGACGTGCACTAGGTTTTATTGGTTGTATTTAATGCATGAGTAAATTCTAATGATCCCATGTTAGGAGCTTCTTAGCCGGCTCGACATAGGAGTGAAGTAGGCACTCATAGGATTGGGGAATTAAGTGCGCCACCCCATGAATGGTATTAAGGAATACAATCCGTCATCCACGCAACTATAACAAGTAATTAACGTGTAAAAGATATCTAGGGAGTAGTGAAATCTAAGTAAACACATTTTCTCCACTTATTGCTCATAACCTTAGTTAATTTAGTTTATTTTCATTTTTAGTATTTTATTTTGATTGCATCTTTAGTATTGGGTTAGTTGACTAGCAACAAATTCCGCCCAAATCCTTCAAACCCGAGATTTTTACTTGCTTTCTAAAAAATATAAAAATACAAAAATAATCATCCCTCACCTTTAGAACTAGTATTTAGGTTTTCTAATCCTAGCGACACTATTCCTAGCTGAACGATCAATCCCCCGGTGCTTGTCACTATACTATACTACAACGATCAGGTACACTGCCTGGTGGGGGTTGTAAGCTTCTCAAGATCCCTTGAGAGGTAAAGTCTGGTGCGATTCCCACGTATCAGCCAAAAACTCATACAGAACACCGAATACCACAAACGGCGTAAAAAAGTACAGGTGTGTGCAAAACACTTAATGATACAGAAATTATCATATTTAAGAGGTAAGATGAATACTTTCAGAAGCAAATTCTAAATACTCACACGCACAATATTTTATTAATCCCCTTCTTAACCACATCCTTTCCACAGTACTTAACTGGAATGTTGCCGACACCAATTGCCCTAACTTATAAATCAAAAACCGTACTTTTATGCAAGACGTCATGTACAACCAAATCCTCAATATCTAAACAGTCTTATCGACATTATATCAATAAATTAAATGAACAAAAGTTATCTGTTTAAGTCTGGCATTATATCAAACAGTTAGTGTGCATGTCGAAAACTGAAAATGACTTGCAAGTATTCTACATTTTGCATCAAAATTTCACATGTATAAGTTTCTAAACTATAACATATAGACAACTAAAACCGATAGAAGATATCAAATACTTATATAAAACACTCAATAGTCAACACATTAGAGCAATGTAAGCAATTGTACCAACTAGAAGATGTGATGGAATCCGATCGAGTATTACCGTAAGAAGTTGATAAACCACTAGAGAAATCGATCTTTAGAAGGTAAAATTGAGTACAATCAAGAATGCCGTGAGGTTGTGGTGGCGATACGGTGGTAGTGCGGTGAGGTTGTGGTGGCAGAGTAATGGTGATGGCGGAGAGATGGTGGTGTGATGGTGTCGATGAAGGGTTTAGGATTAATCGGGAATCGGGATTCAGAGGGTGTGATTTTGAGGAGATTTAATATGAGGTACTGTAATTAAAGTGGAAAAAAAGATATAAGATGGAACAAAATGCCTTTCACTATAAGAAAGAGTTTTGTATAACCGATTAATTAAACTAATCTTTTTTTTTTCAAGTTAGAAAATGCAGTTAATAGAAATTATAAAAAATAGTTTAACAAAGAAATTCAAAATTACGTAAGAAGATTAAAAATAAAGTTTGTTTCGGAGGTTAAAATTTAGCGACATGCCGCTAATATAGCTACACATTTGGCGACATCTTTTTTGGAAGTCGTAATTTAGCGACTTTGCTAGCGACGTGGTAGAGAATGACGCAAATATGGCGACGCTTGTTGCGACACTAATTGCGACAATGTCATCTCGAAATGCATCGCGACATCATTGGCGACCTAGTTTGCGACGTCGATGGGCATAACGACGCCAAAGCAATCGCTACATGTGTCGCAACTTTGCGACTTTAAATGATAAGTCGCTAATTATGTCAGCTATTTTCGTGTAGTGACTGTTGACCAATTAGAATTAATCGATTGTCTGACTGGTAAGTAATCACAAGATCATAAGCAGAAGTAGGTTACTCAATCTTTAGAAACAGATTATAACAGCTTTATAGTACATAGTCGCAAAGAATCATTGAGGTATATTAGTGATTCTTCAACGGTATTGAGTATTTTAACACATATCTGAATTTTTTAGTTAGGTGTTCCATGCATCTATTTATGAATAATTGACTATATATGATCTCAAGCCATAAAAGATAAAATTATGCGTCACATATGAGAACTAAATGATGACAAGACTTACATCTGTTTATGAGTATATATGAAGTCTATTTATGTAAGTGAACATTGATATGATAGTCTTCCTAGAAAGAGTATTTACCCATGCATAATTAAATAGAGTGGTTTTGTATAGTACAAGGATGTATAATCTTTTTTTGTATAATTTATTGATGATATCAGTTTGTGCAGAGTACAATGAATGAAAGAATATAGAATATGTATGAGTAATTTACAATATATTAATAAAATATGGAAACAAGAACCCTAAGCAGGCTTAGAGGAATCTGGAGCGCTTGCATTCAACAGGAAGACCATTAGGAAATCGTTTCTTGTCGTTGCAGTAGTTATAGACCATGTGCTTGGTTTGCACCCATCGAATTCTGTTTCGTCCAGCTGCATCAATATCTTGTGTACTCCATGCCTGGTTCTCATTTTGAGAACTTGTGGACTTTGAATTCGGACCAACTTTGTTAGCATTGGCATTGAATTTCCTATAGGAAGCGGTGAAAGGTGCCTTAGCCCAATCAGTCTTCACACGGCCACCTTGGGTTGCCCAGTCATCGGCATTCCAGAGGCTGGCATACACCCTCATGGGCTGGCTCTTGGGAAATGGAACTCCAGAAGCTTCATGGTTGTTGAACACCCTTACTGGTATGTTATCAATCAAGAAACTGCAACAACAAAATTTTATTAGATCAGTAATCATAGACAGCACATTCAATAGAGGAAAAAGATTGAAAAAGACATACATGATTCTTTGCGAGTTCCATACGATGGTGTAAGTGTGGAATGCCGCAGTAGGGTCAAACCATAGGTGGAACTGCTGTTCCTTATTGCCTTTCCCTTGTGAATATACATTGGTATGAATTGTGTAAGGGTTTCCTGTCGAGTTTCCTAAGAACTCAAAGTCTATCTCGTCATGTCCCGCGCCTTGTGATGACAACTGATTCCATACAATCACATGGTTCTTGTTAGAGTTGCTAACAATATTAAAAGGAGCCATAAAATAAGTTAGATATTACCAACCACCAGTACTTACATAGAATGTAGTGACTGTGCCAGCAGAGTCACCTGCTACTAGTTTGAGTTGCATGTCAAACCTTCCAAAGAGGTACTCATGTTTGGATTGGAAACCCGAGCCAGAGTATTGGTCAAGAGAAAGTGAGAGATCCTGACCACCATTGAGAATTTTAGCACGTTCACCTCCAAAAGTGATGACCGTATCATCATAAAAACTTCCTGCAGACGCCGCTAGTATTAAACATGAAATTGTTAGAGCAACTGCACAAGGTGTAAACTTTGTCATTGTTGTTTTCTTAGACAGAATAATGTGTTTTATGTTTTAATTTGTGGGAATGGAGAGTTTATATAGGTGTGATCACATTGACAATTTGGAACAGGAAGCATCCCTGGTTGTTGAAGAAGCTAGGGAATCATGGTGGCAAATTGAGGTGTACCAAACAGAAAATCAATAAAACAGAACATGCATACGCGTGCCAGCTCATGGTATTATTATTTTGGGCATGAAATGCAGCTGTTTTTTTATTAGCTTCCATACTAGTGCCACTGAAATGCAGCTGTTTTTTATTAGCTTCCATACTTGTCTTGCTATTAGGCGTTCGTAGATAACAACGTTATACATATCTATCGAATATCAAACACGAAATCATCAAATTGGTATGATCGGATCGAGAGTCGATCCTACGATCTTATGTGCTATCTTACAACACACACGATCCTAGAACGAACTTACAAGTTTTTTGTTTGTGGGGTCATTTGATCTTACGATATTATTCGCGATCTTGACAGCCTTGGTTTCAAGTGAATTTGAAAGGAAGATTATGGTAAAAAGGCATAGACTTATATTTTATGTGTTGAATGATGAGGTACAAAGTGGTTTACATGCTTTGTCGATTGAGGTTAAGACGTAGAATGAAGTTGGTTGTTAGTTTGTCAATTGCGTTCTTGAAATGAGGTTATACCTTTTGTTTTTCATTTAAGGTGATGCTCCTGCTATTACATATTTACATATGCACACACTTTGAGGTCTCAAATTGCATAATTTAATAATGTAATGGAATTTGTTAACGGGTGGGGTGCTTACTGGGCACCTCTTATAAGATGTAAATATATGGAAAGTTTGAGTATATTAAATTAAAATCATATTTAATTATGATAAATTATAAGTTTAATTAAAGTTTATTAAATGCATTTTTTATTATAAAAAAAGTTTTAACATATTAATTAGACATTAAATGCATTTGATTATCTTACAAGATGCCCAGTGGGCACCCGTTAGCAAATCCTATAATATTTTGATTGAATATAAAGGAATTATTCTTTTTCTATCTATATGCGTTTGGTGTTGATTATTTGATGATTATACCATGTTTTTCGGAGGGTTTTTGAATATGTTTACTAACAGTAACATGTGTAACTTAAAATTACTAGTACGAGTAGGGACGAGCATTTCAACCCAAATCCTATAACTGAACTGGTACCGTACAGATCCCGATATACGGTATGGTACCGGGACTACGAAATAAGATGAAAAAAAATCGGGACCACTAATTTGGTACGGGACCGGTACCAAATCGGGAAATTCCCGAAAGAAAACATGGAAAACCCGATTTTCCGGTACCGGTATCCGAATCCCGTTCGATACGGTACCGATACCACAAATTTATGCTTGGGAAAAAATAAGTATAACTAATTCGATACGGGATCGGTACCGTGCTCATCCTAAGTACGAGATAGGCAGCTGTACCGGGGTGCTTTTGTTTTACTGTGGAGTGTTTGAAAATTCAATCCGGAGTGTCACTTATCCTTTATGGGATTCGGAAATTAGTTAGCCTATGGAAATGATGCATACATATGAACTATTTGTGGCCCTAGCCTTGTCATCAGCTATCTTATATGACCCAAAAGATCGAAGTTGTTTGAAGAATTGAATTGGATGTTATGAAGATCACACAACTATTTTTCGGAAAATTGAGAATGACCCAGCAACAAACTAACACGGAACATAAATGCCTTTTTGAAATCAGCTATAGTATAAAGGAAAATTGTATATTATAATACATGAATTTTTACCCTTGGGCCTAGAAAGAGTATTTACACATGCATAATTAAATAGAGTGGTTTTGTATAGTACAAGGGTGTATAATCTTTTTTTGTATAATTTATTGATGATATCAGTTTGTGCAGAGAGTACAATGAATGAAAGAATATAGAATGAATAATTTACAATATAATAATAAAATATGAAAACAAGAACCCTAAGCAAGCTTAGAGGAATCTGGAGCGCTTGCATTCAACAGGAAGACCATTAGGAAATCGTTTCTTGTCGTTGCAGTAGTTATAGACCATGTGCTTGGTTTGCACCCATCGAATTCTGTTTCGTCCAGCTGCATCAATATCTTGTGTACTCCATGCCTGGTTCTCATTTTGAGAACTTGTGGACTTTGAATTCGGACCAACTTTGTTAGCATTGGCATTGAATTTCCTGTAGGAAGCGGTGAAAGGTGCCTTAGCCCAATCAGTCTTCACACGGCCACCTTGGGTTGCCCAGTCATCGGCATTCCAGAGGCTGGCATACACCCTCATGGGCTGGCTCTTGGGAAATGGAACTCCAGAAGCTTCATGGTTGTTGAACACCCTTACTGGTATGTTATCAATCAAGAAACTGCAACAATAAGATTTTATTAGATAAGTAATCATAGACAGCACATTCAGTAGAGGAAAAAGCTTGAAAAAGACATACATGATTCTTTGCGAGTTCCATACGATGGTGTAAGTGTGGAATGCCACAGTAGGGTCAAACCATAGGTGGAACTGCTGTTCCTTATTGCCTTTCCCTTGTGAATATACATTGGTGTGAATTGTGTAAGGGTTTCCTGTCGAGTTTCCTAAGAACTCAAAGTCTATCTCGTCATGTCCCGCGCCTTGTGATGACAACTGAATCCATACAATCACATGGTTCTTTTTAGAGTTGCTAACAATATTAAAAGGAGCCATAAAATAAGTTAGATATTCCAACCACTAGTACTTACATAGAATGTAGTGACTGTGCCAGCAGAGTCACCAGCCACTAGTTTGAGTTGCATGTCAAACCTTCCAAAGAGGTACTCATGTTTGGATTGGAAACCCGAGCCAGAGTATTGGTCAAGAGAAAGTGAGAGATCCTGACCACCATTGAGAATTTTAGCACGTTCACCTCCAAAAGTGATGACCGTATCATCGTAAAAACTTCCTGCAGACGCCGCTAGTATGAAACATGAAATTGTTAGAGCAACTGCAAAAGGTGTGAACTTTGTCATTGTTATTTTCTTAGACAGAATAATGTGTTTTATGTTTTAATTTGTGGGAATGGAGAGTTATATAGGTGTGATCACATTGACAATTTGGAACAGGAAGCATCGTGGTTGCTGAAGAAGCTAGGGAATCATGGTGGCAAATTGAGGTGTACCAAACAGAAAATCAATAAAACAGAACATGCATACGCGTGCCAGCTAATGGTATTATTATTTTGGGCATGAAATGCAACTGTTTTTTAATTAGCTTCCATACTAGTACTACTGGAAACTTCGACCATCCTAAAATCCGTAAATTTAAATAATATAAAGTTAAACAGTTTACTTTTCTTAGAGAAGGGTCAACATTCTATTTTTATTTTAAAATTTCCACTTAAGATTTTCTTGTCATGGTAATCATTAAATAATACTCCGTATTCTGAATTTGATTTTGAAATTTTATTAGGGGTTTAGGGTAATTTTAGTTACTGTATTTATTTTGTAAATGGGTGTTTAGAATTGTGTTAGTAAAACAGGTTCTGTCTAAAATATTTGCAGATATCACTTTTTTTAGTTTGTTTGTGAAACATTGTATTCTGATCATCTGCATTGTATTAACGCAACAAGCAGATATTCTAGTCCAAAACGTAATCCAAAATACCCACCAACTGTTGTTTAA
The DNA here is from genome assembly GCA_030686995.1 of Artemisia argyi. Classification (NCBI taxonomy): domain Eukaryota; kingdom Viridiplantae; phylum Streptophyta; class Magnoliopsida; order Asterales; family Asteraceae; genus Artemisia; species Artemisia argyi. The sequence continues at coordinate 50,488,228 of CM060678.1, read as the reverse complement.
AAAGTGTGGCACCTGGGTGAAGCATTGTCCCGTTGTGCCCGGTCTTAGAGATGTGGCAAAAGCTTTTGTATGCGAGACCGTTTCAAAGTTATATCGAGAGACACCTGTTGGCTCAATGAGAACGTCGTTGTACCTCAGCCAACAAATTCAAAATTTTTACTATGTGCATCCATGGTCCGAGTGACAATTTGTTTCCCTCCATGGGTAAATTTTTCCCTTGGTTGGTATCGATCGTATCAAATTAAAGTTTATAATTTGGAATACTGGAGTATCTTAGATGTAGTATATCTGGTCATCTATTTACCAAACAGAATCATTACCACAATAAAAAGATTATATAACTGTTACTTAGTTAGTCACAAGTTCATAAGTAGAAGGTTACTGAATCATTAACTATATATTCAATTTCAAAATGCAAACATTCATTATTTGGATTATATTGGTTAACAGATTATTGATGTATATTAGGTGTTGTTTGTTTATTAAGAGGCTTTGAGTATGAATCTGATTCGCACATCTAAATCTGAATATGTGGTTGAAAAGTCTGAATCTGATTTCATCTTAATCTGAATAAGTGGTTGAGAAATCTGAATCTAAATCAAATAAGTCTATTTGTTTTTGTAAAAATGTATGAATGTGTTAAACTATCCGTTTTTACACTTTAATATAAACAATTGCAATCACGCGAGAAATAAACTTAATTAAACATAAAAACAAATTTTATAATATAGTCAATTAAAGGTTAGAAGTATTTAAAACAAAACATTCAATCTAAAGTTTAATTGACAAAAAAATGTGACGGGGTTTAGATTGAACTTTTCAAAACGATTAACTAAATTGGCTGGGTTAGAGTTGAGATATATAAGTTCGTTAACTTGAACTCTCCAATTTGAACAAAATAAGAATTGTCAGATAATCATTATCATGTTTTATATTCTTAATCTAACAGAAAATATGTAAAAGTACCTTTAATACGAAATACAAAGTTGAAATAAGACAAAAAAAAAAAAAAAAAAAAAAAAAAAAAAAAAATTAAAAAAAAAAAACATATAAAAAGCAAGGAAAAAAAACACATTAAGAGGTGTTAAGACACCCCATTTCCATCTAGTTCAATAAGAGGTTTATGTCTCTTACTAACTCTTAACGGTAAAAAAAAAAAAAAAAACGCTAGTGCCTGATAAGTGATATGTTTACACATCTGAAATTCTTTAGATAGGCGCTCCATGCATTTATTTACGACTAATTGACTGTATATGATCTCAGGACATAAAAGATAAAATTATGTGCCACATATGAGAACTAAATGATGACAATACTTATTTTTGTTTACAAGTATATATGAAGTCTATTTATGTAAGTGAACATTGATAATTGATATTATACTCTTCCTAGAAAGAGTATTTACACTTGCATAAATAAACTGGTTTTGTATAGTACAAGGGCGTGTGATCTTTTTTTGTATAATTTATTGATGATATCAGTTTGTGCAGATTACAATGAATGAAAGAATATAGAATAAGTAAGAGTAATTTACAATATAATAATAAAATATGGAAACAAGAACCCTAAGCTGACTTAGAGGAATCTGGAGCGCTTGCATTCAACAGGAAGACCATTAGGAAATCGTTTCTTGTCGTTGCAGTAGTTATAGATCATATGCTTGTTTTGCACCCATCGAATTCTGTTTCGTCCAGCTGCATCAATATCTTGTGTACTCCATGCCGGCTGGTTCTCATTTTGAGAGCTTGTGGACTTTGAATTCGGACCAACTTTGTTAGCACTAGCATTGAATTTCCGGTAGGAAGCAGTGAAAGGTGCCTTAGTCCAATCAGTCTTCACACGACCACCTTGGGTTGCCCAGTCATCGGCATTCCAGAGGCTGGCATACACCCTCATGGGCTGGCTCTTGGGAAATTGAACTCCAGAAGCTTCATGGTTGTTGAACACCCTTACTGGTATGTTATCAATCAAGAAACTGCAACAAGAAGATTTTATTTGATCAGTAATCATAGATAGCACATTCAATAGAGGAAAAAGCTTGTAAAAGACATACATGATTCTTTGCGAGTTCCATACGATGGTGTAAGTGTGGAATGCCGCAGTAGGGTCAAACCATAGGTGGAACTGCTGTTCCTTATTGCCTTTTCCTTGTGAATATACATTGGTGTGGATTGTGTAAGGGTTTCCTGTCGAGTTTCCCAAGAACTCAAAGTCTATCTCGTCGTGTCCCACGCCTTGTGACGACAACTGGTTCAATACAATCACATGGTTCTTGTTAGAGTTGCTAACACTATTAAAAGGAGACATAAAATACGTTAGATATTCCAACCACTAGTACTTACATAGAATGTAGTGACTGTGCCAGCAGAGTCACCTGGTACTAATTTGAGCTGCATGTCAAACCTTCCAAAGAGGTACTCATGTTTGGATTGGAAACCCGAGCCAGAGTATTGGTCAAGTGAAAGTGAGAGATCCTGACCACCATTGAGAATTTTAGCACGTTCGCCTCCAAAAGTGATGACCATATCATCGTAAAAACTTCCTGCAGACGCCGCTAGTATTAAACATGAAATTGTTAGAGCAACTGCACAGGGTGTGAACTTTGTCATTGTTGTTTACTTAGAAAGAATAAGTTAAGAGAGATGTGATGTGTTTTATGTTTTAATTTGTGGGAATGGAGAGTTTATATAGGTGTGGTCACATTGACTACTTGGAACAGGAACCATCCTGGTTGTTGAAGAAGGGAATCATGGTGCCAAATTAAGGTGTACCGAACAGAAAATCAATAAAATCACAAACATGCATATACGCGTGCCAACTCATGAATTGCATTATTATTTTATGGATGAAATGCAGCTGTTGTTTCTGTCTCCATACTTGGTGCTATAACTTCTATTTTTATTACAGGCAATTTCCACTTTTGAATTATTTGAATAGGGTCATCATTCTATTTCGATTTGAAGTACCTGTTCAGATTTGCTTAGTATATTTTAAAATCATTTTAGCTTTGAATGAAATTTTATGCTCTTTAAATATACTAGATGCCGCGTAAAAGCTAAATTTGGTTATTCAAAGACATTTGTGTAGACTTGGTAAAAGTTGGATGTTAGTAAAGGTAAATTTATTTCATTATAAAAACTGTTTTGGTTTTGCTTTTCATTGTTGATGTATACAGGGAGTATATAGTCTACGTTATTAGGGTTTCTCATTTCTGAGTTTTTTTAGCGAGGGTTTGTGAGTTTTTCTCTCTCGCTTTGTTAGAAAGTTTTAGAACTTTATATGTAGTTTTTGGTTTACCTTCTTTCTTCTTGTAATTGTTTTGAACTCAAAACCATAGACTGATTAAGGAGTTGTGTGATGTTGTGATAAAAGAATATATAAAAGGGAGGTTGATTGTATGAATTTCCAGTGTCAATCTCGATCCGTTGTTTTTGATGAATTTCACATGGATAGATTAGGGGTAGAGGTGGCAAAACGGGCGGGCCGGGCGGGCACGGGCACGGGCAAAATGGGCACGGGTCAAACGGGCACATGTTATACAAATTGCTTTATAAAAGATTTAAAATGACGAAATAAATTCCTTAAACGTAATATCTTATTTATATTAAAAAAAACTTAATTATATCATTGTACAAGTTTTTCTTTAAAAACGATCGTAATGTTCTCCGATTAAGAAAAAAATATGTGCCCGATAGTGCCCATTTAAAATTTCAATGAGCTATATGTGACCATTTCAAAAAAGAGATAGGGCTAAATGTGCCCAAATCTTTAACAAAGTAGTCAAAATTAGCCAATTTTTTTGAATTCGGGTACAAATTACCACCTCTAATTAGGGGTGTCTAATTTGTACACCAAGCATAGATGCATATCTTTTGTAATTTTTTTATGACATTATTTCATGTCTTTTGTGACTTGTTATATCTAACTCATTATTTTTGTTTAATATTAAGTCTAGATTTTAGAAATTGACGTATTGTGAGGAAATGAGGAGAAATTGAATTGGTATCAAATTCATTGTAGTCAAACCACTTTATATAAAAAGATTCCCAAAATCAAGTTGATTAGTAAATTGATGTGTCATATTTCGTGTTATTAGACTACTTTTCCTGAATGTATAGTTTTATGTGTCGCAGCATGTCGTTATAAAATCACTAAAGAATAGTACAAAGACGTGAAAACAAACTACTTAATCCTAACATTAATTACTTTTGTTCAGGAAAAAATAACGAAAAACAATTGTTAAACCCAACAACAAAAACAATCAATTAGTCAAGCAACTTTAGATTTCCAGTATTCCTTAGCCTATAATCCATGGATCAAGTTTATGTGTTACAAAAGACAACTTGCCACTGTAGCTTCTAATTAAAGGATTGAGGAAATACTGATGTGAAGGCTTTCCAGAATATCACAATAAGCGACACATTGGGAGGAAGGATACCACCCAATAAAAGTTCTAAAAGATATTTTTGTGTGCCTTGTAGAAGTAATAAATGATCACTAGACTCATCCAGAACATATATATTGAATCAAATCAATGTAACACAAACATAAAGAGAGTTTACAAGAGGTGTAAAATGTACATCCATATTATTTATTGAATAATTTCAGTATGTGTAGAGTACAATGAATCAAAGAATAAAGAATTCTTAAGATAATTAACATTAAACAATGAAGATAAGGAAAAAATTCCAAAGCGGACTTAGAGGAATCTGGAGCGCTTGCATTCAACAGGAAGACCATTCGGAAATCTTTTATTGTCATTGCAATAGTTGTAGACCATGTGCTTGCTTTGCACCCATCGGATTCTGTTTCGTCCTGCTGCATCAATTCCTTGTGTACTCCATGTGGTTCTCATTTTCAGAGCTTGTGGACTTTGAATTGGGACCAACTTTTTTAGCATTGGCATTGAATTTTCTGTAGGAAGCAGTGAAAGGTGCCTTCGCCCAATCAGTCTTCACACGACCACCTTGGGTGGCCCAGTCATCGGCATTCCAGAGGCTGGCATACACCCTCATGGGCTGGCTCTTGGGAAACGGAACTCCAGAAGCTTCATGGTTGTTGAACACCCTTACTGGTATGTTATCGATCAAGAAACTGCAACAACAAGATGTTATTAAATTAGTACTCAGATGACACAATAATATAGAAACGTTTGATACCAAAATTTAAATAATGTTGGTTTAAAGACGTACATGATTCTTTGTGAGTTCCATACGATGGTATAAGTGTGGAAGGCCGTAGTAGGATCGAACCATAGGTGAAACTGCTGTTCCTTGTTGCCTTTCCCTTGTGAATATACATTGGTGTGGATTGTGTAAGGGTTTCCTGATGAGTTCCCCAAGAACTCAAAATCTATCTCATCATGTCCCGCGCCTTGGGATGACAACTGATTCAATACAATCAATGGTTCTTGTTAGAGTGGTTAACATAATAAATGAGGCCATAAATTATAGATATCACAACCATTAGTACTTACATAAAATGTAGTGACAGTGCCAGCAGAGTCGCCTCGTACTAGTTTGAGTTGCATGTCAAATCTTCCAAAGAGGTACTCGTGTTTGGACTGGAAACCCGAGCCAGAGTATTGGTCGAGGGAAAGTGAGAGATCCTGACCACCATTGAGAATTTTAGCACGTTCACCTCCAAAAGTGATGTCCATGTCATCGTAAAAACTTCCTGCAGACGCGGTTAGTATTAAACATGAAATTGTTAGAACAAGTACACAAGGTGTACACTTTGTCATTGTTGTTTACTTAGAAAGAATAAGTTAAGAGAGATGTGATGTGTTTTATGTTTAAATATGTGGGAATGGAGAGTTTATATAGGTGTGTTCACATTGACAATTTGGAAAAGGAAGCATCCTGGTTGGTTGAAGAAGGGAATCATGGTGGCAAATTGAGGTGTACCAAACAGAAAAATCAATAAAAACACAAACATGCATATACGCGTGCCAACTCATTGCATTATTAGTTTGGGCATGAAGAGCAGTTGTTGTTTGTATCTCCATACTTTGTGCCACTAACAGCTTAGTCTTTTATTACCAATAGTTTTCACTTTGCTCATTATTCTTTATTTTAAGTGTCCTGTTCAGATTTGCTATGTATTATTTTGATTACTGAATTCAAAGGAAAATTTATGCGAATTGTAAATATTGTTGTGAAAAAGAATAGAGGGAATGAAAGTAATCATCAATTGATCATCAACTATGAGATTTACAAAGAGTATATATAGACAGTGGCGAAGCTTGGATTTTGTAAGTGGGGGGTCGGGATCTAAATTTTTTTTTTTCCTAAGGCTATATTTCAGGTATACCGAAATTTTTGGGGGGTCGAAACCGAATATACCGAAATTTTTCTACACGAAAACTATATACCCCCTACATCGCAAAAAAAATTTCGGGGGGTCAGGCGCCCCCCCGCCCCCCCCCCCCCCCCGGCCCCTATGAAGCTTCGCCCCTGAATATAGACAAACATTAGGGCAAAACCCTAATAGCTAACATGGGCCGTGGGCCTATTATGTGCTATATGGACATCCACATTAATTATTCATAACACTCCCTCTTGGATGTCCATATTGTTAATACGCTTAGAAAATGCCGCCTCATTAAAAACCTTGTCAGGAAAACCCAGTGGGACAAAACCATGACTAAAGGAAAAAGTGTGCAGCGCGTATTATCTCCCTCTGATGACTACATCACTTGAGCTCTTCGAGTAGAATGAAAAGTATTCTTCAATTAATATATACTGTCAAAGATACATGGGGTATATATAAGATAAACAGTAGGGTAAAAACCCTAATAGCTAACTGGGCCGTGGGCCTCTTATGGACTATGTGGACATCCACTAATAATTATTCAAAACACTCCCTCTTGGATGTCTATATTGTTAATACGCTTAGGAAATGTTGCCTCATTAAAAAACCTTGTCAGGAAAACCCAGTGGGATAAAACCATGACTAAGGACAAAAAGAGTGCAGCGTGTATTTTCTCCCTCTGTATATCACTTGATATCTTGTAAATAGGTACACGAAATAATCACTTGAACGAGAAGTGTCTTGTCGCCTTTGATGTAACATTTCTTGAATATCAATACTTGGTATCTCCCTTCCAGAATTTATGTATTGTTTAATGCAGTCGCCGTGATTGTTTGCTCTATCGAATGTCAGGAAAATAGCCACCACTTGTAAAATATATCCATTTTGAGATTGATCATGGTAAGTTAAACATATATCCTGCATCTGCAAAACTAACTAATTTGTATTTGATGGGTTAGTGAAATATAAACCCATATCCTTTGTACCTTGAAGATACTGAAATATTTGTTTTACTCCATTTGAGGATTATGCCTCGTTAAAACCTTACTAGATAAAACCCAATGGGACAAAATTCTAGTGAAGGAAAAGAGTACATAACTCCTTTATACGCTCGGGGATGTTGCCTCATTAAAAACCTTGCCGGAAAACCCTGTGGGGACAAAACCATGGTCAAGGGAAAAAGAGTGCAACGCATATCTTCTCTCCCCTTAATGATCACATCACTTAATCTCATTGTGTCAGTGAGATGCACATACAAGTGTTTTGATAGAATCACGTGAATAAATATCTCTACATGTTATTTTCATATCCATTTTAAGGATTAAGATATGTCACACATCTCATATAGGTACATCCGTGTAATTCGCATATACACATTTTAATATGACACATTTAAATCGATATTGTGATCATCATCTTTATAAATCAATGGATCTTTCTTGATCATGTGACCTCATAAACATGAGCGTCATTTATACATATAAAGATATGTAGCATCTTTCTTTAGCTTTCATGATGCACGATGATTTCATCTTTCAGATGTTCAAATTATAAGCTAAGACAACTATTTCTTTTGTTTCAAATTCAACTTCTATGCATTCAGTTGCCTTTATAATCATAAATCAAACTGCATGAAACTTAAACAATATTCAAATCTAGATCTCTTTATAAAGTTTCATAGGCAAACATAATTCTTTATTAGGCACAATATTATACACTAAGGCAATTATTAAATGTATGCCAAAAACATGATTAATTCAATACAATCAAGTAGTGTTCTCGAGAACTTCTCTTATATGCTTTAAGCATTAAAAATCACTAGAATGCTTCATTCATTTTATATCCTATAATAAAATCTCGTACGAGCTCTATTCATTTATCATTTTGACGCATATCAATTACTTATTATATTGCCAGACTTACTAAATACATTATTGGATCCACCACATGTGAACATACAATGTATGTGCATTATCATTTACAAGTCTTTGAGAAAATATACGTATGCCATCACTTGTACCTTATGCATAATTTAATTTAATTTTCTCATAAAGACTGATGCATATCCAATAAGTTTACATATTCATATGTACGGACTTCAAGTCCCAGTAACCATGTCTCATCACAAGAGACTTCAATCTTTCATTAGTTCTTTGCGTCTTTACATCTTTTGGCCATTCATTTATACATATGCATTTCTTGCATGTATGTTTTCATGATCCTCACCATGATTCTAGCGCTATCTGATTTATTTTCATAATCATTACCATGCCCATTATCATATACACTAGTACTATCGACGTCGATTCATTACTTTTCGATTCCACACTTTACTAGACATTTATTTAGAGATCTAACGGATTTTCATCTACTCGGGATTTTTTCAAGAACCTTCATGTCTAGTGTATCTTTACAAGACTATTATGGGGTCTTTATTACCTCGATTCGACCATCTTAATTTTCTTGCTCCATTTTATTTATTCATTCGAGGACTTTTACTTGGAATCGATTAGTCATAACATTCCAATGTTGTTATGGACATCCAAGGGGGAGTGTTATGGATAAATATGAAAGTGATGACTACATCACTTGAGCTCTTCGAGTAGGTGCATTCCAATGTTGTTGTTCAATGTCCTAAATGTTGAGGTAGAAGCGCCTTGGTAATTAGATCCGCCAAATTGTCACTTGAATGAACTTGTTTAACAATAATATAACTATTCTTTTGTAAGTTATGATTGGAAAAGAACTTTGGCACAATATGTTTTGTCTTGACGCCTTTGATGTAACCTTCCTTGAATTAAGCAATGTATGCTACATTATCTTCATGCAAAACTGTTGGTTCCTTCTTCTCTAAAGAGTTACCACATGATCTACATATGTATTGTATCATACTTCTAAGCCAAACACATTTTCGACTTGCTTCATGTATCGCTGGAATTTTTGCATGGTTGGATGAAGTCGATGAGATCGTCTGCTTAACTGAATGACATGAAGTTGTTGTTCCTCAACATATAAATACATATACAGTTTGAGATCATCCATTATGAGGGTCAGACATATATCCTGCATCTGCAAAACCAAATAGACTTGTATTTGATGGGTTAGTGAAATATAAACCCATATCCTTTGTACCTTGAAGATACCGAAATATTTGTTTTACTCCATTTTAGGATTATGCCTCGTTAAAACCTTACTAGATAAAACCCCGTGGGACAAAATTCTAGTGAAGGAAAAAATAGTACATAACTCCTTTATACGCTCGGGGATGTTGCCTCATTAAAAACCTTGCCGGAAAACCCTGTGGGGACAAAACCATGGTCAAGGGAAAAAGAGTGCAACGCGTATCTTCTCTACCCTTGATGATCACATCACGTAATCTCATTGTCTCAGTGAAATGCACATTCAAGTGTCTTGATAAAATCACGTGAATAAATATTCTCTACATGTTACTTTCATATCCATTTTAAGGATTAAGATACGTCATACATCTCATATTGATTGGCTCCAAACGGTCAACCTATATTGACCAGGGAATGGTCAACAAGGTCAAACAGCCTAGAGTCAATCTCCGCAGAATATAGGGTTTCCCCGGGTCGTTATGTCCCGACGAGGTGTGAATTGTTATCAAACGGACTTGTAATTGGGTGAATTTGGACAGGAATGGGGTTTGTGATTGATTAAACTAAGGAATCTACAAGGAAATAGCTTAAATAAGCTATATGAACAAGACTGGAAATTAGGAAAAACCAGAAACGTTTAAAATCTAAAAACGCGTACGTTTACATTTAAAATAACGTACACGTACAAAATAAAAAGTAAAAACTGAAATCTGGAAACCCACAGGGGGTGAAAATGACTTTTTTTACAAACGTAAGGTTGAAAGAAAATTTTTAGAAAAAGAAAACTAATTTTTACACTAATTACTTATTTATTATTAATTAAATACTAATTAATACTAATTATTAATATTTAAATAACTTAAATACAATATAATATTATTTAAATACTAGAAAAGTGAAAATTAAATTTCTAAAACTATAAAATAACTAAAAACAAGTTTGAAAATTAAAAATATGTATTTTTTTCTTTTTGTGATTTCTAAATTAATTAATTACTAATTATATTAATTAAACTATTTTATATTACTAATAATACTAAAAGTGACTAGAAAATTATAGAAAAATTTATAAATCTAATTAACCATCACAGGAATCCTAAAAAAATATAAAAAGTTTGTTTTATATGTTTTTAGATTATTTTACTAATTATTATATTAAATATTAATTAATTACTAATTAAACTAATTAAATTATAAAAACTAGAAGATGAACAGTAGAAATTCTAGAAAAATTCCTAAAATTATATTATAGTATATAAAAGTTAGGAAAAATATACAAACTAGGTGTTACTTTATAAAAACTAATTTTGCTATTTACTACTTAATTATTAATTAATTATTAATAAAACTAATATTAAATCTAATTAATACTAAATGACAAAATAAAAATCTGAAAAAATTACTAAAATTACTTTAACATAAAAGAAAATTAAGAAAAATATAAAAATGCCAAATTCTTAATAAAAATCTAAAAAGAAAAATTAAAAAATTAAATTACATTAAATAGAAACTATCACTTGAAATTAAATTGGTTTTTCTGGATTTTTCTTTTAGAAATCTATTTTACACCTAAAAACATGAAACTTTTGTAAAAACAAATTTTTCAAAGCTTAAAATTGAGCAAAATGGACACATTAAGGCATGACAGTTGACTTTGGTTGACCAAGTAAGGAAATAAGCTCAAATTAGCTTATGTGGGGTCCACAAGGGTGGATTCTGGTTCACTTAAGTTGTTGGGACACGATTAAGCAAAAATATCACAAATAAGCTCACAGGTTAAGCCCATGAACCACAATAAGCACTTTGTTACTTGTTTTCAACACAGAAAATGGGACAGACAATAGGGGTGGGTCCCAGGAACATTAAGCTCAAAAGCTAGCTCAGACTTTGAAGGTGGCCAGGAGGGGAGTCCAAGGAACCAAGGAGGGGGTGTGGGTCTCACTGTGGTGGCCAGAGACAACCACCAAAGGTGGTGGTGTGGGTGAAGGTCTGCTGCAGCAGGGGATATCCTCCCCCTGCAGGTGTGTTTGGACCAATGTGGGGCCCACAGTAAAAATCTTAAAAATAAAGTGAAGATGGGATTACAAAGTTGAGGTGGGATGCTACAATTTCTGAAAAGCTCAGGTCCTAAAGGCAAACACAAAATTCCAAACAAATCTTGCAAAATATGGTTTTCTGCCTAAACATGTTACTTTGACTTTTTTGAATGAACTTGAAAGTTGACTATTGTGGATTTCTAATGAACCTAGATGATTGTATATGATGTATTAACTTGAAATGAAATTAGATTAAGCTAGATTAAATAGTTTAACAACTGATATGATGATTATGCTATCCTAATGACAACACAGTTACACATAGAAGAGAATTAAAGATGAAATTGACTTTTTACTTAAAACCTGCCAATGTTATGTCTTGACTGCTCCATTTTACCCCTAAGCATGATGTCTGAGCATCTTTCAACTACTAAAAACCACAAAAGAGCAGTTAAGCACACAAATCCAAACACCCCTTTATGTATCTGATTTTCATGATTTTCAAAGGGTTAAAGTGAGTTAGGGTGTGACACTGATTTACAAGGTCCTAATATGACTTATTAAGCTAGTTGGAACACAGAGACATCAAAACAAACAACAAATACCTAATGAATTCTTATGATGCTAAATTGACAGTGAAATGAACAAAAGTGGGCATAAGTGATTTAAAGGAAAAAGCATGTAGTAAAAGTAAGAACTCAGTTTAGGAAACATCAAATAAGCATGAATTAGTGCAAATAAGCATGCATGAGCTGATAAACAGTGAAAAGCCAAAAAAATGAGATGAGGCTTACAAATGATCCAACATTGAGAACCAAGCTAACAAGGACCAAGTAACCTTCCTAACACCTCCCTGAGGTTTCTAAACCATTGAGAATCCAAGATTCACCATTCTTCTTGCTCCTTCTTCACTTAGTACCAATTTTTGAATTTACATTTATTTTTCTTGTAATTTTTTTATATTCTTGAAATCTTAAACTAAACTAGTTTACAATGCTTAATAAACTTATAAAAACTCATTAGTAGCTTATGTGAGCACAAGGAAACAGAAGACAACAACTTTTAACATCATAACCATAATCATGAGAATTTGAAGATAAAAATGGTACAAACTTCAAAAGTTATTAACAACTGAAATTTAAACTTTCATTAAGTTTAGAATACACTGAAAAGATTGGAATTACAACTTTTTAAACTAAAAATTACACTTGTGAATTAAAATTTGACTACATTGACTACACTAAAACTAAGTTACTACTAAGAAAAAAAACTAACTCCTTCCCCTGCTTCTTTTCTTGACTTAAATAGGCCAGGGTGGATCCCATGTGCTTTCCCACTTTATTGTGAACCCTTGGATGGCTTCCAAATCATCTTGACCTTTGAAACCCATTTTGGCGGGAAAGAGTCCAAGTTGGCAGTTGGGGTAGCTTGGAGTGGATTAAGGGGTAATAAATGTGGTTTGGGTTTTAGTATGAGGTGGAGGGACAAGGTATGGGTTTGGTCTGAGGTGGAGGAGGGGGTGGAGTGTATCAGGGGAGTAGCAGGCTGCAAGTGGTAAGGGTGATGAAGTTTGACTTTGGTGTTTGACCGGGGTTAAATAAAAACGGGGGAGTGATATATTTGTGGGAGGTTGGTCTTGGTGGTTGGATTGGGCCAGGAGAAGTGGTAGTGGGCTAGGGGTGTTGTGGTGGATTGGGTGGGATTTGGTAGTGTTTGGTTTTGGATTTGTTTATTAAAGCTTATAAATCACAAGGACCATTCATGTATTTTTCTGAAAATCCAAGGGGCTGTTTTGCCATATTCCCATAGTACAAGTAAGGATGAAACATGCCAAGTCTTCATAGTCCAAGGATATAATTTGCAATTTTCCATTTTTGGTCCTTCAGGGACTAAAACTGCCAATAGGTGAAACTTCAGGGACTAAATTGCAAACTTCTTCAAAATTTCATTTTAAGGACTAAATTTGACACTTGTGATTTTCCAAGGACCAATAATGATTTTTCTTCCAAAAAATTCCCACCAAGGACAAAATCTGCCAATTTTTAAACTCCAGGGACTAAACTTGTAAATTTCCAAAACTTTTGAGATTTTCACCAAAGGACTAAATATGACAACTTATAATTTTAAAAGGACATTTGGTGATAATTTTCTATATTTTGAATGACCAGGGACTAGTTTTGACATTTTATGAAAGTTGAGGGACTGAAACTGCCAATTTTGCAAACTTTGTACGTTTTTCATCTGTTTTTACTCTTTTTGCATCTAAAACATACAAAATATAATTTTGAAATATTTTCAGTATTTTGATGCATTTCTGAGTGTTTTTGTATGTTTTGCAGTTCAGATTTGACCAAAAATGATGAGTGTTTGAGCACTCATCACATATAAATACATCCGTGTAATTCACATATACACATTTTAGTATGACACATTTAAATCGATATTGTCATCATCATCTTTATAAATCAAGGGGTCTTTCTTCATCATGTGACCTCAAAAACATGAGCGTCATTTATCCGTATAAAGATATGTAGCAAATTTCTTTAGCTTTCCTGATGCATAATGATTACATCTTTGAGATGTTCAATTCATAAGCTAAGACAAGCTCCGTCTTTTTGTTTCAAATTCAACTTCTATGCATTCAATCGCCTTTACAATCATAAAATCAAATTGTATGAAAGTTTGTGTTATAAATATCAAGCTGAAGCACGTGTTATTCAACGTATGAGTGAAATTAAATATAACATATATTAACATTTATATAGTTAAATTCACTCAATTAGACTTTTAAATATTATAGACATAGCTTGGATTATTTGCTTAGTACTTGGATGAAAGACTCAGGTTTCAAGGTATTTGGAAATTCATGGAGAAATGCATTGGATACCCAGGACCGGCTTTGATGGTGTGCAAGGTGAGCGACCGCACAGGGCTCCAAAATTTGTAAGGGCTTCAAAGTTCGTCTCGTTAATAATTATATGCATGTGTACGTATATTTTTCACAAAGAAATATATATATATATATATATATATATATATATATATATATATATATATATATATATATATATATATATATATATATATATGAGAAAGTATCTTAAATAAGTAGTATGTTAGAACGTTTAGCTAACCAATTGTATTATATCTTATAAATAGTGACACCTTATATATAGCATTCCTTAGGGAAAGGGCTCATTATTTAATTTCGTCCAGGGCCCTCAAAATTTTTATAATTTCATGGGACGGCCCTGTGGATACCGAAGCTAAAGTCTAAAAGATGCCTATCTATATAAGACATGCATGATCTACCTTTGTGGGGAGATTGTTAGAATACAAAAAGTGTAAATCATTAGTGCATGGACTTCTATGTATATGTGATAGATAGGGTAAGTTGGACACACGTTGTTGTGAGACCTCCTACCCTCACAACACTTGTATAGTTGCAAGGGGAATCTAATATGTTAAGAGGTTTCTCAACGGTTAATGAGGTGTGTGTCTATCTTAATGTCTTGCAAGACTTTCCTCATGTTCTCTTGTTTCTTTCTCTAGGGTAGAATTGATCACACCCACTTTCTCTCTCTAGTTTAGTATTAGATGTGTGATTATGGTGAAAACAAGGAAGTTTGAAATTCATAAACGAATTTCCTTTTGGTTTTATCTCTTTTGTTGATGTTTTGTTCAAAAGATTCATGTTAAAAATACTATTCAAACTATTGGGTGTCTTGGAAGAGTTTTAGTTTTAAACAAGAAAATGAAAACTAGTTGGTTTCTTGATTCAAACAAGACATGAGAATGTGTGTTTAAATATTGTAAAAGCTTGGACTAAATGTATGAAAATATGCAAGAGAAAACATAAAACGTATATCTGTCATACTCAAACCAGCAAAACCAAGTGTTAAACGAGTCGTTTTCATGTTTGAAACTTATGTTATTCGCGCGCTCAAAACCTGTTAAGACCTGTTAAGACACGATTTGCCAGCTCTATTCATAAGCCAATAAAGAAGACGCCCCAAAAGTAGAGGGGTCTATTGATGTCATAGAAAAGGAAGATCAAAAGACCTTGAGGGGACTCGAACAGTGTCAACAATGGCGAGAATTCCATGGGATTCGTATGACGATTATGGTGAAAATGTAAAATGGGCAAAACATTATTGTTCGTATCATCAGATATTGTTGGTTGGAGAAGGGGATTTCTCATTTTCTTACAGTCTCGCTATGGCTTTTGGATCGATGCTTCTAATATTGTAGCCACTTCTCTTGATTCTTATGGTAACTACTTTTTTTTTTTTTTCTCACTTTTATAAATTTGTAATGGTTTTTTACTGTTTTGTTTCTTTATATATTGTTGTTTCAAAACCTTGATAGTTTTCAAGGGTTTCAGTTCGATTTTGAGGCATTCTAAATCTTTTTACACGATTTTTTTATTTTTATTTTATTTTATTTTTTATGTTTTGGTTTAGTATCTTTTGTGATATACATGTAATTTTTTCTTGTTTGGGTAACCGTGGTGTCCGACCTTTTGGCCGACGCTCAAACCGGGTAAAGTCCTCCTCTTTTCACGAGGTTGGCGTGGCCAGAATCAAACCGGGAAGCGCCTCTCACAATTTACTGTTGGTTTTTCACCACCAGTCCACCCCCGAGTGTTTTTTGTGATAAACGTGTATTTGGTCACATATGTGATGATTTTGAATCAATTTTGTTGGATGGGATGATTTTGAAGAGCTTACTTGTTTATTGTAGTTGAAAAGGTATATATTTTTTGAGAGATGATTTGCACACTCTTCCAATTGATTGAGACACTCTAATTTAGTGTGTTTAGACATTTGTACCCTCACATGAGTGAAAATGTAAAGGTAACTATGAGGGTATAAATGTACAAATACACTAAATTGGAGTGTCCCAATCAATTGGAGAGTGTGCAAATCATCTCCCATATTTTTTGGGGATTATGAGTTTTTAATGATGAAAAAAACTTTCCAAACACCCCCTTTCTAGTAAACGAAAAAAGTGAGTCGAAAGTAGCAGATAAAAATGTATATACTCTAAATGTATACGAGTCATTATAAATGTATGCTTGAAATGGTATGAGTAAAACTTTTATTACTATGTTTCGCATACTAATTGATTTTAAAGTAACACACAACCCAATTTATTTCGACATTGTCCAAAGATCAAAAAATATCATTTCTTACTCAACATGTATATTTAGCTTGCAAAGTAACACACAACCCAATTTATTTCGACATTGTCCAAAGATCAAAAAATATCATTTCTTACTCAACATGTATATTTTGAGTCAAATAAAACTTTGCAAGCTGTACAATTTTCAATACTGTTTGTAAGATTTGAGGTTAGGAAGTTTGAAATTCATTAACGAATTCCCTTTTGGGTTTAACTCTTTTTGTTGATGTTTCTTTCAAAGATTCATGTTAAAAATACTATCCAAGCTATTGGGTGTCTTGGAAGAGTTTTTAGTTTTAAACGAGAAAATGAAAACCATCTGGTTTCCTGATTTTGATAAATTATCTATGGTTGCTATTTTTTTGTTAGATGTTGTGATCAAGAAGTACGAGAGAGCAAAAGCAAACTTGGATATTTTGTATCGTTTTGGAGCACAGTTATTACATGGAGTTGATGCAACGAAAATGAAGCTTCATACTGATCTGCAAATGAGAAAGTTTGATCGCATTGTTTACAACTTTCCACATACTGGTTTTCTTGGGAAAGAAGATGATATTCGTGTTATTACGTAAGCCCTTGTGACTATTTCTTATGCTAGCTATATATTTTCGTATTATTATTGGTTTTTATGCTGCAAAACAAAATAAAGTAAACTCATGGTGCCTTTAAACCACCATTTTTCTTTTCATTTAAAGTCTTCATGTCTCATTTTGTGTTGCTTGCAGGCAGCATAAAAATCTGGTGTGTGGTTTCTTTAAGAATGCAAGTAAAATGTTGCGTCCATACGGTGAAGTCCATGTATCTCACAAAACTACGAACCCATTTGACTTATGGAATATTGAAGAACTCGCTTCTCAAAGCTCTTTATCATTGTTTGAACGTGTGAAATTCAAGATTGAAGATTATCCTGGTTACAACAACAAAAGAGGAGAAGGTACAAGATCAGACATCCCATTTCCTTTAGGAGAGTGCTGTACATTCAAATTCATATTATATTCAGCATCCAACGAATCAATTGGCTCACATCATAGAAGTACTCAAGAACCCCAAACGTGTTCATCAGAAAGAGTGTACCCAAATATTGTTATGAATCATGCTCCTATTGTGAACAACAATCAATGCTACCAGGTTTTTAGGGAGTATTTTGATCATGCACGTTCAACATATGGGCAAGCCGATGACTATATATTTCATTCTGTTCCGCATATGTTGAGGATCGGGTTTGAAAGATGCAGAGCTGAAAGTAATGTAAATCCCTTGAATGATTACGTAAGTCATTTGAAAGAGCTTCAATATATATGTAAACGAAGGCTAGCATATTTGCAGAACCGTTTATTGGAAATAGATCAACCGTATGGCTTGTAGGTTTGGATTCAACAGACAACGCACAAAAAAGGTCAGTGTATCATGTTTCGTTTTCCCTTGGTCTTTTTGCATCATACGGGATTAATTTTTTGTGTCCAACACTCCATAGACGCTGCTGTAATGCAGGATTGGAAAAAAAAACTATGTAAAGCGTAGCTCTTGGCTTTTGTATGTTTTAGTTTGTTTCTATGGGTTTATTAGTTAATATCTATATCACCTTGATATGAATCGATTGGGGCCAAGTTTACAAGCGCAAGACTTGAGGGGGCCAATTGTCATTATGATTAGTTAATGGTTAAATATGTTATTTTCTGGTTTAGTATTTATCAGGGTCGATAACATTAGGGAGGCATTAAGACTTTGGGTTTATTTACTTTCTTCATGTTCATTGGGCCTGGATCTCAAAGGCCAGGCCACTTTTGGTTTATCTAATAAAAACATCTGATTGAGGTTGCTTATTGCCTCAACTTATTGTTATCGATTTGGTTTGTATCACACCTGTATATAATACTCTGTAGTATTTACATTAGAGTAGGTCTCGTTTAATAGATACAAGTAGAAGGCATGACGAACTTATAACTTTGAGGATGCAAAAAAATGACGGCATGAAAATTATAGAGTTGAGCTTGTCTTAGCCGTATAGATTTGGTACATCATGGATTCATGGATATGTATGCTACGTTTGAAGAATAAAATCATCATAAATCCCTTAGGTACATCATGAGCTTGTTTTATCGAGTTGAAACAAAATCGAACTAATGAGCACCCTTCTTTTTTAGTCTAGTTTGATCTCGGTTTGACTGACAAAATTTCTAAATTGAGAAACTCAAAAACTGTACCAATGAGGAGAGCTTATAATGGTCTTGTTCTCGCAGATAATCGGGCTCTTTCGATTTTGACCCAACCACATAACCAAAAAGCCTTACAGGTCTCATTTCTTTTTAGTAAATGAAGCATATAATAAGAAAATTTTTGACGTCGGAAGCTCAGATAATTCACCATGTTGATGTAACGACAAACCCGCCTCTAATAAAGGAAATAATGTGTTGATGCAAATAATATCCTAAAAACATTATTTATATCTTTTGATAACTCTACGTTTGATGATAACAAAATGTAAAAACACTTTACGTGAAAATTAACGTAAACAAGTTTTTAGTCGAAATATCCCGTTTCTACGCAAATCACTTTAGGTAAGAACAAACAAATTTACAACTTAACAAATGATCAAAGAAGTGAATTTGTGTTTGAACTTCGCATTTTTAATGTAACAAAACATTTTTTCATAAATACATTTTATAAATTATTTTTGAATTATAAAGAAATGTTTTAATTCGAAAAATAAGTTTAAAATTTCTAACAGCTATTTTTTCCGCCAAATTAGCTCCAAACTTTCTCAAATAAACTTTCACCACTAAAAACAAAAATTAGAGCGTCCTTGTCTGGGACGGTACCACTGTACCACTAAATTTAGTGGTACCGTTGACATTTAGTAGTACCGTTCCCCTGTAATGGTCATATCTTCATTGCCTATAAATACCAGCCCACTTCACAGTTTTTAATCATTTTTTTTCACACAAAACTTTCTGTGTTTGAGTCCCTATTTACACATACATTTCCTTGATCATTTAGATAGTTTTCTTTTGTTTAGGAGTGATTATTTCTTTCAACCAAAGATCACCTTCATTCCTCTTTTAGTCGAAGAGAAGAACACAAAGTATCAAGAAGATACAAGGTGTCAGAGTCATAGTGTAGTGCACTTGCATTACTTGTAGTTTACTTGTTGTATCTTAACATACATCAAGTTGTCATTGCCTTGTTTAGTCATCTTGTGTGGATCATTGTGATCTTGTTGAGATCTTGGAGATCTCTTGTAGCTAGTGTGTTAGTGTGTTGATCAAGTGGATCAAGAGTAGAGTGTGAGGATCGTGTTGATCGTGTGATAAGTAAGGATCATATAGTTCGTGTGAGAAGCAAGGATCGTGTGGATCGTGAGTGAGATTGGTACTAGCTAAATTAGTACTCGACATTTAGCTTAGTGTCGGAAATTGTGATAAGCGACGTTGTGCGGTTTTCTCCGCCTGAGAGCTTTGTTGACATAGTGCTTAAAACTCTCAAGTTGGGTACTCGGGGAGTGGAGTAGGGTGAAAACGAGCTTCGTTACCGAACCACTATAAATATCGTTGTCACGATTTGATCTTTCCATCTCTACTCTCTATTTTTATTGTTTACATTTGATAATATAGATTAGTGTTCATATTCATGTTGGTTGATTTTACAAAAGAATTGAATCTAAGTTTTTCAAAGAAACTTTTCTAATTAAGGAAAATAAATCAGTAAAACTATTCAACCATCCCTTCTAATTTTTCACAATTGGTACCAGATCCACGTCAAGCAAGATTTTAAAATAAATTGTATTTTAAAACTTGAATCGATCAATGGATTTTGACAAATATCAAGAAGAACAATCTATGCAAAGACCACCATTTTTTGAAACCGATTGATTTATCTATTGGAAAAGAAGATTCGAAACGTATGTGAAATCAAAAGACATTGATCTTTAGTATATTATTATCGATGGTGACTTTCAACTGATTAAAAAGAACCCGGAAACAAAAAGGGATGAAATAGTTCCTTATAATAAATAAAGTGATAACCTTAAAAGAAAACTAGCAAAAAATGATGAGGCTAAAATGTTGATTTATAATGTTTTGCCGAAAAAGGAATTTGAAATTTTTTTTATGTGCAATACGGTAAAAGTGATTTGGAAAACTTTGTTAGGTCAAAGAAAACAAGATAGATCTTCTTGTGCAACAATACGAACAATTTTCCATTCCGGAAGATGAAACTATAGATAATGTTTTGCTAGATTCAATACTATTATTACTAGTCTCAAAGCTCTTGATGAAGGTTACTCTAGCAAGAATTATGTTAAAAAATTTCTTAGGGCTCTACATCCCAAATAGAGAGCAAAGGTCACCGCCATTGAAGAGTCAAAAAACTTGGCAACATTATCACTTGATGAACTAATAGGAAACTTGAAAGTTCATGAAATGATAATCAAGAATGACTATGATATAGTTAAAGGCAAAGGAGAGAAAGTAAGGTCTCTTGCTCTACAAGCTAAGAAAGAGTCGAGTGATGAGGAAAGTTCGGCTTCCGATAGCGAAGACGAAGAATATGCACTAGCGGTTAGAGATTTTAAGAAGTTCTTTAGGAGAAAAGGTAGATTTGTTAGACAACCTCGTGACGAAAAGAAGTCGTTCCCAAAGAACTGAGATGATAAGAAAGGAAGGAGTGATAGGAAATGCTTTATATGCTGAGATCCAAATCACCTCATAGGAGAATATCCTAAACCACCAAGAACCAAAAACCAAGAACCAAAGAGCACTTGTATTAGGTTCTTGGAGCGATAGCGGTGATGAAGAAGAGGAAAAGCCCAATGACAAAGCATGTCTCATGGCTCACGCATCAAATGAGATACATTCAGATTCTTTTTACTATAGTGATGATAATTTGGCAATAGATGATAATATATTATATGATGAATATAATAAATTATGTGAAGTAAGTTCTAAAATCATAACTAGAAACAAAACACTAAAAGGAATTTTGCATAAACTCGAAACGGAAATTTTAGAAATAAAAGACCAAGTCAATAGACTTGAGAAAAGGAAAGAATGTGATGTTGGATGCGAGTCATGTCATAATCTTAAGTTAGAATACGTAGAACTTAGGAAAATGCTTTAAGGATTACTAAGTTCGAAAAAGGAACAAAAGCGATAGATGACATGTTAGAAAACATAAGAATTAGTAAGCATGTCGGTGCGGGTCTACGTTTTAATCCAAATGAAGCTTCGACAAGTAAAATTTGTTAAACCCACAAGTTTTGTTGAAACAATGGATGACACCACTGAAGTTACAGACGTCACCACTAAAGTTAGTGGTACCGTGGTACCGTCTGATGCAAAAGACAGAACTGAGTCAAGTATGAAAAATAACTTAAGTCCTAAACCGAGTCACATAGTAGTTAACAATGTTAAAATACCTGTTGCTAGTAAAAAGAAGGTTAAAATTTTTTATAAACCATTGTCAATCCCCGGACTTTGCTTTGTAAAACCCGATATTAGATCAAAGACTCCTCCACCTAGAGAAACAAATGTTCCTAAAACTCGATCAAGAACTCGTTAACCGAGAAGTAACTTTAGAAGACAAAGTTATCAAAGTAACTATCTGGTAACTTGGAACAACTTTCAACAACAAAGTTACTTGCCATGGGAAATTTTCCTCCGTTCCAACATCCTAACCAAATGCAACAAATGCATGGGATGTTTAACACTAACAACTTTGGACCCATAAGATATTGGGGAACAAATGTTTGAATCTTTGTCTTATTCAATAGATGTGCTTGGGAATCGACTTGGAGCCCGACGAATGGATCAAGGATAGTGGATGCACTAATCATATGACGGGGAATTGAAGTCTATTCTCATCTTACAAAGCATACAACGAAGGTAACGTCTTGGTAGTAAATTAAAAGGAAACATTTAGGTAAAGGTATGATCTCTCAAAACTCCCTCACTATTTGAAATGTTAAGCATGTAGATAACTTAGGATTTAACTTGCTTAGTATTAGTCAAATGGTTGACAATAATTGTAGAGTAATATTTGCCGAAGAATGTAGTGAGATTACTAAGGATGGCAAGACCATAGGCAAAGGAATTAGGAAGAATGGCTTATTTGTTATGAAAATAGGAAATAAGCATCAAGATAAGATCTGTCTAGCAACCATAGATGATAATTCTACTCTTTGGCATAGGAGACTAGGTCACGCAAATAAGCATTTAATACAAAAATTGGTGTCTAAGGAACTAGTTAGAAACCTACCTAAGCCTAAGTTTGATAAACATTTTTGTGACGCTTGTAAAGTTGGAAAACAAGCTCATTCTAGTCACAAAGGTAAGAACATGGTCTCTACCTCTAAATGCCTAGAACTCCTTCACATGGATCTATTCAGTCCATTCGCCGTACGTAGTTACGGAGGAAAAACTACAACACCTTAGTAATAGTAGATGACTATTCTAGGTATGCTTGGACTAGATTTCTTAAGTATAAGACACAAGCTTTCAAGGAATTCGAAATCTTCAGTAAGAAAGTCCAAAATCAACTAGGTTGTACAATAGTGACTATTAGGACGGATCATGGTAGGGAATTTGATAATGAAGTGAAATTTGGAGTATATTGTGATGCTAATGGTATTACACACAATTTCTCGGCTCCACGCACTCCATAATCAAATGGGGTAGTCAAGCGGAAAACTCGTACTTTGCAAGAGATGAGTAGAACGATGTTAAATGAACAATCTATTTCGCAAAAGTTTTGGTGTAATTCCATAAACACCTCAACTTATATACTCAATAGGATTTTAATTAGACCAATCTTAGGAAAAACACCATACGAAATCTTGAAAGGTAGAAAACATACTCTAGATTACTTTAGAGTGTTTGGAAGCAAGTGCTTCATACTAAACACAAAAGATCACCTCACCAAGTTTGACCCAAAGTCTTACGAAGGTGTTTTCCTAGGTTACTCTCAAAATAGTAAAGCCTATGTTTTCCTAAATTAGGAAACAATGAAAGTCGAAGAATCACTCAACGTGACATTCGATGAAAGTCATCCACTAACTAAGACATCACCCTTGGTGGATGATTACTTAGATGAGGAAGAAGCCATTAAGGTTATTGGCAAGAAAATCTTAGAAGATGACGTTGAGGATGAAATAGTCGAAGTTGACGAAGTTGTCAACATTAAGGAATCCAAGAATCATCTAATAGAAAACGTCATAGGAAACCTAAACCAAAGAACTCTTAGGTCACAAGCCCAAACAAAGGTAATTTCTTTTGTTTTATATCTACCGTAGAACCTAAGAATGTCGGTGAAGCGATAAATGATGAAAGCTGGGTAGTTGTCATGCCAAAAGAGTTGAATCAATTCACCACAAACCAAGTTTGGGATCTAGTACCTCCACCTAGGAATCAAACCAATATAGGAACAGAGTAGGTGTTTAGAAACAAACTTGATGAAATCGGCGTCGTAATTAGGAATAAGGCTAGGTTGGTAGCACAAGGCTATAACCAACATGAAAGAATAGATTACGATGATACTTATGCACCCGTAGCTAGATTAGAGTCTATTAGGATACTCCTTGCCTATTCTTGCGCTTTAGACTTTAAACTATGCAAAATGAACGTGAAAAGTGCATTCCTAGGTTGGTAGCACAAGGCTATAACCGACAAAAAGGAATAGATTACGATGAAACTTATGCACCCGTAGCTAGATTAGAGTCTATTAGGATACTCCTTGCCTATGCTTGCGCTTTAGACTTTAAACTATACAAAATGGACGTAAAAAGTGTATTCCTAAGTTTTATCAACGAGGAGGTACACGTAGCACAACCTCCGGGATTCATTGATTTCGAAAATCCGAATCATGTCTATAAACTCAAGAAAGCTCTCTATGGTCTCAAATATGCTCCCTAAAGCTTGGTACAATAGACTAAAGGCATTCTTGCTTGAACATGAATATACAATGGGAATGGTTGATAACACATTTTCACGAAGAAACGAAATTCACATCTCATCATTGTTCAAATATATTTCGACGACCTTATATTCGGCTCAACTTTTCTAGAATTGTGCGATGATTTTTCAAAGATCATGCGTTACGACTTACGAGTTTGAGATGAGCATGATGGGGAATTAAATTTCTTCCGTGGTCTACAAATTAAACAAATGGAAGATGGTATCTTCTTTAATCAATCTAAATATATTAAAGAAATGCTTAAGAAATTGGTCTAGAAGAGTCTAAACCTATGAAAACGCCCATATCCTCGGAAACAAAACTCACGAAGGATGAAGAAGGTGAGTCTGTGGACAACACTTAGTATAGGGGCATGATGGGTAGTCTATTATATCTAACGGCAAGTAGACCCGATATCATGTTAATGTCTGCCTTTGTGCTCGCTTCCAAGAGGATCCCAAAACCTCTCACCTTGAAGCAGTTAAGTGTATCTTCTGATACATTAAAGGCACTATACACTTGGGATTGTATTATCTTAAGGGGACCAGTGTAGAAACTATTGTCTATGCCAACTCTGTTCATGCGGGAGATTATGTGGATCGAAAAGCTACGAGCGGTGTTTGTACCTTCATGGGTTGTCTAACTTCTTGGTTCTCCAAGAAACAAACAGCTCTTGTTATCTCCACGACCGAAGCTGAACACGTAAACGCTGGAAAGGCATGTCAACAAGCACTATGGATAAAACAAGCTCTAATAGACTACGACATCCATCTTGACGACATTCCGATTATGTGTGACAACAAAGGTGCAATTGACTTGAGCAAAAACCCCGTTCAACACTCTCGTACTAAACACGTTAAAATTCATCACCACTTCCTTTGCGATAACATTCAAAAAGGAAACATTTCTATCGAGAATGTTCCTTCACAAGACAACATCGCTGACATCCTAACCAAACCTCTCAAATGAGAATCCTTCAGTTATCTACGTCTATGTCTAGGAATGATGGAACACATTCCGTCAATTTCATAATTTACATGTGTTCGAGAACATCTTCCGAATTTCGTCTTATGACTATTTAAATATTTCACTGGAAATATTAAGCAAACCTTCATATCCCTCTAATGACTATTTACGTATTTCCTTTGAAATATTGAAGTCATCCCTTTGCGTCTAGCTTCGTCCATCAAGTCCTAATGGATTTATCCCGGAAAAGAATTTATTAGGTATTAATTCTCTCATCGTGTCAAAAAGTCTCACTAATTAAGTGAGATTTATTCGTCAAAAATCAAAACGGGACTAAAATTGGTCCCAACAGTACACGACACCATTAAATTTAATGGTACCATGGTACTGTGGATCTGATACATCCCGTATTTCATTCTTCTTTCCCTCACTATTCACTTTCAAACTTGCCCAACCGTAACACCCCCTAAATTTGGTTAACAACAACGGAAGACTTAACGGTGTATTATGTAGTGGATCGTAGTCATAATCATAGAAAGTGTCTTGAAAGAGACGTTTTAAAATACATTTTATCATTCATCAAATTTAAATATTCCAAGTACATAAATCGTTTCAAAGTTGGTCATATCCCCATAGATATGTTTTATTAAAGTAAATGATAAAAAAACGTTTATTTAAACCCGTGCCAGGGTTAATGCCCTTCTCCGTGCCTTGAGTTTCCATGCCTTAGTTACCTAAGATAAACATGCTAAAAGTCTACAAAAGTTGAGTGATATTCATAGGTTTAAGTTTATAAGTTGAACACAAGGTATAGGTGTTAATCTAATTACAATTAAACAAGTTAAAATCAAGTTGTTATTGCATTAAGCTCATGAAACGCAATGATTGACAGGCATCAATATTGTAACACCCCCAATTCATAGATAGCAGCAGAAGCTAGATCTTGGGGTATTACTCATGGAAACACAGTCACAATAATAGAAAATGACTCAAAAGAGACGTTTTTATAGGAAAAAGAGTTACCATTCATTTATTCATCAGAGTTTTACAGTAAAAGATAAACTTTTACAAAAGAGAGGTCCCACAGACTTGTGTAAAGTAAAGGTTTATGAATGATAACAGGTCTGGACATCCTCATATCCAGTGCCACTCTGTGCCTTAAGTTCTAAGGGTCTAGTTACCTAGGATAACATGCTTAAAGGTCAACACTAAGGTTGAGTGAGAGTCATAGGTTTAGGTTTGATATAGAGTTGAATAAAAGTTCCACAGGGTTCAGCTGAAACCCTTGGGTTGTGGAAAAAGTAAGGATAAAGTATTATTGCACTAAGCTCATGACACCCCCACGTTAACAAGTCTAGGTCATGGGGCACTGCAGACCCTTGCATAACAGGACGTAATAAGGATTAACTTGCCAAGGTTAACCCTTTTAGTTCTCAAATATAGTGCTATTGGTACCTAACAAGGGCAAACCAATGAGAGTTGTCAAACTCCAAATAGATTTATTCACTATACTCGCGTTCACTTGCAAGTGATTATGGTTCATGATATTTTGTAATGTAATGATGGCATAGAAGGTACTCGTGCAACAACTAAAAAAAAGACTTGTATTCGGTTTAAAGCATGTATCCCTCTCACAGGGTTTGTAAAGCATTTAAAAAGTGAGGCTATGAACTCACTTGGGATTAGAGATGAGTGTGGGTGCTACTAGACGGTCTACTCACGTAACCTGGTATAATGTGTATGTCAAGCCTGAATGGGTGTATTCTAAGTATTTGCGAAAAACGACATGGCTAGCTTTGCCTTTAGGTAGGAGCGGCAATTTTGTGACCAACTATTTGCGAAAAACGACAATGATCTTTACCAACGAAAACAATTTGATGAGGAAGAAAAAATATGGTTGGTTGAAGGCAACTCAACATTTTTTTACGGCTAGGGTTTAGGGTTTGTGCATTGAATATGAAAAACTAAATCCTAATAAAAATAAAAACAAGTAAAAAATAACCATGGATCCCTCCGAATCACCGGCGAGTAGTCAATGATCGGATGATAGCAAATTTTGTAGGTGGATCTTACCTAAAGCTCTAATACCATGTAAGATATCAAAAGAGTTTTATTGATTGCATGCATTACATATGAGATAACATATGTATTTATACTGAATACATATCTTTGACAATAAGCAACATAATGCCAACCCTAAACCTAATGGACCCAAACCATGGGTTTGGGTCAACTAACCTATCTAACAGGAGGTGTGGATCATTTGTTGAAAATGATGAAGTAGGCTTCGGTGGAAGGAAAGATAGCGAGTGGGAGTATTTTGGTTCAGATTGAGGTTGTGAAGGTGATTGGGAGATTTGGGAGATTGTAGGTGAAGTGTTGAGGACTGCATGTAAAAAGGATGATATGGCATTCTATTAACCAAAACGAAATGAGCTGGCTGTCATGTGTGTAACTAAAAAGAAAAGAAAAGAAAAAATAGTAAATTAATAAATGAATTATATATTTAAATATTAAGATTAGATGAATAGATGAATAGATGAAGTAAAACTTTTTTTTTAGATTGACAATGTCAAACTACTTTAAGTTTAACTTATTGAAATTTATTAAGATAATATTACTTATTTAACAAATTAGATTGATCTATACGAGTTGATTTTTTGTTACGATAAATTGGTGAAACAATAGCAAGTCCAATAGTGGCTTCATCAGCTGCAATAGCTATAACAAAAATAGGAAAACTAACTCGCCAAAAAAAAAAGGTCCGCCCGCTACGCGGCAGATTAATGCCTTAAATAAGGAAATAAAGTGAGTGAAGGAGTGACTCTCGGGGATAGGCACGACTAAACAGACTCAAATGCATAAGTATACCTTAGGAGTTCCTATGAAAAGACAATAAGGCAGTCTAGTTTTGATAATATTATGTATAAAATTGAATAGTAAGCCATATTTTGGTAAATAATAACAACTTTGTAATATTCTTAAAAATCCATATTATCTATTATATATTGTAATAAAGATTCTCAAAAACTGGAAAAAGAGTCTCGGATTGAGTAATAGAAAAGCTGAATTTTAAAATCAGGTCACTTGGTTAGACAACAAAAGTAAATATTGAAATTTATTTGGTTTAGATATTTGGTGTTCGTAGACAAAAACTCGGTATACGCATATTCTTAAGAGCTCTTTTAAAAAAATGGATTAAAAAAGACATTATATGCTGATTGATTAATAAATTTTATTACAATCAAATCCCTTTTTTTTTTTTCTTTTTTTTCCTATTTTTTTTTTCTTAAACCATTTTCATGGACTTAAATGTAAAAGTATCAATTCTCATAATTTTTAGGAAATTTATATCTTTAACAAATACCCTATATATACTTTAAACTTTTTTAAAAATCAAGTATCATCATGATTATTATCAAATTGATCAATATACTAAAAACTCTATAAAAGTTTGTGTTATAAATATCAAGCTGAAGCACGTGTTATTCAACGTATGAATGAAATTAATTATAACATATATTAACATTTATATAGTTAAATTCACTCAATTTGACTTTTAAATATTATAGGCATAGCTTGGATTATTTGCTTAGTACTTGGATGAAAGACTCAGGTTTCAAGGTATTTGGAAATTCATGAAGAAATGCATTGGATACCCGGGGCCGGCTTTGAGGGTGTGCAAGGTGAGCGACCGCACAGGGCTCCAAAATTTGTAAGGGCCTCAAAATTTGTCTCGTTAATAATTATATGCATGTGTACGCATATTTTTCACAAAGAAAAAAGTATATATATGAGAAAGTATCTTAAATAAGTACTAGAGTAAACTGCACAATACATCCCTGTGGTTTGCCCAATTTGACACCATACATCCCTCTCGAAAAAGTTAGGACAATTACATCCCTCCGTTAGTAAAAATCAAACAATATACATCCAAAAGGACGAACAATGCAAATGTTGTGTCGTTAACTTGGACACGTGGCAGTTAAGTAAGAGTTAGTAAGGGTATATCAGTCATTTTACGTTTCCCCCTCCTTCTTTATATAAATACACACACACTCACACCTCAATAACTCTCTCTCTCTCTCTCTTGAATAACCGGCCACCCCACTCGCCAGAACACCAGCAGAAACCGGCGCCGGCCACCGGAAAATTTTCTGGCAACCCTTTTTCTTTTCCCAATCGATAGATCGACATCTCCACAACCTATCTGGAGCTTTTGAGCTCTCGACACGCCCCCTAACTCACTCCACGAGCCACCACTGTGAACCACCACCACCACCGAGAGTCACCACCACCTCCTTTCACCTTGTTATCGACGGTAAACCACCCACGAGCCACCCCCGTTCGTTATTTTGATTTTTATTCAAAACCCTAATTTCTAAATCTTTTAATAAAACCGATTTATTAATAAATCTTTTCTAAAAATCATTTTGATAAATGTTTGTTATTATTGTTGTTGTTTTGAGTTTGTGATGACGAGGGATACATATTGTTTGATGTTTGAGGTTGTTTGAGGGTCCGTTTGGGCTCGTTGGTGCTCGGCAGTCACCACACCCCACCACCGAGACTCTCGTGGTGGTGAGGGTGTTAATGATGTTCTTATTGTTGTTTGTGTGGTGGTAGGATGAGCTAATGATGGTTTTGATAGATTTATTAGAGATAGAAGGTGTTAATGGGTTTTTTAAAGTGACTGGATCAGGTAGTCGTGTTGGGGGGTTTTAAGGTGATATTGGTGGCCAGAGATAAGGTGTTGGAGGTGGTGGTGAATGGTGACGGATGGGTGGTGATAGGGTTTGGTTTGAACTTTTGTAGTTTTTGTTGGGACTTGTGAGTTTGATTCAGAAATTTGTTTATGTGAAATTTGGAATCTGCTTCTTTGTAGCATTTTAAGTTGTAAGATGACACAACATGAAATCAAGAAAGTAGGAAACATAAAATGACACAAATACCCTTACTTAACTGCCACGTGTCCAAGTTAACGATACAATATTTGCATCGTTCGTCCTTTTGGATGTATATTGTTTGACTTTTACTAATGGAGGGATGTAATTGTCCTAACTTTTTCGAGAGGGATGTATGGTGTCAAATTGGGCAAACCACAGGGATGTATTTTGCAGTTTGTTAGAACGTTTAGCTAACTAATTATATTATATCTTATAAATAGTGACACCTTATATATAGCATTCTTTAGCGAAAGGCCTCATTATTTAATTTCGTCCAGGGCCCTCAAAATTTTTATAATTTTATGGGACGGCCCTGTGGATACCGAAGCTAAAGTCTAAAAGATGCCTATCTATAGAAGACCTGCATGATCTACCTTTGTGGGGAGATTGTTATAATACAAAAAGTGTAAATCATTAGTGCATGGAATTCTATGTAATAATATGTGATAGACAGGGTAAGTTGGAGACACGTTGTGTTGTTTGTGAGACCTCCTACCCTCGCAACACTTGTATAGTTGCAAGGGGAATCTAATATGTTAAGAGGTTTCTCAACGGTTGATTGTAATGTATAAATACCCCCACCTCATGGTAATGAGGTGTGTGTCTATCTTAATGTCTTGCAAGACTTTCCTCGTGTTCTCTTGTTTCTTTCTCTAGGGTAGAATTGATCACACCCACTTTCTCTCTCTAGTTTAGTATTAGACGTATGATTATGGTGAAAACAGAGAAGCTTGAAATTCATAAACGATTTTCCTTTTGGGTTTATCTCTTTTGTTGATGTTTTGTTCAAAAGATTCATCTTAAAAATACTATTCAAACTATTGGGTGTCTTGGAAGAGTTTTAGTTTTAAACAAGAAAGTGAAAACTAGTTGGTTTCTTGATTCAAACAAGACATGAGAATATGTGTTTAAACATTGTAAAAGCTTGGACTAAATGTATGAAAATATGCAAGAGAAAAGGTGAAAAAGGATGAGTGAAATTGGTTGCAAATGGTTGGTATTTTTAGACAAATACAATTATGTGTGTTTTTCACTAAGCCACGGGTGTATGGATCCCTTACGTAAGGATCCGTCTACAATTAATGATCTGTGTGTATGCTGAGACTAAGTATGTCATTTGTTTATTTATGAAAACTAAAGGTACAACCAAATCTAATTAAGGTCATCCAAATTCTACCAAGATACATGTAATCTTTTGGAAGATTTACATAAGATATTTCTAGAAAAATGATCAAATTTAACACTAAAATAGTAAGATGTACTAGATTTGTTTTGATCTTCCAATATTGTTTCCAAAATAGAAGATCCAATGTAATTAACCAAGTGATTAATTTTGTCCTATTATCAAATATGGTTAAGTATTTGCTTATTGTAGAATCATATTAGATTCACTTCCAAAAATAAAAGATATCATCTAGAAGCTTATATTTATAAAAACATTTTTACTTGCATTAAAATGATTTGTATAATATAAAGTGTAAGTAAACTTAAATGTAAGTTCATAAAAAAAGCATCATGTAATGATGCAAATGTTTAGTGAAATATGCCTGAGAAAATGTTCTTTGATCATCAACGAAGTTTTAGTAATCCATTATTCATATCTTAAGTGATTTACGTCAAATGGAAACTTAATTCTAAAACTTGTTTACGTAAAAAGTATTTTAAGCATTTTCAATGCTTTGTTAAATGATTTGATCAAAACACAACATAAAAACATATTCTAACCTATGTTGAAACATGAGAGGATTCGAGACGTCGAGAGGTGTTGATTTATATGATTTGTGATTACGAGTAAATAGCGCATCTTACGTTATGTATTACAAGTTACATGTTTGTCATCATTTTAATATAAGAAATTGTTTAGTTTAAATATAGTAATATTCCAAAAATACTTATCTTTAAACAAGTTCTAAGTATTGCAAAAGCATAAACAGTAAATAGAAGCAAATCCAATAAACCAATCATTTTTTTTTTCTCTTTCTTGGAAAAGATAAGAGGGTGTTTCTTTTAATTTATATGATTTTACTTATACTAACTTTATACCTTTGTGCACGCACGAGATTTTGACTTCATTCTTACATAATGTGGTTTGATATAAGTCACAATACATCTAAATTTTAATTATTTGTGCATACAAATTATATATTATCTCATTTTAATGATACAATTGGTTAATAATGTAAATTTATATTTCGGCAAGTAAAGCTTGTCCGAGTGCATATATGAAGTTGTTAAATAAGAGTTTTTCTGTAAATTTCTATTTTGGCAAGTAAAGCCTGTCCGAGTGCATATACAAAGTTATTAAATAAGTTTTTTTTGTTACATTATGCAAATCTTTTATACTTTTATAGTTGTAATATCTGTGCATGCATATCCTTGTATACATTTTTTTATGAAATTTAGATTGACAAAATAATTTCAATTTAGATATTTTATTGGCCGATTATGTCATATGACAAAATTGAGCTCTTCTATTATTTTTGTTTTCTACTTTTAGAAATCTTTATTTATATAGTACTATTTGTCTCATATTAAATGTTCATTTGACTTTTAAAGTCTTTTTTTTTTTAAATTTTGACTTTAAATATTTTTAATTGTTTTATATAATACTCCGTACTTGATAAAAAATATATAAATGAATTAAATTTTTAAATGTATTTTTATTATTGTAATTTTTTTCAAATAACACAAACAATAATATTTAAGGTTAAAACTGAAAAAGAAAAAATTTAAAATTCAAATACATTTAAAATAGAAGGGAGTGGGTAAGACATTTCATAAGCCTATAGTTTAGGGATGAGCATTTCGTACCGAATACCGGAACCGAACCGGAACCGTACCGGTACCGTACCGAAACGGTACCGATCCCGAAATACGGTACGGTACCGGTACCACGAAATAAGGAGGAAAAAAATTCGGTACCACTAATTCGGTACGGTACCGGTACCAAATCGGGAAATTCCCGAAAAAAAACGGGAAAATCCCGATTTCCCGGTACCGGTACCGGAACCGGTACCGGTACCGATTCCCGAATCCCGTTCGGTACGGTACCGGTACCCTAATTTATGCTCGGGAAAAATTCGGTACCTCTAATTCGGTACGGTACCGGTACCGTGCTCATCCCTACTATAGTTTTAGATTGATTTTCAAGTTTATAAAGCTTATTTTAATATTTAAGCATAAAAAGCCCAAAGCTTCATAACTCATAAGCCAATAAAGAAGACGCCCCAAAAGTAGAGGGGTCTAATGAGGTCATAGAAAAGGAAGATCAAAAGACCTTGAGGGGACTCGAACAGTGTCAACAATGGCGAGAATTCCATGGGATTCGTATGACGATTATGGTGAAAATGTAAAATGGGCAAAACATTATTGTTCGTATCATCAGATATTGTTGGTTGGAGAAGGGGATTTCTCATTTTCTTACAGTCTCGCTATGGCTTTTGGAGATGCTTCTAATATTGTAGCCACTTCTCTTGATTCTTATGGTAACTACTTTTTTTTTTTTTACTCACTTTTATAAATTTGTAATGGTTTTTTACTGTTTTGTTTCTTTATATATTGTTGTTTCAAAACCTTGATAGTTTTCAAGGGTTTCAGTTCGATTTTGAGGCATTCTAAATCTTTTTACACGATTTTTTTATTTTTATTTTATTTTATTTTTTATGTTTTGGTTTAGTATCTTTTGTGATATACATGTAATTTTTTCTTGTTTGGGTAACCGTGGTGTCCGACCTTTTGGCCGACGCTCAAACCGGGTAAAGTCCTCCTTTTTTCACGAGGTTGGCGTGGCCAGAATCAAACCGGGAAGCGCCTCTCACAATTTGCTGTTGGTTTTTCACCACTAGTCCACCCCTTAGTGTTTTTTTGTGATAAACGTGTATTTGGTCACATATGTGATGATTTTGAATCAATTTTGTTGGATGGGATGATTTTGAAGAGCTTACTTGTTTATTGTGGTTGAAAAGGTATATTTTTTGGGGCTTATGAGTTTTTAATGATGAAAAAAACTTTTTTTGGAATTTTTAGAATGCATAAGGTTACCCAAACACCCCCTTTCTAGTAAACGAAAAAAGTGAGTCGAAAGTAGCAGATAAAAATGTATATACTCTAAATGTATACGAGTTATTATAAATGTATGCTTGAAATAGTATGAGTAAAACTTTTATTACTATGTTTCGCATACTAATTGATTTTAAAGTAACACACAACCCAATTTATTTCGACATTGTCCAAAGATCTAAAAATATAATTTCTTACTTAACATGTTGGAGACATATTTTGAGTCGAATAAAACTTTGCAAGCTGTACAATTTTCAATACTGTTTGTAAGATTTGAGGTTAGGAAGTTTGAAATTCATAAATGAATTCCCTTTTGGGTTTAACTCTTTTTGTTGATGTTTCTTTCGAAAGATTCATGTTAAAAATACTATCCAAGCTATTGGGTGTCTTGGAAGAGTTTTTAGTTTTAAACAAGAAAATGAAAATCAGCTGGTTTCCTGATTTTGATAAATTATCTATGGTTGCTATTTTTTTGTTAGATGTTGTGATCAAGAAGTACGAGAGAGCAAAAGCAAACTTGGATATTTTGTATCGTTTTGGAGCACAGTTATTACATGGAGTTGATGCAACGAAAATGAAGCTTCATACTGATCTGCAAATGAGAAAGTTTGATCGCATTGTTTACAACTTTCCACATGCTGGTTTTCTTGGGAAAGAAGATGATATTCGTGTTATTACGTACGCCCTTGTAACTATTTCTTATGCTAGCTATTTATTTTCGTATTATTATTGGTTTTTATGCTGCAAAACAAAATAAAGTAAACTCATGGTGCCTTTAAACCACCATTTTTCTTTTCATTTAAAGTCTTCATTTCTCATTTTGTGTTGCTTGCAGGCAGCATAAAAATCTGGTGTGTGGTTTCTTTAAGAATGCAAGTAAAATGTTGCGTCCATACGGTGAAGTCCATGTATCTCACAAAACTACGAACCCATTTGACTTATGGAATATTGAAGAACTCGCTTCTCAAAGCTCTTTATCATTGTTTGAACGTGTGAAATTCAAGATTGAAGATTATCCTGGTTACAACAACAAAAGAGGAGAAGGTACAAGATCAGACATCCCATTTCCTTTAGGAGAGTGCTGTACTTTCAAATTCATATTATATTCAGCATCCAACGAATCAATTGGCTCACATCATAGAAGTACTCAAGAACCCCAAACGTGTTCATCAGAAAGAGCGTACCCAAATATTGTTATGAATCATGCTCCTATTGTGAACAACAATCAATGCTATCAGGTTTTTAGGGAGTATTTTGATCATGCGCGTTCAACATATGGGCAAGCTGATGACTATATATTTCATTCTGTTCCGCATATGTTGAGGATCGGGTTTGAAAGATGCAGAGCTGAAAGTAATGTAAATCCCTTGAATGATTACATAAGTCATTTGAAAGAGCTTCAATATATATGTAAACGAAGGCTAGCATATTTGCAGAACCGTTTATTGGAAATAGATCAACCGTATGGCTTGTAGGTTTGGATTCAACAGACAACGCACAAAAAAGGTCAGTGTATCATGTTTCGTTTTCCCTTGGTCTTTTTGCATCATACGGGATTATTTTTTGTGTCCAACACTCCATAGACGCTGCTGTAATGCAGGATTGGAAAAAAAACTATGTAAAGCGTAGCTCTTGGCTTTTGTATGTTTTAGTTTGTTTCTATGGGTTTATTAGTTAATATCTATATCACATTGATATGAATCGATTGGGGTCAAGTTTACAAGCGCAAGACTCGAGGGGGCCAATTGTCATTATGATTAGTTAATGGTTAAATATGTTATTTTCTGGTTTAGTATTTATCAGGGTCGATAACATTAGGGAGGCATTAAGACTTTGGGTTTATTAACTTTCTTCTTGTTCATTGGGAGATTCCTGGATCTCAAAGGCCAGGCCACTTTTGGTTTATCTAATAAAAACATCTGATTGAGGTTGCTTGTTGCCTCAACTTATTGTTATCAATTTGGTTTGTATCACACCTGTATATAATACTCCGTAGTATTTACATTAGAGTAGGTCTCGTTTAATAGATACAAGTAGAAGGCATGACGAACTTATAACTTTGACGATGCAAAAAAATGACGGCATAAAAATTATAGAGTTGAGCTTGTCTTAGCCGTATAGATTAGGTACATCATGGATTCATGGATATGTATGCTACGTTTGAAGAATAAAATCCTCTTAAATCCCTTAGGTACATCATGAGCTTGTTTTTTCGAGTTGAAACAAAATCGAACTAATGAGCACCCTACTTTTTTAGTCTAGTTTGATCTCGGTTTGACTGACAAAATTTCTAAATTGAGAAACTCAAAAACTGTACCAATGAGGAGAACTTATAATGGTCTTGTTCTCGCAGATAATCGGGCTCTTTCGATTTTGACCCAACCACATAAGCAAAAAGCCTTACAGGTCTCATTTCTTTTTAGTAAATGAAGCATATAATAATAAGAAAATTTTTGACGTTGGAAGCACAGATAATTCACCATGTTGATGTAACGACAAACCCGCCTCTAATAAAGGAAATAATGTGTTGATGCAAATAATATCCTAAAAACATTATTTATATCTTTCGATAACTCTACATTTTGATGATAACAAAATGTAAAAACACTTTACGTGAAAATTAACGTAAACAAGTTTTTAGTCGAAATATCTCGTTTCTACGCAAATCACTTTAGGTAAGAACAAACAAATTTACAACTTGACAAATGATCAAAGAAGTGAATTTGTGTTTCAAACTTCGCATTTTTAATGACAAAACATTTTTTAATAAATACATTTTACAAATTATTTTTGAATTATAAAGAAATGTTTTAATTGAAAAAATAAGTTTAAAATTTCTAACAGATTTTTCCGCCAAATTAGCTCCAAACTTCCTCAAATAAACTTTCATCACTAAAAACAAAAATTGGAGCGTCCTTGTCTGGGACGGTACCACTGTACCACTAAATTTAGTGGTACCATTGACATTTAGTAGTACCGTTCCCCCTGTAATGGTCATATCTTCATTGCCTATAATTACCAGCCCACTTCACAGTTTTTAAGCATCCTTTTTCACACAAAACTTTCTGTGTTTGAGTCCCTATTTACACATACATTTCCTTGATCATTTAGATAGTTTTCTTTTGTTTAGGAGTGATTATTTCTTTCAACCAAAGATCACCTTCATTCTTCTTTTAGTCAAAGAGAAGAACACAAAGTATCAAGAAGAAACAAGGTGTCATAGTCATAGTGTAGTGCACTTGCATTACTTGTAGTTTACTTGTTGTATCTTAACATACATCAAGTTGTAATTGTCTTGTTTAGTCATCTTGTGCGGATCATTGTGATTGATGAGTGTCTAAATACTTATCATTTTATACCAATCTGAGCTGCCAAAACATACAAAAACACTTAAATATGCATCATAATACTTTAAATATCTTAGAAGTGTGTTTTATATGTTTCAAATACAAAATATGCAAAAACAGATGAAAAACGTACAAAGTTTGCATAATTGGCAGTTTCAGTCCCTCAAGTTTCAAAAATTGTCAAATCCAGTCCCTGGTAAATCAAAACATGAAAAATATCATCAAATGTCCTTAGGGATTCATAAGTTGTCAAGTTAAGTCCTTTAAAGTTAAAAAATTACAAAATGACAACTTTAGTCCCTCAAGTTTGAAAATTGTCAAAATTAGTCCTTAAGGTTTTAAAAATGGGAAATTAATAAAATAAACCTGGAACTATTCTAAAATGACAAAATTGGTCCTTATGATAACATTTTGAGAAATTACAACCACAATCCCTTAAAAATCCAAATTTACATAATGGTCCCTGGAGTTTGAGAAATTACAGAAAAGGTCCCTGGATATGTTTAAAATGGAAAAATACATCTTTTGTCCTTGTGTTATGGTTTTATGGCAGGTTTAGTCCTTGAAAGAAGTTTGGGAAAGTGGCAAACCCAGCCCCTTAACTTTGCCTAAAATACAAAATTGGTCCTTGTTTACTAATAACCAACCGGACCCTTATTTGTTATTTAACCCAAAAACAAATCCAAATCCAAACACAACCAATACCCAGCCCACCCTTTTCTCTGGCCCAAACCTCAGCCCAGTCCACACCCTTAATATTATAACGGGGTTTGACCCCGTTGACCACCCCAAACCGCCAAAACCACTACCACTGTACACCCTTCTCCCCCACACCTGCAAACCTGAAAACCAGGTGGTTTTGTGCCACCTTAACCCCCCAGCTCACCTCCTTTCCACCTCACACACCAAACCACATCAGCATTAAATGCTTTCTCCACATATTTTCACTCCAAACCATTCCCTACCCTCTGTTTCTTCCATACAACCCCAACTTGTCCTAAAAACATTCCTCTTTGTCCCCTGACACCTCCACAACACTCCAATTATCTTTAATTGCTAACCTTTGGCTCCAAGTAAACGTGGAAGACTTTGGCGCCAAAATGAGTTTAAACGGCTATGATCAATTCAGAGATTGGAGGGTCAAGATTAAAAGTGGGAAAGACTCAGAAGGTGTCCTAAAACCCTAATGTGGACTTATAAAAGGAAGAGAAGAGCAGAAGAAAGATATATAGTTTATTTTAGCAAAAATAGTCTCGTTAAAGTTGTAATTTGTTATTTCAGTTATTTTTCAAGCTTTTAAGCTTTATGTTAGTCAATTAAGGTGTAATCTCAGCTTTTGTGATAATCAAATTTAAGTTTCAAGTCATATTTCAGTTGGTGCAATTTTCACTTTCATTTCAAAATTCTAAATAAACTTTGTTGTTGTTACTGTATGATCACATGGATTGAATAAGCTCATATAAGCTCCCAATAAGCTCAATAAAGCTTTTAGTAACCTACTAATCAGTCTAAGATAAAAAAATTCCATAAATATCAAATTGGTCAAATAAAGTCAACTGTGGCAATTGGTTTTGATTTTTGGAATTCAGAAGAGATTTGGAAGCAATAAAAAGCTTTGGAGTTGGGTTTAGATCCTCAGGGAGGAAATAGGTTGTCCTTGGTTCATGGTTTGAGCAGGAAAGCAATCTTGTAAGTTATCAAAAATCTCATTTCTGCCTTTGTACTGTTGTTTTGCTTATTACTTGCTTTCTCAGTTACTTTATGTTTATTCAGTCTTAAATGATGATAATATAACATAAAATTGATATCTTGTTTGTTGGAATTTCTATTTGCTAAAACATAAAAGTTTCACAGTCAACATAGCTTATCTTGTATTCTTGTGTATCTGTAGTTATTTCTTGTTTCTAAGTGCTTAAAAATACTTAATATAACATAATAAGTCATGTTGGATCAGTAGGATAAGCTCTTATAGCCCTTAGCTACTTAAATCTCAAAACAGTCTAGGTAAAGGTGTGTTTGGATCAGGTTGTTCATCTGAGTTCAAGGTAGTTTGAGTTATTGTTGTTGCTTGCTTTAAATCATATGGTGTAACATTAGCTCAGAAAAACAATAATATTCAAGTCTCAGTTGGTAGAAAGTCAAAATCATACTCAATTCATCACCACAGTTAACTGTGGTGGAATTTGAGTCCAAAACTCATCAAGTCCACTCATAAGTTAGTGATTTAGTTTATTTTAGTCTTAGTATAGCTTATTATAACATAATCATTCAGAAAATCAAGTTAGAAGTTCATTTTAGTCAACTTAGTTTAAAATCTTAAAAAGTCAAAAGTGATATTAGTCAGAAATCTCAAAAACTCAAGGATTTATTGTGAATTTTAGGAGTGGATTCAGCCTTTGAAACTTTTTGGGATTAAAACCTACCAGCTTAACTTTAGTTTCCCACATCTGTTTCATTTTTAAGATTTTTATTGTGCAAGATAAGCTCATCCAAAAACACTTGCAGGGGAAGAAGCTCCCCTGCTACACAGAATACCATTCCACCACCACCACTTTGGTGGTTGATTGTGGCCAACTCAGTAGGTCTTAGTGTCTCATTCTTGGTTCTTACAACCCCCCTCCTACCAGTGTTTGAAAGTTGATCCTTAGTTTGACCATTAGATCAGTGGACCCCACTTAGTTTTGCACCAAAACTCTGTCCCATTTTTGAGTCAGAAACCAAATAAGCAATTGCTTATTTTAGCTTTCCAGCTTATCCTAGGAGCTTATCTCCCCAAATCTAGTTTAAATAAGTTCAAGTAACTTAGGTGAACCTTACTTAACCAGTGTGGACCCCACATAGCCCAATTTAGCTTATTTCTTAATCTAGTCAACCTAAGTCAACTGTATAAGCAAATAAGCACTTACAGTGCTTATTCTGAGGTTCTAAAGTAGTTGTTTTTGTAAAAGTTTCTTATTTTAAGTATTTTAGTAGTTTTATAAAAGAAAAACCAGAAAAAGCCAATTTTAATTATAGTGATAGCTTCTATTTAATAGAAATTATATAATTAATTTTCATCTCAGCTTATTAATAAGCACTTGTCCAATTTTATAATTTTATAAATTACCTAGTACTTTTAAGTAGTTAAAATAATTTTCTTAGATTTTTCCTAAGCAGTTTACGTTTTATTAG
Source organism: Artemisia argyi (assembly GCA_030686995.1). Lineage (NCBI taxonomy): Eukaryota > Viridiplantae > Streptophyta > Magnoliopsida > Asterales > Asteraceae > Artemisia > Artemisia argyi. Next base: position 50,447,145 of record CM060678.1, on the reverse strand, counting down.
ATTTAAAACTAGTTTAAATAATTAAATAGGTAATATTAGTAATTAAATAAATTTCTTTAATTTTAATTAACAAAAGTAGAATTTTATATTTTTCCTAAGTTTTATAAAGTATTTAAGACTTTTAGAAAATAGTTTCATAATTTCCACTGTCCATTTTCTAATTTTCTTATTTAATTTAATTAAATTAGCTTTAAAATAATTAAAAGGTAATTAATTAGTCAATTAGCTTAAATATAATTTTTAGCAACTTTTTATAATTTTGTAGTATTCCTGTAGTGATTAAATAGTTTTATAAATTTTTGTCATAATTTTCTAAGGTAATTTAGTATTAATAGTCATTTAAAATAGTTTAATTAGATTAATTAAATTAAATAGTTTTTAATTAATAAAATACTAATAAAAAGACAAAAATATTTGTTTTCATTTTTTTATACTTTCTTCAAGTTCTTATTTAGGTTTAGAAATTATTTGTGTAAGTTTTTAGGTTAATTTGTAATACTTGTCATTTTTGGTTAATTTAACTTAGGTTTAAAATATATTTTAAATAGTTTTAATTAATTAAATAGTAATTAAATATTATAATAATCATTTTCATAATTTCAATTTCATTTTTCATTTTCTTTAATTTTAAGTTTTCAAAAGTTTCATATTTACCCCTGTAGTTTGTAACTTGTTAAATATCACTTGTCTCTATCTGTTATCTGATTTTCTTATTTGTGCTTTTGTGCTTATATCTGTATTTCTGTTATAGTTTATATTATCCAAATATCAAGCAATCAGTAGTATAATCAACCCTTAAATCATCTTTGTTACTGTCCTCAGTACCACTCACTCTCCTTATCGTTTACAAATACAATTTCAATCTCGTTGGGACTTAACGACCCGGGGATTTCTCTCTATTTCGACGGTCAATATTAACTTGCACTTTCTCCCAGGTGGGCCTATCAGCTGCACACGGTTGACTGGTTGGTTTGGGAGGAGTCAAAATTTGGCGCCGCTGCCGGGGAGGTTGTTGCGTATTTCAAAACGGTAAAAGTTTAGTGGTTTTCAAAAACCCTCCTATACAAATATCACCACTTTTTAAATTTTTAAGAAAATCAAAATCATATCTGAAAACGTTCATTAACATTTCTCCTGAAGTGTTAACAACACCAAACAAATCATAAACAACAAAACAAACTGTGAAGTTAAATTACTTCGTTATCTTTACGATTACAACCGATACAGTTGGTTTAAGGTAACTTCTGACATTAAATTGCGAACTTAAGAGGGATCCATTTATTTCCTCCCGCCAGCCTGCGAGTAATCTTAAAGGAACGATTTCGGTTAACGAATCAGTTTCAAAAATATTGTCCAAGTTTTTTCACCCATACACGAAAAGCCAAAAACATTTTACTGTGAATATAATTACATAAAAGTTTACCACCGCAAACTAAGGCAGAACACCTACCAACTGGGGGTGTGAACATAATAAGTTCCCAAACCTAAGATTAAAAACTTACCATTGTATCCTTGTGAATAGTGTACCTTTTTTAAAAGAGCTGTTCATTTGTGATTATTGGGTTTAAGTTCATTGTAGTTTTGCCTCGATCTTGTGTTGAAAATTAATTTTTGTGCATGCGCACTCGTTCACAAACAAAGAATAAAAAGAAGAAAAACGTACCCGAGTTACGTACTGTTGAAGAACACACAATAAAAATGAACGACGAGCCCCCAATCCCTCCCAAGGAGGAGCCAATTCCTGACACCCGAACTATGGAGGAACTGTGTCAACCTACCATGCAAGGGAGGGGTGGACCAATTGCACCACTCACTATTGGAGCCACGGATTTTGGATTAAAACACCACATGATACAACAGATCCAGAATACGTGCCAGTTCCACGGATTGCCGGGTGACGATGCCAACAGGCATCTCGACAAATTTTTAACTGTCACCCAAAGCATGAAACAACATGGCGTCGCCGAAGACAGCCTGCGTTTATACTTGTTCCCCTATTCTCTCACTCATCATGCGACTTCATGGTTCGATCGACTTCCAAAGAATTCGATCCACACTTTTGATAAGATGATCACTAAATTTCTGGCCAAATACTTTCCACCATCTATGGTCACAAAGCTGAGGAATGATATCAGCAACTTCAGACAGCTTCCCGAAGAGTCCTTATTTGAGGCATGGGAACACTACAAACTTGCCATTGATAAGTGTCCCAATCATAACATGCTTCTTGTCACCATTATTCATACCTTTTATAATGGTTTGACACTCCGTCATCGTGACACCATCAATGCTGCTGCTGGGGGCACCTTTATGAAAAGAACCCCTGAAGAGTGCTATGACTTAATCAAAAACATGACTGCCCATCATAATTTTTGGGACTCCTCTGCTGAGAGGAACGACTCATTTAAGTCAGACACTCCGGCAAGCAATGAAATATCAATCCTAGCTAAAAGGATGGATGATTTGTCTACAGCAGTTTTACGTATCCATCAGAATAATCCTAATCAGGTCAAAACTGTTAACCCAAGTTGTGAAACTTGCGGTGGTCCACATACGTACACAGATTGCCCAGTTTTCGGTGGCTTTTCTCGTGAAAACGTGTCCACAGCTCAAGGTTCCTATAATACGGGAGGTAATTCTTACCAACCGCAAGGAGACCGAAACCTTTTGAGCTACCGTTCTAATAACTATCTTGGACCACCAGGGTTTAATCAACCTCAAAACAGGAACCATAATTTTAACCAGAATCAGAACCAGAACCGAATGAACCAAGGTTATAACAACCAAGGGAATTTCATCTCTAGTCAAAACCAGTTTAACCAAAATCAAAACCAGGGAAATTATAACAGAAATCAAGGTCAGAACAATTACCCACAGGGTAATTTCCAACAACAAAACCACTTCCAGGGTAATAACAACCAGCAACATGGGAATTTCCAGAACAATCGGGCTCAAAATTTTCCAAACCAAAATCAAGCCATTGTTCCAACTGGACCATCACATGTTGAGTTATTAAAACAGTTTATGAAATCCCAAGAAGAACTGAACAGAATGCTGGTTAGTCAAATGTCTAATTTCCAGAAGTCTTTAAATGATCGACCCTCAGGCTCAGGTACAACTTTACCTAGCAACACGATCGCTAATCCGAGGGGCGATGTAAAGGCGATCACCACAAGAAGTGGAGTTTCTTACCAAGGACCTACAGCTCCCTCTACCTCTTCTCCTATCCCTGTAGAGGAATGTGAAACTGAGGATACTACGGATACGGTACTTCCTAATAATAACGGAGGTACCAATGACATCCCTCCTCCAGTTATCCCGGTCCCGACTTCCCCTAAAAGAGTCGTGTTTGAAACTACCGAAGGTCCTGTTGAATATCCAAAAGCCAACCCAAAAACAACAATTCCATATCCCTCACGATTGCAAGACCAAAAGCTCCGTGACAAAGCTAATCATCAGATGGAAAAATTCTTTCAGATTTTCCAAGAACTACACTTCGATATTAGTTTCGCGGATGCTCTTCTTTTAATGCCCAAATTCGCTTCGACAATCAAAAACCTGTTGAGCAATAAAGAAAAAATGTTTGAGATGGCACGAACTCCACTTAATGAGAACTGCTCTGCGGTTCTGTTAAAACAGCTTCCCGAAAAGCTAGGAGACCCCGGGAGATTTCTAATACCATGTACTTTCCCGGGTATGGTTGAATGTTTTGCCTTGGCCGATCTTGGTGCAAGCATCAACTTAATGCTACACTCAGTTTGGAAAAAGCTCTCTCTTCAGGCACTTAGTCCCACATGCATGACTCTCGAGCTTGCAGACCATTCAATTTCACGTCCCCTCGGTATTGCCGAGGACGTATTTGTAAGAGTGGGAAAGTTCCATTTTCCGGCAGACTTTGTCGTTGTTGATTTCGATGCAGATCCAAGAGTTCCTCTCATTCTTGGGAGGGGATTCTTAAGAACGGGACGTGCATTAATCGATGTTTTTGAGATGGAAATCACGTTACGAGTTGGAAATGAAGCGATTACGTTCAACCTTGATCAAACCTCAAGATACTCCTCGAATTATGATGCTGAATCGGTCAACCGAATTGATGTCATTGACATTGCAACTGAGGAGTATGCTCAGGAAATCCTTGGATTCGCTGATAATTTTTCGAGTGGCAATCCCACTACTTCTTCTGATCCCATAATCGCTAATTCTTCTCCTTCCCTCACTCCGTTTGGGGGAAGTGATTTCGTCCTTGAGGAATTAGAGGCCTTTCTCAAAAGTGATTCAGTTCCCGAAGGAATTGATTACCATGAGATTGACCCGGAGGGGGATATACTTCTCCTTGAGAAGTTATTGAACAAAGATCCTTCTCCCATTCCTGTTTTACCTCCACAACTTCATAAGGTGGAAGTCAAATATGTTGAGAAAAATGATGACTTCCCCGAGGTTGAACTTAAGGACCTGCCTCCTTATCTAGAATATGCATTCTTGGAAGGTAACGATAAGTTACCGGTCATTATTGCAAAAGACTTAAAGGATGAGGAGAAAACCGCGCTGCTCAAGGTTTTAAAGTCCCACAAGCAAGCAATTGCTTGGAAGCTCTCAGACATAAAGGGTATTAATCCGGATTTTTGTACACACAAAATCCTAATGGAAGAGGACTTTAAACCTACCGTGCAGCATCAAAGAAGGGTAAATCCAAAAATCCACGAAGTTATAAAAGCAGAAGTTATCAAACTTCTTGATGCGGGATTGATTTACCCTATATCTGATAGTCCTTGGGTTAGCCCAATTCATTGTGTTCCAAAGAAGGGTGGCATTACGGTTATCACAAATGAGGACAACGAGTTGATACCAACTCGTTTGGTTACAGGGTGGCGAGTATGTATTGATTACAGAAAGCTTAACGAAGCCACCGGCAAAGACCATTTTTCTCTGCCCTTTATGGACCAAATGCTCGAAAGACTAGCGGGAAACGAGTACTATTGTTTCCTCGATGGCTTCTCGGGTTACTTCCAAATTCCCATTGATCCACAGGATCAAGATAAGACTACCTTCACATGCCCTTACGGGACATTTGCCTATCGCCGCATGCCTTTTGGGTTATGCAATGCTCCAGGCACTTTCCAGAGGTGCATGATGGCTATCTTCCATGACATGATTGGAAAAACCATGGAGGTATTCATGGATGACTTTTCAGTCATCGGGAATTCTTTCAACTCATGCCTCTCCCATTTAGAAAAAATGCTTCAACGTTGTGAAAACACTAATCTTTGTCTAAACTGGGAGAAGAGCCACTTTATGGTTAAGGAGGGCATTGTCCTCGGCCATAAAATTTCAAAAAGTGGGATTGAGGTCGATAAGGCCAAAATTGATGTTATTGCTAAACTGCCTCATCCCACCACTGTTAAAGGAATAAGGAGTTTTCTCGGCCATGCTGGGTTCTATCGGAGATTCATTCAGGATTTCTCTAAAATAGCTCGGCCCATGACTCATCTTCTTGAAAAGGATGCTCCTTTTATCTTTTCCCCTAAGTGCATCGAAGCTTTTTCTATTTTAAAGAAAAGACTTACTGAGGCACCAATCCTTGTTGCCCCCGACTGGGACTTACCCTTTGAACTTATGTGCGATGCTAGCGATTATGCTATTGGTGCAGTTCTGGGGCAACGCAAAACCAAACATTTCCAGCCAATACACTACGCAAGTAAGACCATGAATGAGGCTCAAACACACTATACCACCACAGAAAAAGAATTATTATCTGTGGTATATGCCTTCGAAAAATTTCGGTGTTACTTAATCTTAAACAAATGCGTGGTATATACGGACCATTCGGCTCTGAAATACCTGTTCACTAAACAAGATGCAAAGCCAAGACTGCTCCGTTGGGTCCTGCTCCTCCAGGAATTCGATATTCTCAAAAGAGATAAAAAAGGAGCAGAGAACCTTGCTGTTGATCACTTGTCCCGGTTAGAAAATCCTCATCAGGATATTCTCGAGAGAAAAGAAATTAATGAAACTTTTCTTCTGGAGACTCTAAATCTAATCTCTACCCGGGATAATACCACCACCCCATGGTTTGCCGACTTTGCAAATTACCGTGCGGGAAATTTCGTTGTGAAAGGGATGTCGTCCCAACAGAAAAGAAAATTCTTTAAAGATGTAAAACATTACTTCTGGGACGACCCCTACTTGTTCAAAATATGTGCGGATCAAGTCATCCGACGGTGTGTCCATGGCCAAGAATCCATGGAAATTCTTAAAGCTTGTCATGATGGACCCACGGGGGGACATCATAACCCAAACTACACCGCAAAAAAGGTGTTTGATTCAGGATTCTTTTGGCCCACGATCTATAAAGATGCCCATGAACTTATCAAAACCTGTGAGGCTTGCCAGCGTCACGGGAATATTTCCAAAAAGAATGAGATGCCGCAAAACGCCATCCAAGTCTGTGAAATATTTGATATGTCGGGCATTGATTTTATGGGGCCATTCCCGTCTTCACGAGGGAATAAGTATATACTCGTGGCTGTCGACTATATGTCAAAATGGGTTGAGGCAAAAGCCTTACCCACCAATGATGCCCGAGTAGTTGTTAAATTTTTAAAGTCTCTCTTTGCCAGATTCGGGACTCCTCGTGCCATTATCAGTGATCGTGGCACTCACTTTTGCAATGAACAATTTGCGAGAGTAATGCTGAAATATGGTGTAACTCACCGTCTTTCTCCATCATACCACCCCCAAACAAGTGGGCAGGTGGAGGTCTCAAATCGGGGTATTAAGAGAATTCTCGAGAGGACGGTTGGTGAAAACCGTGCCTCTTGGTCGGATAAGCTGGACGATGCATTATGGGCTTTCCGCACTGCTTACAAAACACCCATCGGGTGTACTCCATATAAGCTAGTGTACGGGAAAGCATGTCATCTTCCGATCGAATTAGAACATAAGGCCTATTGGGCCTTAAAACATGCAAATTTCGACCTTCAGACAGCGGGTGATCACCGTAAAGTTCAACTAAACGAACTAAATGAATTACGTGATCAAGCTTACGAAAATTATTTAATCTATAAAGAAAAGACTAAGAAGATACATGACTCTAAAATCAAGAACCGCGTTTTCAACGTTGGTGACAGAGTTCTTCTTTTCAATTCAAGATTAAAAATTTTCTCGGGAAAACTAAAAACCCGTTAGTCTGGACCATTTACTATAACCAAAGTATATCCATATGGAACTGTTGAGTTATTGCAACCCGACGGTCCCAATTTTAAAGTAAATGGTCATCGGTTAAAACACTATTTTGGAGGGGACATACAACCAATGGTTGTCCCGGATCTCCAAACTTACCCGATGGACCAATAAATTCGGGGTCGAGTCAAGCTAGCGACTCGGTTAACAAAAACAAGTTTCCCCAAGGACAATTTTAATTCGGGGTCGAGTCAAGCTAGAGACTCGGGAATAAAAAACAAGCTACCTCATGGACAATTCAATTCGAGGTCGAGTCAAGCTAGCGACTCGGTAATCAAAAACACTAGCAATATGGGTCGTCACCCATATTTCTGTCTTCTCATCCCTTTCTAACACCCTAGTGTGGGGGAGACGAACCACATGTTGTACATATGTAAATATTTTTTCAAAAAAAAAAAAATGGTATAAGACAAATAAAAAGAAAAAAGTGAGTTTGTATGTAAATAGAGTAAAATAAAAGGTTAATAGTATTACCTTCTTACGTTCTAAGTCTTGGTGGGACACCAAGTACTTTGAATATTGAGGGCAATATTCAGTTCTAAGTGTGGGGGAGCGTTCTCACGAATGCAAAACACATGTTCCATCAAGAACCCCCATTTGATCAAAATTACCAGTTTTTTCACACTTAGAAATGCAAATAATGGTATCAATCCTCCATGTCTAACCCACAACAGGATTGGCTAGTCCAGGAGCAAACGGCTCTTGGTAAAGACATCTCAAAACCGTTGATGTCTTGCAATTTGCCAAAAATTGTATGGTTCCTCAGCTCCCCATATCCCATAAAGCGAATGAGTTGGCTAGCCCGCAAGATTATGGCTTGTGGTAAAGGCCGTGGAAAAACCATAATTGGTAATCAGCTCACCAAGATGTTGACTATTCCATCAAGAGTTGGCTAGTCTAGAAGCAAACGGCTTTTGGTAAAGACAAATCAAATCCGTTGACAGCTGGTGGTTTGCTAAAAATCACACGGTTATCAGGTGTGCCACAGTTCTTACACCTGGCTACTCCAGAAGTGATGGCTTTTGGTAAAGAGTAAAAATCCATTAATTTTTTCTCAAATAGATTGCTAGGGACTAGCAATAGTTTAGTGTGGGGGATTGATGAGTGTCTAAATACTCATCATTTTATACCAATCTGAGCTGCCAAAACATACAAAAACACTTAAATATGCATCATAATACTTAAAATATCTTAGAAGTGTGTTTTATATGTTTCAAATAAAAAATATGCAAAAACAGATGAAAAACGTACAAAGTTTGCATAATTGGCAGTTTCAGTCCCTCAAGTTTCAAAAATTGTCAAATCTAGTCCCTGGTAAATCAAAACATGAAAAATATCATCAAAGGTCCTTAGGGATTCATAAGTTGTCAAGTTAAGTACTTTAAAGTTAAAAAATTACAAAATGACAACTTTAGTCCCTCAAGTTTGAAAATTGTCAAAATTAGTCCTTAAGGTTTTAAAAATGGGAAATTAATAAAATAAACCTGGAACTATTCTAAAATGATAAAATTGGTCCTTATGATAACATTTTGAGAAATTACAACCACAATCCCTTAAAAATCCAAATTTACATAATGGTCCCTGGAGTTTGAGAAATTACAGAAAAGGTCCCTGGATATGTTTAAAATGGAAAAATACATCTTTTGTCCTTGTGTTATGGTTTTATGGCAGGTTTAGTCCTTGAAAGAAGTTTGGGAAAGTGGCAAACCCAACCCCTTAACTTTGCCTAAAATACAAAATTGGTCCTTGTTTACTAATAACCAACCGGACCCTTATTTGTTATTTAACCCAAAAACAAATCCAAATCCAAACACAACCAATACCCAGCCCACCCTTTTCTCTGGCCCAAACCTCAGCCCAATCCACACCCTTAATATTATAACGGGGTTTGACCCCGTTGACCACCCCAAACCGCCAAAACCACCACCACTGTACACCCTTCTCCCCCACACCTGCAAACCTGAAAACCAGGTGGTTTTGTGCCACCTTAACCCCCCAGCTCACCTCCTTTCCACCTCACACACCAAAACACATCAGCATTAAATGCTTTCTCCACAGATTTTCACTCCAAACCATTCCCTACCCTCTGTTTCTTCCATACAACCCTAACTTGTCCTAAAAACATTCCTCTTTGTCCCCTGACACCTCCACAACACTCCAATTATCTTTAACTGCTAACCTTTGGCTCCAAGTAAACGTGGAAGACTTTGGCGCCAAAATGAGTTTAAACGGCTTTGATCAATTCAGAGATTGGAGGGTCAAGATTAAAAGTGGGAAAGACTCAGAAGGTGTCCGAAAACCCTAATGTGGACTTATAAAAGGAAGAGAAGAGCAGAAGAAAGATATATAGTTTATTTTAGCAAAAATAGTCTCGTTAAAGTTGTAATTTGTTATTTCAGTTAGTTTTCAAGCTTTTAAGCTTTGTGTTAGTCAATTAAGGTGTAATCTCAGCTTTTGTGATAATCAAATTTAAGTTTCAAGTCATATTTCAGTTGGTGCAATTTTCACTTTCATTTCAAAATTCTAAATAAACTTTGTTGTTGTTACTGTATGATCACATGGATTAAATAAGCTCATATAAGCTCCCAATAAGCTCAATAAAGCTTTTAGTAACCTACTAATCAGTCTAAGATAAAAAAAATTCCATAAATATCAAATTGGTCAAATAAAGTCAACTGTGGCAATTGGTTTTGATTTTTGGAATTCAGAAGAGATTTGGAAGCAATAAAAAGCTTTGGAGTTGGGTTTAGATCCTCAGGGAGGAAATAGGTTGTCCTTGGTTCATGGTTTGAGCAGGAAAGCAATCTTGTAAGTTATCAAAAATCTCATTTCTGCCTTTGTACTGTTGTTTTGCTTATTACTTGCTTTCTCAGTTACTTTATGTTTATTCAGTCTTAAATGATGATAATATAACATAAAATTGATATCTTGTTTGTTGGAATTTCTATTTGCTAAAACATAAAAGTTTCACAGTCAACATAGCTTATCTTGTATTCTTGTGTATCTGTAGTTATTTCTTGTTTCTAAGTGCTTAAAAATACTTAATATAACATAATAAGTCATGTTGGATCAGTAGGATAAGCTCTTATAGCCCTTAGCTACTTAAATCTCAAAACAGTCTAGGTAAAGGTGTGTTTGGATCAGGTTGTTCATCTGAGTTCATGGTAGTTTGAGTTATTGTTGTTGCTTGCTTTAAATCATATGGTGTAACATTAGCTCAGAAAAACAATAATATTCAAGTCTCAGTTGGTAGAAAGTCAAAATCATACTCAATTCATCACCACAGTTAACTGTGGTGGAATTTGAGTCCAAAACTCATCAAGTCCACTCATAAGTTAGTGATTTAGTTTATTTTAGTCTTAGTATAGCTTATTATAACATAATCATTCAGAAAATCAAGTTAGAAGTTCATTTTAGTCAACTTAGTTTAAAATCTTAAAAAGTCAAAAGTGATATTAGTCAGAAATCTCAAAAACTCAAGGATTTATTGTGAATTTTAGGAGTGGATTCAGCCTTTGAAACTTTTTGGGATTAAAACCTACCAGCTTAACTTTAGTTTCCCACATCTGTTTCATTTTTAAGATTTTTATTGTGCAAGATAAGCTCATCCAAAAACACTTGCAGGGGAAGAAGCTCCCCTGCTACACAGAATACCATTCCACCACCACCACTTTGGTGGTTGATTGTGGCCAACTCAGTAGGTCTTAGTGTCTCATTCTTGGTTCTTACAACCCCCCTCCTACCAGTGTTTGAAAGTTGATCCTTAGTTTGACCATTAGATCAGTGGACCCCACTTAGTTTTGCACCAAAACTCTGTCCCATTTTTGAGTCAGAAACCAAATAAGCAATTGCTTATTTTAGCTTTCCAGCTTATCCTAGGAGCTTATCTCCCCAAATCTAGTTTAAATAAGTTCAAGTAACTTAGGTGAACCTTACTTAACCAGTGTGGACCCCACATAGCCCAATTTAGCTTATTTCTTAATCTAGTCAACCTTAGTCAACTGTATAAGCAAATAAGCACTTACAGTGCTTATTCTGAGGTTCTAAAGTAGTTGTTTTTGTAAAAGTTTCTTATTTTAAGTATTTTAGTAGTTTTATAAAAGAAAAACCAGAAAAAGCCAATTTTAATTATAGTGATAGCTTCTATTTAATAGAAATTATATAATTAATTTTGATCTCAGCTTATTAATAATCACTTGTCCAATTTTATAATTTTATAAGTTACCTAGTACCTTTAAGTAGTTAAAATAATTTTCTTAGATTTTTCCTAAGCAGTTTACTATTTATTAGATTTAAAACTAGTTTAAATAATTAAATAGGTAATATTAGTAATTAAATAGATTTCTTTAATTTTAATTAACAAAAGTATAATTTTATATTTTTCCTAAGTTTTATAAAGTATTTAAGACTTTTAGAAAATAGTTTCATAATTTCCACTGTCCATTTTCTAATTTTCTTATTTAATTTAATTAAATTAGCTTTAAAATAATTAAAAGGTAATTAATTAGTCAATTAGCTTAAATATAATTTTTAGCAACTTTTTATAATTTTGTAGTATTCCTGTAGTGATTAAATAGTTTTATAAATTTTGTCATAATTTTCTAAGGTAATTTAGGATTAACAGTCATTTAAAATAGTTTAATTAGATTAATTAAATTAAATAGTTTTTAATTAATAAAATACTAATAAAAAGACAAAAACATTTGTTTTCATTTTTTTATACTTTCTTCAAGTTCTTATTTATGTTTAGAAATTATTTGTGTAAGTTTTTAGGTTAATTTGTAATACTTGTCATTTTTGGTTAATTTAACTTAGGTTTAAAATAGATTTTAAATAGTTTTAATTAATTAAATAGTAATTAAATATTATAATAATCATTTTCATAATTTCAATTTCATTTTCCATTTTCTTTAATTTTAAGTTTTCAAAAGTTTCATTTTTACCCCTGTAGTTTGTAACTTGTTAAATACCACTTGTCTCTGTCTGTTATCTGATTTTCTTATTTGTGCTTTTGTGCTTATATCTGTATTTCTGTTATAGTTTATATTATCCAAATATCAAGCAATCAGTAGTATAATCAACCCTTAAATCATCTTTGTTACTGTTCTCAGTACCACTCACTCTCCTTATCGTTTACAAATACAATTTCAATCTCGTTGGAACTTAACGACCCGGGGATTTCCCTCTATTTCCACGGTCAATATTAACTTGCACTTTCTCCCAGGTGGGCCTATCAGCTGCACACGGTTGACTGGTTGGTTTGGGAGGAGTCAGTGATCTTGTTGAGATCTTGGATATCTCTTGTAGCTAGTGTGTTAGTGTGTTGATCAAGTGGATCAAGAGTAGAGTGTGAGGATCATGTTGATCATGTGATAAGTAAGGATCGTGTAGTTCGTGTGAGAAGTAAGGATCGTGTGAATTGTGAGTGAGATTGGTACTAGCTAAATTAGTACTCAACATTTAGCTTGGTGTCGGAAATTGTATAAGCGACGTTGTGCGGTTTTCTCTGCCTGAAGGGAGCTTTTTTGACATAGTGCTTAAAACTCTCAAGTTGGGTACTCGGGGAGTGGAGTAGGGTGAAAAAGAGCTTCGTTACCGAACCACTATAAATCTTGTTGTCACGATTTGATCTTTCAATCTCTACTCTCTATTTTTATTGTTTACATTTGATAATATAGATTAGTGTTCATATTGGTGTTGGTTGATTTTACAAAAGAATTGAATCTAAGTTTTTCAAAGAAACTTTTCTAATTAAGGAAAATAAATCGGTAAAACTATTCAACCCCCCCTTCTAGTTTTCCAAAATTGTTACCAGATCCACGTCAAGCAAGATTTTAAAATAAATTGTATTTTAAAACTTGAATCGATCAATGGATTTCGACAAATATCAAGAAGGACAATATATGCAAAGACCACCACTTTTTGAAACCGATTGTTTTACCTATTGGAAAAGAATATTCGAAACGTATGTAAAATCAAAAGACATTGATATTTAGTATATTATTATCGATGGTGACTTTCAGCTGATTGAAAAGAATCCGGAAACAAAAAAGGATGAAATAGTTCTTTATAATGAATAAAGTGATAACCTTAAAAGAAAACTAGCCAAGAATGATGAGGCTAAAATGTTGATTTATAATGCTTTGCCGAAAAAGGAATTTGAAAGAATTTTTATGTGCAATACGGTAAAAGAGATTTGGAAAACTTTGTTAGGTCAAAGAAAACAAGATAGATCTTCTTGTGCAACAATATAAACAATTTTCCATTCCGGAAGATGAAACTATAGATAATGCTTTTGCTAGATTCAATACTATTATTACTAGTCTCAAAGCTCTTGATGAAGGTTACTCTACCAAGAACTATGTTAGAAAATTTCTTAGGGCTCTACATCTCAAATGGAGAGCAAAGGTCACCACCATTGAAGAGTCAAAAAACTTGGCAACATTATCACTTGATGAACTAATAGGAACTTGAAAATTCATGAAATGATAATCAAGAACGACTATGATATAGTTAAAGGCAAATGAGAGAAAGTAAGGTCTCTTGCTCTAAAAGCTAAGAAAGAGTCGAGTGATGAGGAAAGTTCGGCTTTCGATAGTGAAGACGAAGAATATGAACTAGCGGCTAGAGATTTTAAGAAGTTTTTAGGAGAAAAGGTAGATTTGTAAGACAACCTCGTGACGAAAAGAAGTTGTTCCCAAAGAATCGAGATGATAAGAAATGAAGGAGTGATAAGAAATGCTTTATATACGGAGATCCAAATCACCTCATAGGAGAATATCCTAAACCACTGAGAACCAAGAACCAAAGAGCACTTGTATTAGGTTCTTTGACCGATAGCGGTGATAAAGAAGAGGAAAAGCCCAATGACAAAGCATGTCTCATGGCTCACGCATGAAATGAGGTACATTCAGAATCTTCTTACTATAGTGATGATAATTTGTCAATAGATGATAATATATTATATGATGAAAATAATAAATTATGTGAAGTAAGTTCTAAAATCACAACTAGAAACAAAACACTAAAAGCAATTTTGTATAAACTCGAAACGGAAATTTTAGAACTAAAAGACCAAGTCAATAGACTTGAGAAAAGGAAAGAATGTGATGTTGGATGCGAGTCATGTCATAATTGTAGAACCGTAGAGGGGGGTGAATACGGTTTCTTTGGCTTTTAATACTTTTAAAAACTTTAAGCCTCAAAGAAAACCAAGTGGTTGTATAATCAATCCAAACAACCATAAACACAATTAAAGTATATAAAGCGAGTAAAAAACACAACGATATATACTGGTTCGGGATGGGGGGTTTATACCATCCGTACGTCTAGTTGCGAATCCGCGACTCCGATACTATTCACTAGTATAATCCTTTCGGTGGACTATAAACCGTTACAATTCACTCCACCAATATTCACCAATATTGATGCTCACAAAGGAGTTACTCACCAACGGTATTCCGCCCTCGGAAACCACCCAAAAGAATCTCACGATTCGACTTTACCCAAGGATCACAAAGATCACTACCAAGACTTCCACCCAGAAGTATCAAACCCCAACTAGATCCCCAATGATCTAGGCTTGGTCACCAAGACACAAGACTTCCTTTACAGACAAGTGAAAGAATAAATGTTTGTTTATCAACCAAGTCCTAACCTAACCTAGAGACTCGATTGTAATAGAAAGGGTATAGATAAGAAGACCCTCGACACAATCACAAGAGTGTATTAGGTTCTTGTGATTCTTCCCTTGCAAAGATATGTGTTCTTCCAAAGATGTTAGTGTGAAAATCAAGAACACAAGATTAGAGATAGAGAGATTGAGAGATTTGAGAGTGTTTAGAGAGAAAGAATCTAGAGAGAGAATAATGGCAAGAGGTGAGGAATACAATAGGCAAGGGTGGTATTTATAGGCCAAGAACCCAAACTTGGGAAATTTTACCGAGGCCGGCGCATCACCCGCGCGTCAACGCGCGGGCAGCGCGCCAAGCGTCTGTAACTATTTCCCAAGTGTTGGGTGTTTGGATCTTATAAATACCTATCCTTGCTAAACCCCCAATTGTAATTCACACTAAACCTTAACATTAATCATTCTAAGGTTTACCAACTCAAATAGCCAATTTGGAAATCATTTGTGAAGTGCTTAAAGAGAAACCAAATTACCAAGGGTTTAAAGTGTAGTTTGGGTAATTTGGAAGGGGTAGAAGTGTATCTCCTCATATGGCATAGAAAAGAGAGAAAGAATATGCCAAGGAATATTCCAATGCTTGGGGGGAAGAATGTGATGGAGGGTTGAGATGAAATGGTTTGAATTGGATGGCTAGGATCAAAGGGAGCCTCCCTTGGTTTTTCAAACAATTTGGCATGTGGAGAATGTGGATGGATGAGATGATATCATTAGAAATGGATGGCTAAGATCAAGTATGCCTAGGTTAGGGTTGAAGAGGATATTCCAAGGAATATGCTTTGCTTGGGGGGAAAGGAGAAATGAAGGGTTGAGATGATTTCATTTGAATTGGATGGATGAGATCAAAGGGAGCCTCTTTTGCTTGGGTGGAAAGGTTGGATCAATGGTTAGGATTGTTTTGGTTTGAATTCAATGGCTAAGATCAATCACATGTGGTGGTATAGGGAAGAGGGATTGGATGGATGGTTGAGATGTGTTTGATTTGAATTCAATGGCTAGGATGAAACCCATGTGATGATATAGAGATGAGGGGCTGGATGGATGGTTGTGATTTGAAATCAATGGCTAGGATGAGAGGAGCCATATTAGGGTTTCCAACAATTGGCATGTGTTGAAAATGAAGGGTTGGGATGTAATGTAAGGGAATGGATAGTTAGGATGTAGTGTGTAAGGGAATATGTAAGGGTGTAAGAGATTGTGTAAGAGAATATTTGATTTGGATATGATTGGTTTTGTCTTATGCATAAATGGGATTAAGAGAGGATTAAGGCATAATCTAATTGTCATTAAGAAGAAAAGATTTAGACAATTAAGATTATAAGTTGAGAAAATCATAGGTTACTTATAAGTTCAAGTAACACAACGTCGAGAATCCATAGTTTCATATCTCGTGACTTTCCACGACTCGACGTTCTCAACTAATACCTTGGTTCAAACAAGTTAAGTGCTTTGCCTTGATGTAAAGCATAACCTAAGTGGGAAAGGATGCGTTTACGCAAAGTGACCTTTGACTTAGTTTGACCAATAAGGGAGTAAACCCGTTACGTAATTAGAGAAGACGTAAGCACGGGATATGAGCATATGGATGCTTCAACACAATGTTATGTGAAATATACAAGCTCCCTAAGTTTAGAAAAGCCTTGGCTAGAGGCGATAGTTAGAAAACATGAGTTGGCGTTTTCCCGTAAATGGGTGTTTTAACAGTAGGATCTCTCAAGTCTCTAAACTCGTTTAGAGTGTTCTCAATTAAGCACGTAACATATTCATACATGTATTGAAAGATCCACATTTGTCGGGTAAGGGGAAAGCCGACTTTCAAAATTCGCCCGGAACCATACAGACTCCTGGCGCGTCACCCGCGCGTCAGGAGCAGACATTGGCTCCGGCAATTTTGAGCTAACGTTTGTTATTTTATGTGTTTCGATGGTTTATTTGTTATCATTAAAACATAAAAAGATTTTGATCAAGTTGTCTCAACAATCTCCCCATTTTTGATGATGACAAACAAAAACCGAAAGCAAATAAAATTACCAAACTTAGCGAAGACAAAGCGCGCCTTTGGTGTAGCTTGTGTCTTGACCTTTGCCTTGTAATTTGGTGAAGCCTTTAACATTACTTGAATGGTCTTCACGCTTCTTGCTTTCTTTCTCCCCCTTTTGTCGAATAAAAAAGGTGGGACCGAATGTGCTCCCCCTTGAACATAGCTCCCCCTAGATCGTTGCTCCCCCTTGTTTCAAGGCGGGGATCCATGGGTCAAGAGCCTCACCTTTGTGGTGGCCTAGCTACACATAGAAAACACAACATGCAACCAACGAATGGAGAGAACATTCTGCTCGATCACATCTTGGGTGCAGCAACATCCACACTTACGGGTATGGTTGTTCTCAAGAGGAGTTGGAGGATCCTCTTCAATCTTGCGCCAAATGTCGTCTTCAACAAGACATAGTTTGACGAAGTCTTTGACGATTGGGATTTCCGAACCATTGATGTTTTCCCAATCTACATTATTTTCCTCTTCTCTTGTCATTATACGTCTTCCATCATTGAAGTGGTATGATTAAACAACATATTCATCTTCCATATCCATTATGAGTGTATTTTAAGTGAGATTTATTTTAAGCAAGTTTTGTTGTCATGGTAGCAAGCAAGATTACACCTTTTATAGATAAGTTAAGTTGGTAGTTAGGATACTAAGCACATAAAAGTTGGTCATGTTATTAATGATAGATGCTTGATAAGATGTTCAACTTATCTAAATCATGTACTAATATGCTTGAATCACATGGCATTGGGAAGAGATATTCAACAAGAGATGAGTGATCTAGTTAGACAAAGTTGAGGTTGGGTGGACTAGATACACATGTTAGTTACTATCATTTCCCATGCATGAAACTACAAGCATTTAATTATTACAAGATAGCATTATTCAATTTAATTTAAGCATGCAACATGTAGTTTATCACATAAGGTAAACAAGAAGAATTGGATACAACATCTTGAACACAAGTGTGAGTTGTGAAGAATTGTCATATCAAAAATTTTCAAGATGAACCAAGATAATTTTGTGTCAAGTTTTCTTGTTCAAGCACATAGTATAGACATGTAGAATCTTGGATATTTATCAATCATAGCTTGAATAATGAATTGATACATATCTTTCCTCTTGGAAGTCATTTGATTGATCTTCCATCCATGCCTCTACATAAGCCTTAATCACATAAGCTCTAATAGCACCTAAAGATTGTTCTCCTAAGATGCATGTTTTAGCATCAAAACTTATCCCAAAGCAATTCGGACTTTTGAAAAATGTCATGCCAAAAACTTAGACTTGTTTGTTTTGTGACCTAAGAGTCCTTTTATTCAAGTCACCAATGACTTGTTGTATAGGATGACCCCTCGCTTCTCTCAATTCCTTAGGATTGCCTTCATCCGAATTATTAACATGTAATGTTGATGACCTTTCTTGATCATGAACTAAAGGTTCGTTGATCACATCATCTTCTACCGAAGGCGATGATTTAGGCTCGGGCATACTCTCATCAAAGGTTACATTGAGAGATTCCTCAATCCTCATTGTTTCCTTGTTAAGCACTATGTATGCTTTTCTATTTTGAGAGTATCCTAGGAACACACCTTCATACGACTTTGGGTCTAATTTGGTGAGATGTTCTTTGGTGTTAAGTATAAATACTTTGCAATCAGATACTCTAAAATACTCTAGGGATGGTTTTCTATTCCTAAGTATTTCATCAGGTGTTTTATTAATTACCTTTCTTATGTAGACTTTATTAAAAATGTAACAAGCGGTATCTAGGGCATGACACCAAAAATTTTGTGGAATGGATTGCTCGTCAAGCATTGCACGACTCATCTTTCTTAACTTACGACGTGTTCTTTCAACAATCTCATGCGATTGAGAAGTGAACGGGCCCGATAAGTTATAAGATATTCCATGTTGTTCACAAAAGGTTCCAAATTGCATTTTATCAAATTCGCTACTATGATTTGTTTTAATTGAAACAATTGAACAATCAAGTAGGTTTTCAAGTTTCTTTCTCAAAATGTTGAATTTATTTAAAACTTCATCCTTGTTTTTTAAGAATAATATCCAAGTATAATTTGAATAATCATCTATGATCATTAAAGTGAAGAAGTTACCTCCATAACTTTGGATCAGAGATAGACCATATAAATTCAAATGAATTAATTCTAAAACTTTACTAGTTGTCACTTCCTTTATATTCCTATTATTGGTTTGTCCTTGACTTCCTAGACATGTATCACAATAATGCCTTTCAAAGCTCAACTTTGGTAAATTCCGTACTAGTTCGTTAGAAGCTAGATTTTGGACTAACCTCATATTGGCATGACCTAATCTCCTATGTCAAAGTGTTGAGTTGTCCACCATGGACGTAAGACATATGTGTTGCTTAGAGTTATCACCTAACTTGCATGTATATAAATTATTTCTCCTATGACCTTTTGCTAACACAACACCATTTTTACTAATGGTGCAATCTACCTTAGTAAATTTAACCTCACAAACATCATCACATAATTGACTCACACTAATCAAATTGAAACTTAGACCCCTAACATGCTCAACATTGGAGATTTCTGTGGAGTCATGAAGGACATTACCTTTGCCGACAATTTTGCCGTTAAGTTTGCTTCCAAAAATGACTTGATTGCCATTATACGCCGTGTATGATGTGAACAATCTTCTATTCCCGGTCATGTGTTTAGTGCAACCTGTCACAACTCACCATTTCAGGTCATTTCAGGTCATTTCCCGAACTTTGGAAAAAACACTATTCATCAAAACACTATTCATCGTTTTCGAGGTCAGTTTGATATTCTGAGAAACTTTTGGGAAATTTACTATTCACCGAACACTATTCATTTCCGGAAAAGTTTTCACTATTCACTTGCATTACTCATTTCATCGTAAATTTAGTTTACGGGTATTCAAATTCGCGTAACCGGATTGGTTTAGGTGCGAATTCATTTCATTAGTGTTAAGAACACTGCATACGGACTGGAGATAGTCTGCATATCATCATAACAGCATTTTCATGTTATACCACTCTCAGGATTTTCAAATTACTACATTCAGTACATTTAACGTTTTTACGTATAAGTATTTATAGTAAACGTTAACACCCGGTTTATACACGACGAATATATCTAAATATTCCCACAATGGTCCCGACATATTTTTATATCCATTTTATCATCATAAAAGTTATTACATTCATTTACCCAGTATTTTGGAAATTTATTTTATTTATAACGTAAGCTTATGAATATTACGACGGTTTTCGTGAAAACTAAACAATAATCACCCGAACACTCAATACTTGTACCCAACATAATTTTAACATTTTTATAACTCTATTTTGACAAGTTTAGTCATTATTTCATATTCCATATTTTTACGATACCCAGAGTTACGTTTCGCGATTTAAAACTTTACGGTTTGCGATTAACGGAACCAAAACCGACTCCGTGAACCATATAACACCAAGCTTACTACATACTCTTCTAATTTTCACACATGTGCAGCCCCCCCATCCCAATGTTACTTCAACTTGTCCCTTTATTTACCAAAATGCCATGGAATTTAGATATTTCATACTTAAACACATTTAACACTTTGATACTTATTTTTATAAATCAAAAATGAAGTTTTCTCTTGTTCTTCCTCCTAAGCCACGACCAAACCACCATATCAAGATCAAGTGATCATTTTTCATAAGTTATAACACCAAACTTGTTCCTTTTACATGCCTAATCAAGAATCAATCAAGAAAAACACAAGAAATCCAAGCATAATCATCATCTAATCATCTCATTTTATCAAGTGAGTTATCAACTTTATTTTTTCATGATTCATCTTATAATTACATGTATTACATGATTTCCATGCTAAAAACCATGTACAACTAGCTATACCACCATTTATTTTGTCTAAAATGAAACATACAAACCCTAACTTTTTAGTTATGAATCCCCTTGCTATAATAACTTGGTTAGGAGTCCATGACACCCTAAGAAGGTGTATGGTAGGATTAGATTAGCTATGTGGTGATTACAAGAGGTTTGATGATGTTAGAAATTAGTTATAAACCTTGAAAACTTGATTTGGAACCTATTTTAGACATGCTGTCTCGTTTTGTAAAAATCTGGAAAATCAGTAAACACCAAGGGAACTTTGGCAAAATTTTTAGAAAATACTTTCAAAAACGAATCCGTAGGCGAAAGAACGGATTAAAAAGAGTTTATAACGAAGGAGTTATGATTTTTGCAAGATTGCAGACGAAAAGTATTTTTTCTGAAAATGGTTGCTGTTTGACGTTTTTCATTGGACAAAAAGAGACTTTAGACCTAACCCGGAGGAGCCGAGCTTTCCAAAATATATTACTATATACTAAGACGTAACCGTGGACATAAAGAACAAGTAAAACGGACAAGTAACGACAAAGATATACTCGTTTGAATATCGGCTAAAACCCTTTTATATTTGACAGCTTTTAATATAATTTGGCGCAAAAACTACGAAGTACATTTATAAGCTAAACATAATATTAAGTACCGAGCTTTATAACTAACGTAGTATTAGTTATTACGAGTATGTTTTCATCATTTCAAGGATTACAACCCGAGTATTTCAACGCTTACATGGAAACTTACGATATATATATAAGTATATATATTGCAACTAGCTTATTTTATTTTCTAATAGCAATATTTTTCCAAATACTTGGATTATATATTTTGATAACACAAGTGTTTTTCAAAGAGTAGAGTGGTATAGAAACATGTGCATGGACATTCATAACATCATTTCATGATCTAAAGTAGATCGTTCATCATTCATATTAGGTTGCGGCTAGTGTGCGCGCCTTGTTTTTCAGCTCATTACATGTTCATGGTACCATCATATCAGGTGAGTCATAGCCCCTACTCTTTTAAATTGTTTTGCAAACTCTTTGGGGGAGAATACATGCTCGTTTTACTTAAACGCATTACTTGCTTTACATGGTTGATTACTCAAACAATTTCAGCTTTATCTAAATACTTGTTTGATTATCCGAGTACAAAACAATTCACTTGCTATTTACTCATGGACATGAGTGCATAAAGTTAAACTATTTACCGATTTCCTAAGATTGCCTAAGTTAAGGACCGGTAGCTACAATTTCAACGGGTATAGATTTACCTGCATTGGGTATGTTTGATTACCTACAATTTCAACGGGTATAGATTTACCTGCATTGGGTATGTTTGATTACCTACAATTTCAACGGGTATAGATTTACCTGCATTGGGTATGTTTGATTACCTACAATTTCAACGGGTATGGATTTACCTGCATTGGGTATGGATTTACCTACAATTACTTGGGAGCGTAACCTCCTACAGATAGCTAGAAAACCTTTTCGGTGCCTTGAACTTAGTGCAATCAATATTCATTTTATGCGTTTTGCTTATGGTCAGATTCATTTTGTGGCGACATCGCCATGGCTATTGTACATACGGAAATTACTTATGGAATTACGATTCTTTTCCACCACTATTATTACTGGATTACAATGCTTTTGCAACAACCTTATGACTGATTTATTACAAACATATTACATTTGGCAGTGGGTTGTAAACACACAGGTTACAAGTCTCTTATGGCGGGACTTGGAACTGAGTGGATTTACGATGCCTTTGCTGGGAAATCTTCATTTCAATGCATTACATTCTTTTTCACAAGACTCTATGAACTCACCAACCATTGTGTTGACACTTTAGCATGTATTTTCAGGTTTTAAGCTATGGCACACTACTGGAGGTTTTGGCAGGGCATGGCATGGTCATAGAAGACTCTGATTATTCATTTGGGGACCGTTTTAAATTATTTTAAGGGCCTACTTCCGCATTACTTTTAACAATGTAAATTCAACATTTTGATTTAACTATTTTATTCAAAATGATTCAAGTGCAAACCATTTTTGAACATGTGTTGTAATACCAATTGAGTTACACCCCAGCTACATGTATGCTTCCGCTGGACCCGATTTTGGGGGTGTGACAGATTGGCATCAGAGCTATGGCTATAGCGAACTAAGTGTTTTTAAAACCTAGACTATAGCTACTTTCAAGAAAACTTAACCCTATGACCGTCACATGCCTGCCTGCCAAGCTGAAGCCTCATTTGTGGTTAGTTGCTGACATAGGTGATGAGATTTGTGTCTCATTATCTGATATATTATATTCACTTATTCTAGTTGATTACTATAATTATCTTTCATATAAGCATGTTCACGTATCATATATGTCACCGCATTATGTTTTTCCTTGCATAGTTTCATCATTTGACCTCGAGTTTGGTCACCTGCATTACTCTTTCAGAACATTTTGAGTATTTGTGAAGGACATAGTCTTAGTATGACTGAGCTGAGTATTTCAAAATTCATGGAACCTCGGTGGAATATAGACTGGTCATCTATATTCAACCCGGGATAGTGAGATATAGGCTGACCACCTATGTCTGACTCAGAAATGAATTTTGCAACACTGAGAATGGTTATAATAAAATTCTGTCTGGATTGAATCCTTTACTCATTTTCCAAATGTTTCATGCATGTGTGAGTATACCCTCGTTGTCAGAACATTCATACTTTTCATCACCTCATGAACCGCCGCTTGGAAGTATGTCAATTGATCATTTCATTTCATGAACATTCACGTCTATGCATGATACACTTACATCACGGTATTTTCTTTTATTACAATATCATTTTGTCGCAGTTGTCACAGTCTCTTCCCTTCTCACCATCACTATCATTTCCTTTCCCCATCCCCATATAAATATAGAATTAGCTGACACTATATAGTTTCCTATGCCACTCATCCCTCACTACCACCAATATTGTTAAGTGGATATTATCAATGACCTCCCTAGGAAAGACTTTCCATACCATCTATAAGGAGAATCTCTCGGTACATTAAGACCATTCAAAACTCAACAGAAATTTCAAGATATCACCAAACTATTCGAACCACTATTATTGGCCTGGTCACCAAAATTCCATCATCTAGAAAGTATTGGCTTGACAGAATTACAGGATTATTTTCGATACGAGTGCTCACTAAGCCACACCATAGAGATAAATCCAACCTCTTAACCGAGACTATAGATTGAACATGTCCTCACCAATAGACTTTATCCAAACATGTTAGACACCTATGCCTTTGTGCAGACATACATACCTGACTATTGTATCCTCTTAATACTTTCACTTTCAAATGGATTTTTCTCCAAACTACAGTTACGCAAAACATATATCTTGTAAGAAATACTTTTCTGAGGCACTTATTTTGACAAGCAAATTCCTTTTGGTTAATCTTTACAAAACTATTGAATTGTTAGGAAATTTTAAACATCGATCTTTGGTAAACCATTAAAACTACAAGTTGGTAAGCAGAGTTATACAGAAAGTTCTGCCTAGGAAAGGCATGATACCATTCAGAAAACTTGGAAAGTTAAACCCGAGATATACACTGGACCACGTAATATTTCAAACAGAGTAGGCCTAGTGGTCGTCAGACTTGAGCCTTGTTAGAGAACAACAGCAACAGGATTACACAACCACGTATTATCAGCTTTTCAGAATTGTCACCCATAATCCCATTTGGAAAGGAATCCAACCCATAGTCAAACATAAACCTTGCAGGAGAACAAGTAGAAATCATGGACCGTGTGGTCAAACAGTAGAAGCAGAGTCGAATTCCTATCGTTGGAGTTCGCTGGAATTCTAGAATATCATCACCTTTTCACCAATATGTTTTCAGAAACCAACATAAACTGAACTTCGGGACGAAGTTCCTTTTAGAGGGGAAGACTGTCACAACTCACCATTTCAGGTCATTTCAGGTCATTTCCCGAACTTTGGAAAAAACACTATTCATCAAAACACTATTCATCGTTTTCGAGGTCAGTTTGATATTCTGAGAAACTTTTGGGAAATTTACTATTCACCGAACACTATTCATTTCCGGAAAAGTTTTCACTATTCACTTGCATTACTCATTTCATCGTAAATTTAGTTTACGGGTATTCAAATTCGCGTAACCGGATTGGTTTAGGTGCGAATTCATTTCATTAGTGTTAAGAACACTGCATACGGACTGGAGATAGTCTGCATATCATCATAACAGCATTTTCATGTTATACCACTCTCAGGATTTTCAAATTACTACATTCAGTACATTTAACGTTTTTACGTATAAGTATTTATAGTAAACGTTAACACCCGGTTTATACACGACGAATATATCTAAATATTCCCACAATGGTCCCGACATATTTTTATATCCATTTTATCATCATAAAAGTTATTACATTCATTTACCCAGTATTTTGGAAATTTATTTTATTTATAACGTAAGCTTATGAATATTACGACGGTTTTCGTGAAAACTAAACAATAATCACCCGAACACTCAATACTTGTACCCAACATAATTTTAACATTTTTATAACTCTATTTTGACAAGTTTAGTCATTATTTCATATTCCATATTTTTACGATACCCAGAGTTACGTTTCGCGATTTAAAACTTTACGGTTTGCGATTAACGGAACCAAAACCGACTCCGTGAACCATATAACACCAAGCTTACTACATACTCTTCTAATTTTCACACATGTGCAGCCCCCCCATCCCAATGTTACTTCAACTTGTCCCTTTATTTACCAAAATGCCATGGAATTTAGATATTTCATACTTAAACACATTTAACACTTTGATACTTATTTTTATAAATCAAAAATGAAGTTTTCTCTTGTTCTTCCTCCTAAGCCACGACCAAACCACCATATCAAGATCAAGTGATCATTTTTCATAAGTTATAACACCAAACTTGTTCCTTTTACATGCCTAATCAAGAATCAATCAAGAAAAACACAAGAAATCCAAGCATAATCATCATCTAATCATCTCATTTTATCAAGTGAGTTATCAACTTTATTTTTTCATGATTCATCTTATAATTACATGTATTACATGATTTCCATGCTAAAAACCATGTACAACTAGCTATACCACCATTTATTTTGTCTAAAATGAAACATACAAACCCTAACTTTTTAGTTATGAATCCCCTTGCTATAATAACTTGGTTAGGAGTTCATGACACCCTAAGAAGGTGTATGGTAGGATTAGATTAGCTATGTGGTGATTACAAGAGGTTTGATGATGTTAGAAATTAGTTATAAACCTTGAAAACTTGATTTGGAACCTATTTTAGACATGCTGTCCCGTTTTGTAAAAATCTGGAAAATCAGTAAACACCAAGGGAACTTTGGCAAAATTTTTAGAAAATACTTTCAAAAACGAATCCGTAGGCGAAAGAATGGATTAAAAAGAGTTTATAACGAAGGAGTTATGATTTTTGCAAGATTGCAGACGAAAAGTATTTTTTCTGAAAATGGTTGCTGTTTGACGTTTTTCATTGGACAAAAAGAGACTTTAGACCTAACCCGGAGGAGCCGAGCTTTCCAAAATATATTACTATATACTAAGACGTAACCGTGGACATAAAGAACAAGTAAAACGGACAAGTAACGACAAAGATATACTCGTTTGAATATCGGCTAAAACCCTTTTATATTTGACAGCTTTTAATATAATTTGGCGCAAAAACTACGAAGTACATTTATAAGCTAAACATAATATTAAGTACCGAGCTTTATAACTAACGTAGTATTAGTTATTACGAGTATGTTTTCATCATTTCAAGGATTACAACCCGAGTATTTCAACGCTTACATGGAAACTTACGATATATATATAAGTATATATATTGCAACTAGCTTATTTTATTTTCTAATAGCAATATTTTTCCAAATACTTGGATTATATATTTTGATAACACAAGTGTTTTTCAAAGAGTAGAGTGGTATAGAAACATGTGCATGGACATTCATAACATCATTTCATGATCTAAAGTAGATCGTTCATCATTCATATTAGGTTGCGGCTAGTGTGCGCGCCTTGTTTTTCAGCTCATTACATGTTCATGGTACCATCATATCAGGTGAGTCATAGCCCCTACTCTTTTAAATTGTTTTGCAAACTCTTTGGGGGAGAATACATGCTCGTTTTACTTAAACGCATTACTTGCTTTACATGGTTGATTACTCAAACAATTTCAGCTTTATCTAAATACTTGTTTGATTATCCGAGTACAAAACAATTCACTTGCTATTTACTCATGGACATGAGTGCATAAAGTTAAACTATTTACCGATTTCCTAAGATTGCCTAAGTTAAGGACCGGTAGCTACAATTTCAACGGGTATAGATTTACCTGCATTGGGTATGTTTGATTACCTACAATTTCAACGGGTATAGATTTACCTGCATTGGGTATGTTTGATTACCTACAATTTCAACGGGTATAGATTTACCTGCATTGGGTATGTTTGATTACCTACAATTTCAACGGGTATGGATTTACCTGCATTGGGTATGGATTTACCTACAATTACTTGGGAGCGTAACCTCCTACAGATAGCTAGAAAACCTTTTCGGTGCCTTGAACTTAGTGCAATCAATATTCATTTTATGCGTTTTGCTTATGGTCAGATTCATTTTGTGGCGACATCGCCATGGCTATTGTACATACGGAAATTACTTATGGAATTACGATTCTTTTCCACCACTATTATTACTGGATTACAATGCTTTTGCAACAACCTTATGACTGATTTATTACAAACATATTACATTTGGCAGTGGGTTGTAAACACACAGGTTACAAGTCTCTTATGGCGGGACTTGGAACTGAGTGGATTTACGATGCCTTTGCTGGGAAATCTTCATTTCAATGCATTACATTCTTTTTCACAAGACTCTATGAACTCACCAACCATTGTGTTGACACTTTAGCATGTATTTTCAGGTTTTAAGCTATGGCACACTACTGGAGGTTTTGGCAGGGCATGGCATGGTCATAGAAGACTCTGATTATTCATTTGGGGACCGGGGACCGTTTTAAATTATTTTAAGGGCCTACTTCCGCATTACTTTTAACAATGTAAATTCAACATTTTGATTTAACTATTTTATTCAAAATGATTCAAGTGCAAACCATTTTTGAACATGTGTTGTAATACCAATTGAGTTACACCCCAGCTACATGTATGCTTCCGCTGGACCCGATTTTGGGGGTGTGACACAACCACTATCCACTACCCACTCATACGGTTGTAGATCACTTTTGAGGTAAACCTACAACAGAAGTACAACTCATGTCTTTGGTACCCATTGTTTCTTGGGTCCATTTTGGTTAGCATTTAAAGTCTCCAAGTTAAACATTCTTGGGTCTTGAAACAAGACACATAATTTCTCAATACCAAATTTAGAGAAGGCGGACCAAGGATTATTTTGATAGTCATTTTGAGTTTGATAACTTGGTTTATAGTTATGATATGCTTGTGGTCTAAAGTAGTTTTGGTTTGAATAGGAGTTGTCTCTCCTTTGGTAATTGTTGTATTGGTATTGAGAAGACCTTTGACCATAGTTATAGAAATTTCTTCTTTGGTTATTATGAAAAGATGGTCTTTGGTTGTATGAGGTAGAAGATCTCACATTAGGTGTAGGCAAAAGTGGTCTATTATTTACTCGAGGTTGTGAGTATCCAAGTTCATTGCGAGAGCTTGAGTTAGAATTTTTTTTTTTGGATTTTCTCTTCTTGCAATGGAAGCTTGATTACCTCGAGTACTTACAAGAGGAGCTTGAGGAGTAATTGGTTTAATGACATTGTTTAATGGAGATCCAATTTTCCTCAGGGGCCTGGCGCGTTGACGCGTCAGCCAGCGCGTCAGTCTCAGGGATTTTTGGAGCCTCGTTTTCTTTAGCCTTTACAAATACTATTGGTTTTTTTAGGCTTATAGGAGTGGTTGTACCTTGTTTAAAAAATCCAAGACCTCCCTTATCTTGAGACACCTTTTGCCGACTTATTAGTTCTTCTAAATCATTTGTGCTCTTTTTGTATTTTGAAAAGCTTAGTGATTCTTTTTGAAGTTCCAACACTTTTTCATTCAAAGAGTTAACCTCAAGAGTGAGTACTTCACAATTTTTACAAGGTTCAATCACCCCTTTGCAATGTTCTAGTGTTTTCACTTTACTTTCGAGTTCACAAACCCTTTCTTTAGCTTTAACATTTTCTAGTTCAAGAAGACGTTTTTCTTTGAGAGCTTTATCAAGGGTTTTTCTAAAATTATCATTAAACTTAACTGGTTCCTCATTCTCCTTTTGCAAATTGATAGTATCTAAGTTATTAGAAGAGGAAGGGTTTAGAGATACCTCGAATTTTTCTTGAGCCATAAGACAAGTAGCGTCATTTGTTGGTTGGTCCTCATCTTCACTATCACTCCACGCTCCTCCAACGAATGCCTTGTTCACCCTAGGCTTAGGGCATTCATTGATGAAATGACCCTTTTCCCCGCAATTGTAGCATCCTTGGGTGCGTCTCGAACTTTCACCAACCTTGTTGTTATCACTACTTCGGTTCCCCCCAAAGTTGTTCCTTCCACCATTATCTCGGTTTCCAAACCGATTTCTTCTTCCAATGTTACCACCTTTCCTAAAGAACCTCCGAAAGTTCTTAGCCATAAGATTATACTCTTCGTCATCCATATCATCTTCTTCATTGCTATCCTCTAGACCATCACTATCATTACTAGTTTGAGTACTAGTAACTTTAGCTTTAAGAGCCAAGGACTTAACCTTCTCCTTCTTGTCTTTGGTATTCGCCTTGTCGTTCTCAAGAATCATCTCATAGACTTTGAGATTTCCAATGAGCTCGTCAAGAGGTAGTTCCGCCAAATTCTTGGCTTCTTCTATGGCTGTCACCTTTGGCCTCCACTTTTCCGGAAGTGCTGACTCCTCCTAAACCAACCAGTCAACCGGGTGCAGTTGATAGGCCCACCTAGGAGAAAGTGCAAGGTATATTAACCGTGGAAATATAGGGAAATCCCCGGGTCGTTAAGTCCCAACGAGATTGAAATTGTATTTTGAACGATTAGGGTAATGAGTGGTACTGAGGACAGTAACCAAAATGATTTGAGGAATGGATTACACTACTGATATTATTTGGATAACAATATAAAACAGGCACAATAAACAGCTATGTATACATGTTTAACAGAAATGTAAACAAATACGTATGCGTACTGAGGAAAATGTGAGTTTTAAGGAAAATAAACTACAGGGGTTAAAAATGAAAATTTTATAAACTTAAACTTAAAAGAAAATTAAAGTAAAAAGAAAATTATTTTTTAGATTATTTTATTATTTATTATTAATTATTTAATTAAAAACTATTTAACTATTTAATTAAAACTAATTTAAATTAACTTAAAAATGATAAATACTACAAATTAAACTAAAAACTTGCAAAACTATTTTCTAAAATTTAAAATGAACTTGAAGAAAGTATAAAAAATAAAAATAAATATTTTTGTCATTTTATGAGTTTTTTATTAATTAAAAACTATTTATCTTAATTAAACTAATTAAACTATTTTAAATTACTATTAATACCTAAATGACTTATAAAATTATGGAAAAATTTATAAAACTAATTAACCATCACAGGAATCCTACAATATTATAAAAACTTCTAAAAATTATATTTTAGGCTATTTCACTAATTAATTACCTATTAATTATTTTAAATCTAGTTTAATTAAATTAAATAAGAAAATTGGAAAATGAACAGTGGAAATTATGAATATATTTTCTAAAAGTCTTAACTAATTTATAAACCCTAGGAAAATTATAAAAATCTACTATTGTTAAATAAAATTTAGGAAAACTAATTAATTACTAATATTACCTATTTAATTATTTAAACTACATTTAATTCTAATAATTAGTAAACTATTTAGGAAAAATCTAATAAAATTATTTTAAATACTTAAAGGTACTAGGAAATTAAAAAAAATTATAAAAATGGAAAAGTGCTTATTAATAAGCTGAAAGGAAAATTAAATAGATAATTTCTATTAAATAAAAGCTATCACTATAATTAAGTTTGGCTTTTTCTGGTTTTTTCTTTTATATAACTATTAAAATACTTAAAATAAGAAAATTTTATAAAGAAAACTAATTAGGAAACCCAAAATAAGCACTGTGAGTGCTTATTTCCCTTGACAGTTGACTTAGTTTGACTAGATCAAGAAATGAGCTCAAATGAGCTTGTGTGGGGTCCACAAGGTATATTCTGGTTCCTCTAAGTTACTTTGATACTTTTAAGCAAGAATTACTCAAATAAGAAGGCTGAATAAGCTAATAAGATCAAAATAAGCACTTGCTTATTGAGGTCTGTGACAGAAAATGGGACAACCTTCAAATGCAATTCTAAGTGGGGTCCACTGGTGCACAGGTCAAACAAAGGGTCAAAGTATGAACCCTGGTAGGAGGGGGTGGTAAGAGCCAAGATTTGGAGTGTGGGACCCACTGGGGTGGCCACAATCAACCACCAAAGTGGTGGTGATGGCCTGATGGTCTGATGCACAGGGGAACCTCTTTCCCTGCAGGTGTGTTCCAGGGGTAAAATGGTCCACAAATAAAATTCACAAAAATGTAACAAGTGTGTAAATCACAAGTTTTACTGATAGACAACACTCGCAACAAGTTTCAAAGCCTAAGATTAAGCACAAAATTCTAGATAAATCATGCCATTTTGAGGATTTCTGATCATACAACTTTTTGACTTTTTAATTTATGAACTAACTTTGACTTATGTGAACTTCTGATTGATCCTACTTACTAAATAAGTTATTATAAGCTAAGATTAAGTTAAATTAAGCTAGGTGACTAACTTATGTGATGATATGGTGAGATTTGGACCTCAATTTCTATAACAGTTAACTGTTAAGAGGTGATTCATGTGATTTTGACTTTTATCAAATGGGACTTGAATATTTTTGTTGTTCTGAGCTAATATTACCCTAGATGACTTGTATAAACCAGAAACAACAACAATAAAGCAGTGGAACACCTAGGATTATCTTGATCCAAACACACCTTATACCTAAACTGTTTTATGTTTTAAGAGGTAAATGGCTTTAAGAGCTTATGCAACTGATTCAGATCAACTTATTATGGTTTATTAAGCTAAAATGAGCACTGAAACACAGAACTTAACAACAATTAACCAAGGTTAACAAGTATACTAATTTGACAGTAAAAATGGAATTCAAAGAAACTATAATTTCTATTGAACAAGCTATGTATTTTAAGCAATAATATTACTAAATACCACTAAGTAAACACAGAAAAAGCTGAATAAGCAGTAATTAAGCAAAGCTACAGTAAGATTTAGGAAATGAGTTTTTTAGAACTTACAAGATGCATTCCTGCGCAAACCATGAACCAAGAACAATCCTAATTCCTCCTTGAGGATCTAAACCCAACTCCAAAGCTTTCTTGTGCTTCCAAATCAACTCTAAATCCCAGAAATCAAAACCAAATCCACCAGTTGACTTTTGTTGACCAATTTTATATTTGTGGAATTTTTTAGCTTATACTGATTTGTAAGTTACTAAAAGCTTTATTGAGCTTATTAGGAGCTTATATGAGCTTATTGATCCTTATCATCCACTACAAACAACATTAGACATTATTGAAATTTTTGATATAAAATTAAACTTGCATAAACTGAGACAGAGAAACAAACTTGAAATTGATTACTTAAAAGGTTTCACAATACACTGAAAAACACTAAACAAGGTACTTGAAATCTTAATTTTACACTGGAATTAGAAAACTAATACATTCGATATACATTTATTGAAAATAAACTAGGTAGATATCCACAATGCTTCTCTTGATCTTTATAGCTGAGAATGAGCTTCCAGGTGTCCTCAAAGACTTTTCCCACTTCATCTGAGCCTTTGATTTTGTCCAATTGATCTCCACCGTTTAAATTAGCTTTTGGCGCCAAAAAAGTCTACACGTTAACTTGGGGCCAAAGTTCTTCAATTAAAGAATATTGGAAGCTTGTGGAGGTGTCAGGGGACAAATGAGATAGTTTGGAGGCCAAGTTGGGGCTGTATGATGAAAATTGAGGCTTAGGTATGGTGTGGAGTGAAAAAATAGTGGGGAAGCATTTATGTGGGCCGTGGGTTAGGTGTGAGGTGGAAAGATGGTGAGGGGAGAGTAGGGGATGAGCTGGCGAGTGAGGTGGTGGTGGAAAACCACCTGGTTTTCAGGTTTCAGGCTGGGAGAGGGAGATGAACAGTGGTTGGGTGGTTTGGCGGTATTGGTGAGGTCAAACAGGGTTTGACCCGTTTTTATTATATTAAGGGTGTATGGGCTGAGGGTGGATTGGGCCAAGAAAAAGGAAGGGTGGGCTGGTATGGTTGTTTGGACTAGGATTAGTTTTGGTTTTGGTTTAATAATAAAAGGGTCCGTTTGTATTATAACTTAACAAGGACCAATTTTGTAATTTAGACAAAATTGAGGGACTGATTTTGCAATTTTCCCAAAGTAGTTATAGGGACCATTTATGCCATTTATGAATAACCCAATGACCAAAGATGTAATATTTTCATTTTTAATATCCAGGGACCTTTTCTGCCAATTTCTCAAACTCCAGGGACCATTTATGTAATTTTGGATTTTTAAGGGACTAAAGATGTAATTTCCCAAAATGTTATCAAAAGGTCCAATTTTGTCAAAGTTTAATAGTACAAGGTTTGAATTTATTAATTTCCCATTTTTTAAAACCTTAAGGACTAATTTTGACATTTTTCAAACTTGAGGGACTAAAGTTGTCATTTTGAAATTTTTAACTTTAAAGGACTAATCTTGACAACTTATGAATCCCTAAGGACATTTGATGATATTTTTCATGTTTTGATTTACCAGGGACTAGTTTTGACAACTTTTGAAACTTGAGGGACTGAAACTGCCAATTATGCAAACTTTGTATGTTTTCTATCTGTTTTTGATTATTTTGCATTTGAAACATATAAAACACACTTCTAAGATATTTTAAGTATTATGATGCATATTTGAGTGTTTTTGGATGTTTTGGCAGTTCAGATTGGTATAAAATGATGAGTATTTAGACACTCATCAATCCCCCACACTAAACTATTGCTAGTCTCTAGCAATCTTTTGAGAAAATTTTAATGGATTTTTACTCTTTACCAAAATCCATCACTTCTGGAGTAGCCAGATGTAAGAACTGTGGCACACCTGATAACCGTGTGATTTTGAGCAAACCACCAGCTGTCAACGAATTTGATTAGTCTTTACCAAAAGCCGTTTGCTTCTGGACTAGCCAACTCTTGATGGAATAGTCAACATCTTGGTGAGCTGATTACCAATTATGGTTTTTCCACTGCCTTTACCACAAGCCATAATCTTGCGGGCTAGCCAACTCATTCGCTTTATGGGATATGGCGAGTTGAGGTACCATACAATTTTTGGCAAATTGCAAGCCATCAACGGTTTTGAGATATCTTTACCAAGAGCCGTTTGCTCTTGGATTAGCCAATCCTTATGTGGGTTAGACATGGTGGACTGATAACCATTATTTGCATTTCTAAGTGTAAAAACACTTTAAATTTTGATCAAATGGGGGTTCTTGATGGAACATGTATTTTGAATTCGTGAGAACTCTCCCCCACACTTAGAACTGAATATTGCCCTCAATATTCAAAGTACCTGGTGTCCCACCAAGACTTAGAACGTAAGAAGGAAATACTATTAACCTTTATTTTAGTCCATTTACATACAATTTTTTTTTTGAAAAAATAAGTACATATATACAACATGTGGTTCATCTCCCCCACACTAGGGTGGTAGAAAGGGGAAAGAAGACAGAAATATGGGTGAAAACTCATATTGCTACTGTTTTTGATTACCAAGTCGCTAGCTTGACTCGACCTCGAATTGAATTGTGCATGAGGAAGCTACTGTTTTTGTTTATCGAGTCGCTAGCTTGACTCGACCCCGAATTAAATTGTCCTTGGGGAAGCTACTGTTTTTTATTACCGAGTCGCTAGCTTGACTCGACCCCTAATTTATTGGTCCATGGGGAAAGTTTGGAGATCCGGGACAACCATTGGTTGTATGTCCCCTCCAAAATAGTGTTTTAACCGATGACCATTTACTTTGAAATTGGGACCGTCGGGTTGCAATAACTCAACAGTTCCATATGGGTATACTTTTGCTATAGTAAATGGTCCAGACCAACGGGTTTTTAGTTTACCCGAGAAAATTTTTAATCTTGAATTGAAAAGAAGAACTCTGTCACCAACGTTGAAAACGCGGTTCTTAATTTTAGAGTCATGTATCTTCTTAGTCTTTTCTTTATAGATCAAAGAATTTTCGTAAGCTTGATCACGTAATTCATTTAGTTCGTTTAGTTGAACTTTACGGTGATCACCCACTGTCTGAAGGTCGTAATTTGCATGTTTTAAGGCCCAATAGGCCTTATGTTCTAATTCGATCGGAAGATGACATGCCTTCCCGTACACTAGCTTATATGGAGTACACCCGATGGGTGTTTTGTAAGCAGTGCGGAAAGCCCATAATGCATCATCCAGCTTATCCGACCAAGAGACACGGTTTTCACCAACCGTCCTCTCCAGAATTCTCTTAATACCCCGATTTGAGACCTCCACCTGCCCACTTGTTTGGGGGTGATATGCTGTCGAAAGACGGTGAGTTACACCATATTTCAGCATCACTCTTGCAAATTGTTCATTGCAGAAGTGAGTGCCACGATCACTGATAATGGCACGAGGAGTCCCGAATCTGGCAAAGAGAGACTTTAAAAATTTAACGACTACTCGGGCGTCATTGGTGGGTAAAGCTTTCGCTTCAACCCATTTAGACAAATAGTCGACAGCCACGAGTATGTATTTATTTCCTCGTGAAGACGGGAATGGCCCCATAAAATCAATGCCCCACATATCAAATATTTCACAGACTTGGATGGCGTTTTGTGGCATCTCATTCTTTTTGGAAATATTCCCGTGACGCTGGCAAGCCTCACAAGTTTTGATAAGTTCATGGGCGTCTTTATAGATCGTGGGCCAAAAGAATCCTGAATCAAACACCTTTTTGGCGGTGTAGTTTGGGTTATGATGTCCCCCCGTGGGTCCATCATGACAAGCTTTAAGAATTTCCATGGCTTCTTGGCCATGGACACACCGCCGGATGACTTAATCCACACATATTTTGAACAAGTTGGGGTCGTCCCAGAAGTAATGTTTTACATCTTTAAAGAATTTTCTTTTCTGTTGGGACGACATCCCTTTCACAACGAAATTTCCCGCATGGTAATTTGCAAAGTCGGCAAACCATGGGGTAGTGGCATCATCCCGAGTAGAGATTAGATTTAGAGTCTCCAGAGGAAAAGTTTCATTAATTTCTTTTCTCTCGAGAATATCCTGATGAGGATTTTCTAAACGGGACAAGTGATCAGCTGCAAGGTTCTCTGCTCCTTTTTTATCTCTTATGAGTATATCGAATTCCTAAAGGAGCAGGACCCAACGGAGCAGTCTTGGCTTTGCGTCCTGTTTA
The DNA here is from genome assembly GCA_030686995.1 of Artemisia argyi. Lineage (NCBI taxonomy): Eukaryota > Viridiplantae > Streptophyta > Magnoliopsida > Asterales > Asteraceae > Artemisia > Artemisia argyi. Next base: position 50,410,611 of record CM060678.1, on the reverse strand, counting down.
GTGAACATGTATTTCAGAGCCGAATGGTCCGTATACACCACGCATTTGGTTAAGATTAAGTAAGACCGAAATTTTTCAAAGGCATATACCACAGCTAATAATTCTTTTTCAGTGGTGGTATAGTGTGTTTGAGCTTCATTCATGGTCTTACTTGCGTAGTGTATTGGCTGGAAATGTTTGGTTTTGCGTTGCCCCAGAACTGCATCAATAGCGAAATCGCTAGCATCGCACATAAGTTCAAAGGGTAAGTCCCAGTCGGGGGCAACAAGGATTGGTGCTTCGGTGAGTTTTTTCTTTAAAGTAGAAAAAGCTTCGATGCACTCGGAGAAAAAGACGAAAGGAGCATCCTTTTCAAGAAGATGAGTCAAGGGCTGGGCTATTTTGGAAAAATCCTGTATGAATCTCCGATAGAACCCGGCATGGCCGAGGAAACTCCTTATTCCTTTAACAGTGGTGGGATGAGGCAGTTTAGCAATAACATCAATTTTGGCCTTATCGACCTCAATCCCACTTTTTGAAATTTTATGGCCGAGGACAATGCCCTCCTTAACCATAAAATGGCTCTTCTCCCAGTTTAGACAAAGATTAGTGTTTTCACAACGTTGAAGCATTTTTTCTAAATGGGAGAGGCATGAGTCGAAAGAATTCCCGATGACTGAGAAGTTATCCATGAATACCTCCATGGTTTTCCCGATCATGTCATGGAAAATAGCCATCATGCGCCTCTGGAAAGTGCCCGGAGCATTGCATAACCCAAAAGGCATGCGACGATAGGCAAATGTTCCGTAAGGGCATGTGAAGGTAGTCTTCTCTTGATCCTGTGGATCAATGGGAATCTGGAAGTAACCCGAGAAGCCTTCGAGGAAGCAATAATACTCATTCCCCGCTAGTCTTTCGAGCATTTGATCCATAAAGGGCAGAGGAAAATGGTCTTTGCGGGTGGCTTCGTTAAGCTTTCTGTAATCGATACATACTCGCCACCCTGTAACCAAACGAGTTGGAATCAACTCATTATCCTGGTTTGTGACAACCGTGATGCCACCCTTCTTTGGAACACAATGTATTGGGCTAACCCAAGGACTATCTGATATAGGGTAAATCAATCCCGCATCAAGAAGTTTGATAACTTCTTCCTTAATAACTTCGTGGATTTTTGGATTTACCCTTCTTTGATGCTGCACGGCAGGTTTAAAGTCCTCTTCCATTAGGATTTTGTGTGTATAAAAATCCGGGTTAATACCCTTTATATCAGAGAGCTTCCAAGCAATTGCTTGCTTGTGGGACTTTAAAACCTTAAGCAGCGCGGTTTTCTCCTCATCCTTTAAGTCTTTTGCAATAATGACTGGTAACTTGTCGTTACCTTCCAAGAATGTATATTCTAGATGAGGAGGCAGGTCCTTAAGTTCGACCTCGGGGAAATCATCATTTTTCTCAACATATTTGACTTCCGCCTTATGAAGTTGTGGAGGTAGAACAGGAATGGGAGAAGGATCTTTGTTCAATAACTTCTCAAGGAGAAGTATATCCCTCTCCGGGTCAATCTCTTGGTTATTAATTCCTTCGGAAACTGAATCACTTTTGAGAAAGGCCTCTAATTCCTCAAGGATGAAATCACTTCCCTCAAACGGAGTGAGGGAAGGAGAAGAATTAGCGATTATGGGGTGAGAAGAGGTAGTGGGATTTCCACTCGGAGAATTATCAGCGAATCCAAGGATTTCCTGAGCACACTCCTCTTATGCAATGTCAATGAAATCAATTCGGTTGACCGATTCAGCATCATAATTCGAGGAGTATCTCGAGGTTTGATCAAGGTTGAACGTTATCGCTTCAGTGCCAACTCGTAACGTGATTTCCTCCTCGAAAACATCGATTAATGCACGACCCGTTCTTAAGAATCCCCTCCCAAGAATGAGAGGAACTCTTGGATCTGCATCGAAATCAACAACGACAAAGTCTGCCGGAAAATGGAATTTTCCCACCCTTACAATTACGTCCTCGGCAATACCAAGGGGACGTGAAATTGAACGGTCTGCAAGCTCGAGAGTCATGCATGTGGGACTAAGTGCCTGAAGAGAGAGCTTTTTCCAAACTGAGTGGGTCATTAAGTTGATGCTTGCACCAAGATCGGCCAAGGCAAAACACTCAACCATCCCAGGGAAAATACATGGTATTAGAAATCTCCCGGGGTCTCCTAGCTTCTCGGGAAGCTATTTCAACAGAACTGCAGAGCAGTTTTCATTGAGTGGAGTTCGTGCCATCTCAAACAGTTTTTCTTTATTGCTCAACAGGTTTTTGATTGTCGATGCGAATTTGGGCATTAAAAGAAGAGCATCCGTAAAACTAATATCAAAGTGTAGTTCTTGGAAAATTTGAAATTTTTTTTCCATCTGATGATTAGCTTTGACACGGAGCTTCTGGTCTTGCAATCGTGAGGGATATGGAATTGTTGGTTTTGGGTTGGCTTTTGGATTTTCAACAGGACCTTCGGTAGTTTCAAACACGACTCTTTTAGGGGGAGTCGGGACCGGGATAACTGGAGGAGGGATGTCATTGGTACCTCCGTTATTATTAGGAAGTACCGTATCCGTAGTGTCCTCAGTTTCGCATTCCTCTACCGGGATAGGAGAAGTGGTAGACGGAGCTGTGGGTCCTTGGTAAGAAACTCCACTTCTTGTGGTGATCGCCTTTACATCGCCCCTCGGATTAGCGATCGTGTTGCTAGGTAAAGTAGTACCTGAGCCCGAGGGTCGATCATTTAAAGACTTCTTCAAATCAGATATTTGACTAACCAGCATTTTGTTAAGTTCATCTTGGGATTTCATAAACTGTTTTAATAACTCATCATGTGATGGTCCAGTTGGAACAATGGCTTGATTTTGGTTTGGAAAATTTTGAACCCGATTGTTCTGGAAATTCCCATGTTGCTGGTTGTTATTACCCTGGAAGCGGTTTTGTTGTTGAAAATTACCCTGAGGGTAATTGTTCTGACCTTGATTTTGGTTATAATTCCCTTGGTTCTGATTTTGTTGAACCTGGTTTTGACCAGGGTTGAAATTCCCTTGGTTCTGATTTTGTTGAACCTGGTTTTGACCAGGGTTGAAATTCCCTTGGTTGTTAAAACCTTGGTTCATTCGGTTCTGGTTCTGATTCTGGTTAAAGTTCTGGTTTTTGTTTTGACCATTTTGGTTCTGGGACTGATTAAACCCTGGTGGTCCGATGTAGTTATTAGATCGGTAGCTCAAAAGGTTTCGATCTCCTTGCGGTTGGTAAGAATTACCTCCCGTATTATAGGAACCTTGAGCTGCGTACACGTTTTCACGAGCCGAGCCACCGGAGGCTGGGCACTCTGTGTAGGGATGTGGACCACCACAAATTTCACAACTTGGGTTAACAACTTTGACCTGATTATGATTTGTCTGATGGATACGCAAAACTGCTGTAGACAAATCATCAAGCTTTTTAGCTAGGATGGATATTTCATTGCTTGCCGGAGTGACTGACTTAAATGAGTCGTTCCTCTCAGCAGAGGAGTCCCAAAAATTATGATGGGCAGTCATGTTTTCGATTAAGTCATAGCACTCTTCAGGGGTCCTTTTCATAAAGGTGCCCCCAGCAGCAGCATTGATGGTGTCACGATGACGAAGTGTCAAACCATTATAAAAGGTATCAATAATGGTGACAAGAAGCATGTTATGATTGGGACACCGATCAATAGCAAGTTTGTAACGTTCCCATGCCTCAAATAAGGACTCTTCGGGAAGCTGTCTGAAGTTGCTGATATCATTCCTCAGCTTTGTGACCATAGATGGTGGAAAGTATTTGGCCAGAAATTTAGTGATCATCTCATCAAAAGTGTGGATCAAATTCTTTGGAAGTCAATCGAACCAGGAAGTCGCATGATGAGTGAGGGAATAGGGAAAAAGGTATAAACGTAGGCCGTCGTCGGTGACGCCATTTTGTTTCATGCTCTGGGTGACAGTTAAAAATTTGTCGAGATGCTTGCTAGCATCGTCACCCGACAATCCGTGGAACTGGCACGAATTCTGGATCTGTTGTATCATGTGGTGTTTTAATCCAAAGTCCTTGGCTCCAATAGTGAGTGGTGCAATGGGTCCACCCCTCCCGTGCATGGTAGGTTGACACAGTTCCTCCATTGTTCGGGTGTCAGGAACTGGTTCCTCCTTAGGAGGGATTGGGGGCTCGTCGTTCATTTTTGATGGTTGTTTTTCTTCAACAGTACGTAACTTAGTTACGTTTTTTCCTTTATTACGCTTTGTTTGCGAACTAGTGCGCATGCACTAAAAACGGTATCAATCAAAACAAGACAGAGGCAAAACGACAGTGAACTTGAATCCAATAATCACAAATGAACAGCTCTTTTAAAAAAGGTACACTATTCATAAGGATATAATGGTAAGTTTTAAATCTTTAGTTTGGGAACTTATTATGTTCACACCCCCAGTTTGTAGGTGTTCTGCCTTGGTTTTCGGTGGTAAACTTTTATGTAATTATATTCACAGTAAAATGTTTTTGGCTTTTCGTATATGGGTGAAAAACTTGGACAATATTTTTGGAACTGATTCGTTAACCGAAATCGTTCCTTTAAGATTACTCGCAGATTGGCGGGAGGAAATAAACGGATTCCTCTTCAGTTCGCAATTTAATGTCAGAACTTACCTTAAACCAACTGTATAGGTTGTAATCTTAAAGATAACGAAGTAATTTAACTTTACAGTTTGTTTTGTTGTTTATGATTTGTTTGGTGTTTTTATCACTTCAGGAGAAGTGTTAATGAACTTTTTCAGATATGATTTTGATTTTCTCAAAAATTTACAAAGCGGTGATATTTGTACAGGAGCGTTTTGAAAACCACTGAACCTAAACCGTTTTGAAATACGCAACAACCTCCCCGGCAGCGGTGCCAAATTTTGACTCCTCCTAAACCAACCAGTCAACCGGGTGCAGTTGATAGGCCCACCTAGGAGAAAGTGCAAGGTATATTAACCGTGGAAATATAGGGAAATCCCCGGGTCGTTAAGTCCCAACGAGATTGAAATTGTATTTTGAACGATTAGGGTAATGACTGGTACTGAGGACAGTAACCAAAATGATTTGAGGAATGGATTACACTACTGATATTATTTGGATAACAATATAAAACAGGCACAATAAACAGCTATGTATACATGTTTAACTGAAATGTAAACAAATACGTATGCGTACTGAGAAAAAGGTGAGTTTTAAGGAAAATAAACTACAGGGGTTAAAAATGAAAATTCTATAAACTTAAACTTAAAAGAAAATTAAAGTAAAAAGAAAATTATTTTTTAGATTATTTTACTATTTATTATTAATTATTTAATTAAAAACTATTTAACTATTTAATTAAAACTAATTTAAATTAACCTAAAAATGAAATACTACAAATTAAACTAAAAACTTGCAAAACTATTTTCTAAAATTTAAAATAAACTTGAAGAAAGTATAAAAAATAAAAATAAATATTTTTCTCTTTTTATGAGTTTTTTATTAATTAAAAACTATTTATCTTAATTAAACTAATTAAATTATTTTAAATTACTATTAATACCTAAATGAGTTATAAAATTATGGAAAAATTTATAAAACTAATTAACCATCACAGGAATCCTACAAAATTATAAAAACTTCTAAAAATTATATTTTAGGCTATTTCACTAATTAATTACCTATTAATTATTTTAAATCTAATTTAATTAAATTAAATAAGAAAATTGGAAAATGAACAGTGGAAGTTATGAATCTATTTTCTAAAAGTCTTAACTAATTTATAAAACCTAGGAAAATTATAAAAATCTACTATTGTTAATTAAAATTTAGGAAAACTAATTAATTACTAATATTACCTATTTAATTATTTAAACTACTTTTAATTCTAATAATTAGTAAACTGTTTAGGAAAAATCTAAGAAAATTATTTTAAATACTTAAAGGTACTAGGAAATTAAGAAAATTATAAAAATGGAAAAGTGCTTATTAATAAGCTGAAAGGAAAATTAAATAGATAATTTCTATTAAATAGAAGCTATCACTATAATTAAGTTTGGCTTTTTCTGGTTTTTTCTTTTATATAACTATTAAAATGCTTAAAATAAGAAAATTTTATAAAGAAAACTAATTAGGAAACCCAGAATAAGCATTGTGAGTGCTTATTTCCCTTGACAGTTGACTTAGTTTGACTAGATCAAGAAATGAGCTCAAATGAGCTTGTGTGGGGTCCACAAGGTATATTCTGGTTCCTCTAAGTTACTTTGATACTTTTAAGCAAGAATTACTCAAATAAGAAGGCTGAATAAGCTAATAAGATCAAAATAAGCACTTGCTTATTGAGGTCTGTGACAGAAAATGGGACAACCTTCAAATGCAATTCTAAGTGGGGTCCACTGGTCAAACAAAGGGTCAAAGTATGAACCCTGGTAGGAGGGGGTGGTAAGAGCCAAGATTTGGAGTGTGGGACCCACTGGGGTGGCCACAATCAACCACCAAAGTGGTGGTGATGGCCTGATGGTCTGATGCACAGGGGAACCTCTTTCCCTGCAGGTGTGTTCCAGGGGTAAAATGGTCCACAAATAAAATTCACAAAAATGTAACAAGTGTGTAAATCACAAGTTTTACTGATAGACAACACTCGCAACAAGTTTCAAAGCCTAAGATTAAGCACAAAATTCTAGATAAATCATGCCATTTTGAGGATTTCTGATCATACAACTTTTTGACTTTTTAATTTATGAACTAACTTTGACTTATGTGAACTTCTGATTGATCCTACTTACTAAATAAGTTATTATAAGCTAAGATTAAGTTAAATTAAGCTAGGTGACTAACTTATGTGATGATATGGTGAGATTTGGACCTCAATTTCTATAACAGTTAACTGTTAAGAGGTGATTCATGTGATTTTGACTTTTATCAAATGGGACTTGAATATTTTTGTTGTTCTGAGCTAATATTACCCTAGATGACGTGTATAAACCAGAAACAACAACAATAAAGCAGTGGAACACCTAGGATTATCTTGATCCAAACACACCTTATACCTAGACTGTTTTATGTTTTAAGAGGTAAATGGCTTTAAGAGCTTATGCAACTGATTCAGATCAACTTATTATGGTGTATTAAGCTAAAATGAGCACTAAAACACAGAACTTAACAACAATTAACCAAGGTTAACAAGTATACTAATTTGACAGTAAAAATGGAATTCAAAGAAACTATAATTTCTATTGAACAAGCTATGTATTTTAAGCAATAATATTACTAAATACCACTAAGTAAACAAAGAAAAAGCTGAATAAGCAGTAATTACGCAAAGCTACAGTAAGATTTAGGAAATGAGTTTTTTAGAACTTACAAGATGCATTCCTGCTCAAACCATGAACCAAGAACAATCGTAATTCCTCCCTGAGGATCTAAACCCAACTCCAAAGCTTTCTTGTGCTTCCAAATCAACTCTAAATCCCAGAAATCAAAACCAAATCCACCAGTTGACTTTTGTTGACCGATTTTATATTTGTGGAATTTTTTAGCTTATACTGATTTGTAAGTTACTAAAAGCTTTATTGAGCTTATTAGGAGCTTATATGAGCTTATTGATCCTTATCATCCACTACAAACAACATTAGACATTATTGAAATTTTTGATATAAAATTAAACTTGCATAAACTGAGACAGAGAAACAAACTTGAAATTGATTACTTAAAAGGTTTCACAATACACTGAAAAACACTAAACAAGGTACTTGAAAGCTTAATTTTACACTGGAATTAGAAAACTAATACATTCGACATATATTTATTGAAAATAAACTAGGTAGATATCCACATTGCTTCTCTTGATCTTTATAGCTGAGAATGAGCTTCCAGGTGTCCTCAAAGACTTTTCCCACTTCATCTGAGCCTTTGATTTTGTCCAATTGATCTCCACCGTTTAAATTAGCTTTTGGCGCCAAAAAGTCTACACGTTAACTTGGGGCCAAAGTTCTTCAATTAAAGAATATTGGAAGCTTGTGGAGGTGTCAGGGGACAAATGAGATAGTTTGGCGGCCAAGTTGGGGCTGTATGATGAAAATAGAGGCTTAGGTATGGTTTGGAGTAAAAAAATAGTGGGGAAGCATTTATGTGGGCTGTGGGTTAGGTGTGAGGTGGAAAGATGGTGAGGGGAGAGTAAGGGATGAGCTGAAGAGTGAGGTGGTGGTGGAAAACCACCTGGTTTTCAGGTTTCAGGCTGGGAGAGGGAGATGAACAGTGGTTGGGTGGTTTGGCGGTATTGGTGAGGTCAAACGGGATTTGACCCGTTTTTATTATATTAAGGGTGTATGGGCTGAGGGTGGATTGGGCCAAGAAAAAGGAAGGGTGGGCTGGTATGGTTGTTTGGACTAGGCTTGGTTTTGGTTTTGGTTTAATAATAAAAGGGTCCGTTTGTATTATAACTTAACAAGGACCAATTTTGTAATTTAGACAAAATTGAGGGACTGATTTTGCAATTTTTCCAAAGTAGTTATAGGGACCATTTATGCCATTTATGAATAACCCAATGACCAAAGATGTAATATTTTCATTTTTAATATCCAGGGACCTTTTCTGCCAATTTCTCAAACTCCAGGGACCATTTATGTAATTTTGGATTTTTAAGGGACTAAAGATGTAATTTCCCAAAATGTTATCAAAAGGTCCAATTTTGTCAAAGTTTAATAGTACAAGGTTTGAATTTATTAATTTCCCATTTTTTAAAACCTTAAGGACTAATTTTGACATTTTTCAAATTTGAGGGACTAAAGTTGTCATTTTGAAATTTTTAACTTTAAAGGACTAATCTTGACAACTTATGAATCCCTAAGGACCTTTGATGATATTTTTCATGTTTTGATTTACCAGGGACTAGTTTTGACAACTTTTGAAACTTGAGGGACTGAAACTGCCAATTATGCAAACTTTGTACGTTTTCTATCTGTTTTTGATTATTTTGCATTTGAAACATATAAAACACACTTCTAAGATATTTTAAGTATTATGATGCATATTTGAGTGTTTTTGGATGTTTTGGCAGTTCAGATTGGTATAAAATGATGAGTATTTAGACACTCATCAAGTGCTCGAAGAAACTTTCTCACTTGGTTCTTGTTATAGAAACTAGGATCAAGAGCCGTGAGGCTGGTGATAATAGCGTTGAACCTTGTGTAACCATTATCAATGGTTTCTTCATCTGAGATTGAGAACTTCTCATATTGTTGTATGAGTTGATCGATCTTGCACTCCTTAACTTGAGAGTTGCCTTGATGAGTGATGATGAGAGAGTGCCAAATTTCCTTGGCGGTCTTGCAAACATGAACCCTCTAGAATTCTCTTCGAGGTAGAGCATTATAGATCAACATCTTGGCTTCATCATTCTTACCAAGCTTTCTTCTTTCATCATCATTAAGATCCATATGTGGCTTTTTCACCAACAACTTTGTTTCCGAGTCTTCCACCATAAACTCAAAGTTGCCATTTTGGATGATTTCCCACAAATCAAGATCTTTGGACCTAACATACGTCTCGAATCGGGTTTTCCAAAAACAAAACCCATCGGTTCTAGCAAAGGTGGTCTTTGCATAGAACACCCCTCAACATAGTTCTCTTGAGCCATGGATCTATACTCTACTTTACCAAAAATCTTAGTTAGGATTTTAGATTTTTGGAAAAGAAGTTTTTGACTTAAAACGACTTCTCGGGAAGGCTTTAATGCTCAAAAACTTGAGTATACCGCTCTGATACCAATTGTAGAACCGTAGAGGGGGGTGAATACGGTTTCTTTGGCCTTTAAGACGTTTAAAAACTTTAAGCATCAAAGAAAACCAAGTGGTTGTATAATCAATCCAAACAACACAAACACAATCAAAGTATATAAAGCGAGTAAAGAACACAAAGATATATACTGGTTTGGGATGGGAGGTTTATACCATCCGTACGTCGAGTTGCGAATCCGCGACTCCGATACTATTCACTAGTATAATCCTTTCGGTGGACTATAAACCGTTACAATTCACTCCACCAATATTCACCAATATTGATGCTCACAAAGTAGGAGTTACTCACCAACGGTATTCCGCCCTCGGAAACCACCCAAAAGAATCTCACGATTCGACTTTACCTAAGGATCACAAAGATCACTACCAAGACTTCCACCCAGAAGTATCAAACCCCAACTAGATCCCCAATGATCTAGGCTTGGTCACCAAGACACAAGACTTCCCTTATAGACAAGTGAAAGAATAAATGTTTGTTTAACAACCAAGTCCTAACCTAACCTAGAGACTCGATTGTAATAGAAAGGGTATAGATAAGAAGACCCTCGACACAATCACAAGAGTGGATTAGGTTCTTGTGATTCTTCCCTTGCGAAGATATGTGTTCTTCCAAAGATGTTAGTATGAAAATCAAGAACACAAGATTAGAGATAGATAGATTTGAGAGTGTTTAGAGAGAGAATCTAGAGAGAAAGAATAATGGCAAGAGGTGAGGAATACAATAGGCAAGGGAGGTATTTATAGGCCAAGAACCTAAACTTGGGAAATTTTACCGAGGCCGGCGCGTCACCCGCACGTCAACGCGTGGGCAGCGCGCCAAGCGTCTATAACTATTTCCCAAGTGTTGGGTGTTTGGATCTTACAAATACCAATCCTTGCTAAACCCCCAATTGTAATTCACACTAAACCTTAACATTAATCATTCTAAGGTTTACCAACTCAAATAGCCAATTTGGAAATCATTTGTGAAGTGCTTAAAGAGAAACCAAATTACCAAGGGTTTAAAGTGTAGTTTGGGTAATTTGGAAGGGGTAGAAGTGTATCTCCTCATATGGCATAGAAAAGAGAGAAAGAATATGCCAAGGAATATTCCAATGCTTGGGGGGAAGAATGTGATGGAGGGTTGAGATGAAATGGTTTGAATTGGATGGCTAGGATCAAAGGGAGCCTCCCTTGGTTTTTCAAACAATTTGGCATGTGGAGAATGTGGATGGATGAGATGATCTCATTAGAAATGGATGGCTAAGATCAAGTATGCCTAGGTTAGGGTTAAATAGGATATTCCAAGGAATATGCTTTGCTTGGGGGGGAAAGGAGAAATGAAGGGTTGAGATGATTTCATTTGAATTGGATGGATGAGATCAAAGGGAGCCTCTTTTGCTTGGGGGAAAGGTTGGATCAATGGTTAGGATTGTTTTGGTTTGAATTCAATGGCTAAGATCAATCACATGTGGTGGCATAGGGAAGAGGGATTGGATGGATGGTTGAGATGTGTTTGATTTGAATTCAATGGCTAGGATAAAATCCATGTGATGATATAGAGATGAGGGGTTGGATAGATGGTTGTGATTTGTTGTAATTTGAAATCAATGGCTAGGATGAGAGGAGCCATATTAGGGTTTCCAACAATTGGCATGTGTTGAAAATGAAGGGTTGGGATGTAATGTAAGGGAATGGATGGTTAGGATGTAGTGTGTAAGGGAATATGTAAGGGTGTAAGAGATTGTGTAAGAGAATATTTGATTTGGATATGATTGGTTTTGTCTTATGCATAAATGGGATTAAGAGAGGATTAAGGCACAATCTAATTGTCATTAAGAAGAAAAGATTTAGACAATTAAGATTATAAGTTGAGAAAATCATAGGTTACTTATAAGTTCAAGTAACACAACGTCGAGAATTCATAGTTTCATATCTCGTGACTTTCCACGACTCGACGTTCTCAACTAATACCTTGGTTCAAACAAGTTAAGTGCTTTGCCTTGATGTAAAGCATAACCCAAGTGGGAAAGGATGCGTTTACGCAAAGTGACCTTTGACTTAGTTTGACCAATAAGGGAGTAAACCCGTTACGTAATTAGAGAAGACGTAAGCACGGGATATGAGCATATGGATGCTTCAACACAATGTTATGTGAAATATACAAGCTCCCTAAGTTTAGAAATGCCTTGGCTAGAGGCGATAGTTAGAAAACATGAGTTGGCGTTTTCCCGTAAATGGGTGTTTTAACAGTAGGATCTCTCAAGTCTCTAAACTCGTTTCGAGTGTTCTCAATTAAGCACATAACATATTCATACATGTATTGAAAGATCCACATTTGTCGGGTAAGGGGAAAGCCGACTTTCCAAATTCGCCCGGAACCATACAGACTCCTGGCGCGTCACCCGCACGTTGACGCGCGGGCAGCGCGCCAGGAGCAGACATTGGCTCCGGCGATTTTGAGCTAACGTTTGTTATTTTATGTGTTTCGATGGTTTATTTGTCATCATTAAAACATAAAGAGATCTTGATCATGTTGTCTGAACAATAATCTTAGGTTAGAATGCGTAGAACTTAGGAAAATGCTTTAAGGATTACTAAGTTTGAAAAAGGAACAAAAGCGATAGATGACATGTTAGAAAACATAATAATTAGTAAGCATGTCGATGTGGGTCTAGGTTTTAATCCAATTGAAGCTTCGGCAAGTAAAATTTGTTAAACCCACAAGTTTTGTTGAAACAGTGGATGACACCACTAAAGTTACAGACGTCACCACTAAAGTTAGTGGTACCGTGGTACCGTCTGATGCAAAAGACAGAACTGAGTCGAGTATGAAAAATAACTTAAGTCCTAAACCGAGTCACATAGTAGTTAACAATGTTAAAATACTTGTTGCTAGTAAAAAAGAGGTTAAAATTTTTTATAAACCATTGTCAAACCCCGGACTTTGCTTTGTAAAACCCGATATTAGATAAAAGACTCCTCTGTGGAAAACTAGAAGGGGGGGTTGAATAGTTTTACGTCCTTTTAAAATTTACAAGCACAAGTTTGTTTTAAAAACTTCGATTCTTGTTTATGTGAATTCAATGCTTGCACTATATGAACAATTGTATAATAACTAACTAACTAAACTAATTAGTAAAGGTAAATAAATAAGTAATGAGAAGAGTTAGAAAGATCAAACCACAACACAAGGATTTATAGTGGTTCGGCTACAAGGACACCTTCCTTGTTCCTACTCCACTCCCCGAGTCACCTACTCGAGAGTTTTCTTCACTATGTCAACAAACTCCCTTATGGCGGAGAAAACCGTACACACCAATATACACACCAGTTTACACACCAATCTACACACCAATATACACACCAATCTTCACACCTATCTTCACACCAAGCTTCTACACACCAATCTTCTACACACCTTCTTCTACACACCAATCTTCTACACACCTTCTTCTACACACCAATCTTCTACACACCTTCTTCTACACACCAATCTTCACAACTATCCTACTTCACAACTAATCAACTTCTACTATCTACACAACTTCTATATCTTCTAAACAAATAATAACAAGCACAACACAATATTCACAAATGAATATATATACACTATACACAACAACTCTTCAACACTTCTTGAACTTGGTTGTAGAGAGTTCTTCTTTTGCACTTAGAATGAGAATGGATGATGAGGGATTGAATCACTTGAAACAAGGATTAATATACAAATGATCAAAGGGTTTTTGATGGGTTTAAGATGATTGTAGATCTGAAAATTTCGTGCAAAAGGTAAGGAAAAATTCCAGAATTAAGGTGGTATTTATAGGGGAAGAAATCTGACAGTTTCTGACAGGGGAGCCTGGCCGGTCCCCTTAAAGCATGGCCGGCCCCCTTAAAATTAAGGGGACCGCCCCTTATAATTAAGGGGGCCGCCCAACTGTAACGGCCAGAAAACTTGTCTTTTAGTGGGGAAAGTTTATTTGGTGAAAAACTAACTGATTTTGGTTAAATATTTGAAATCATATATTTAGTATGATTAAAACATTTTTCCTTAATACCAAAAGTGTTTTTCAAAAATATATAATAAGATTATATAATTAAATAAACTTTGTATTAGTTAATTAAATACCCCTTTGATCATGAGATGTATTAAGCACTTGTTTATTCATACCTTAAGTGATTAAGTTGGATATAATGATATAAACTAGCTTAATACTTGTTTACGTAGTAATCAAACGATTGACGAGTTTACATTTTGTGATCGTCAAAATATAGAGATATCGAAAAATATAAATAACGTTTTCATACATTATTTATGTCAACAATCTCCCCCTTTTTGATGATTACAAAATTTGAACTCATTAGTCGAAAATTAGTCTATATACAAGTATTAGAGTGAGTTTATATCACTTCTCCCCCTTTTTGTGAGCATCAAAAAGGTTATCCCGTTTTAATGGAAGCTCCCCCTTGATGTATGCTCCCCCTCGTTTTGAGGCCAAAAGGAATCGAGAAATGGATATCTTGCAAAAATATTTAGTAGCAAGCAACATATATATGTATATAGCATGTAAAAATATAGACTAAACATAACCATTTCATTAATCAAGGAAAATAATACATCAAGCATTACTTCAACAAAAGGAACAAGTAATGCTACAACTAACAAAAGCCTTTAAAAGGCTTACAATCATCATAGAAATAATAAACCAAGTCTCAAATATGAGAGTCCTCTCTAGAGCTTGCCATCCAAAAAGGTTTAACATACTTTTATTTGTGAACCACCATACATGTTTAATTGGGAGGAATGGATGGTGAACATGGAGATGGTGATGGTGGAGGTGTGTTTGTTGATGGTGGTGGAGGTGTTGTGTTTGTTGTTGGTGGTTGATGCAACATGTTTTCAATATGAGAAAACATGTATTGGATCTCATCTCTTAATCCGAACACAATTGTTCGGTTGTGAATGCAACAAAGGCAAGTGTCTCCATGAGCTTCAAGTAAGCTCCATGGGACGGGGTTATAGGTTGGTGGGTTGATAGGAGATGATGAGAAATGTGCATCAAGGGGTGTTAAGGGTGATAATGAGAGAGTGAGTGCAAGAGATGTGTTCTCATTGGTAGGTTGTGATGGTTGATCAATTGTTGGAGGAGATAAGTGGGTGTTGATGTAGTCATTTATGGATGAGGTGGATGGTATGGAGGAAGTGGAGTTTCCATTTGTTGAAGGTGTTTTTGAGGGTGCATTTGGTGCACTAGGAGATGAACATTGAGGTGGTGGAGATGGAGTGGTGTTGTCTTCATTTGTAAGATCAATGAAGAGTTGTTTGGGTGGTATAATGACAAGTTTTTGTTTCTTGGCATTGTTTGAATGGGTGGTTCTTGGTGATGACATGATGATGGTTATGAGTGATGAGGATGATGAATTGTGAATTAAACATGCATGGGAATTATATAGTGGGAAAACATGTTTAGAAGTGGAATTGTTTTGAAATTGTAATGTTTTATTCCAAAATCAGTTTGGTTTTTAAGAGTAATGGTAGCTGGGACTAGCAAAAGGGATCACATGATGCAAAAGAAAACAGTGTAAAAACTGTTTCAGATGGCCGGTCCCCTTAAATGGTGGCCGGTCCCCTTAATTTTAAGGGGGCCGCCCTTTATGATTTAAGGGGGCCGCCCATCTGACGACCCAGAAACCAAAATTTTCAAAAATTTTCTGGAAAGATGTTGTGTTCTGGTTTGAATATGCAGCAAGCTCAATTTGGACATCTCACATTTGTTTTGGTTTATTAGAAAGCATATATGTCAAATAGTTATATAACCATTAACTAATCATGCAAACATATATATATATATAGATCAAGAGCAACATGCATAAAGATATCAAGTTATCATCCTAAACACATATTCAAATAACAAGTATTTCCGAATAAACTTTGGACAAATAACACACAAGACATAAAAATAAAACATTGTTAAACAAGCACAATCCGATCATATCATTTCTTTTTCTTCCCGAAGATCCCCTTCAAAGTCATCCCAATAGATTTGAAGCCACCTCTAAATTCTTCATGCAAGCTCTTTTGTCTTCTAAGCATCTCGGTAGTTCGTTCATGAAGCACTTCTTCAGTTTGATCACTTGGAGATGGAGTAGAATAGTTGGGATAGTCAAGATCCTCTAAATTTTCAACGAACTCAGAAAACGAAGGGGTACTAACATCATCGATGTTTTCCTCCTCATCGTCATCATCTTGCCTTGAGGATGATCCATGAAAGCTATGACGACGAGGTTTACCCTTGTCACTTCGAGTTCGTCGAGCTTGTTTTAGAGCGAGAGTACGAAGAGTGGGATAGATGGATTCATAAATACTATTGTCAAGATCGGGGTAGTACTCGATAACATGACGATAGATACGAGTAAGGAACATTCCATAAGGAAGATTGGCTTTGGGAGTTTTTCTAGCACACTCAATCCGTTTGATAAAGAAGTAGGCCAAATTGTACGGCTTTTCGACAGCTATACAATACAACATGTGAGCAAGGCTAGCCGGGAGATGGTCCCGGTGACCTCCGGTACCAAACGCATTCTCACGAATGAGTTCTTCCCAACGCTTCATGTGTGGGCTTAATTCTTTGAGGAGAAGTTGGTATGGAGAAATTTGAACGTTTTTGGATTTTATTTTTCGATTTGTGGTGGCACGATCTATACCAAGGACTTGACGAATTTCGTCGGGATGAGGAATTTCGTCGAGATATGGACCGAAGGTTGGTCGATAGCGATTAAGAGATTCGAGGTCCCACTCGTTTGAGAAAACGGCTTGACCTCTAAATGGAATTTGGAGGATATGACCAAATTGTTCGAGAGTGAGGGTGATAAATTCATTTTGAATCATGAAAGAGATGGTGATGAAACCAAGATCATTGGTTTGGACGGTGACTTGGCTATAGAAATCCATTATGAAACGAGGAATGATGGGTTCATTTATTTCATAAAGACAATTGAAGTTGATGCTTGAAAACAAGCGATTTATGTACTCGGATTGAGCAAAAGCAAGATCTACTACACGTCCCTCATGAATATTTCTATCTTCAATTTGACGATAGATAAGTCCAATAGAAGGAGATGTGGTAGGGAGTTGAGAAACTTTGGGAATGTAGTTTTTAGTGTGAGAAAGATCTTCGGTAGTTGCTTTGGGCATTTTCACCTAAACACATCAACAATTCAAAAAGACCAAAATAAATATAAAGAAAGATAAAAGTACATGTTTATAGTTAAGGCTTATGTTGGAACGTAAACATACTTCGTCACTAATCCTAAGAAGTAGATTACCATGTTCCTTAATGTTGTTTTTAACTCGTTCTAGATATATTTTATGAAGTTTAATGAGTAGTTATGGACAAATCCAAACGCCCCTTTAAACATCTTAATATATCATGAAATTTGCTAGATTTCACATTAGATTGTAAAACTAGCTATTTCTTGCGAGTTTCTTATGCAAGTAATTTGTTTTTGAAAAAGATGGTTTGTATTTTTAACAAAAAAAAAATCATTTTTAGTAATAAACCAAACGCTTCCTTAACTATTGACTTATAACTCAAGTGCGTCAATATACATATGAATTATATATTTTGACGAGTTCGATAAACAATATTAAGGTTTATAATTATAATAAAGTTTTATAAAAATTACAAAAGCTATGTTTTGATATTATTTGGACATAATCCAAACACCCCTATATTGTGAACCAATATAATTTTTCTTAGTTGAAAAATGTAATTTCAAGTTTTACAAGTTACACAAGTATAATGTAGTTAGTTTTAATACGTTTTCAAGACATTATTCAACAATGTGTTTACTAAAATTTTGAAAAGGAGTGTATGAAATTTTTCAAAAATTTTCGACCTGATAGTTTATAATAACTAGTTTCTAGTGTTGATTAATCATCCTAATCCTAGGGGAAGCATTTGGTTATGAAGTTTTAAGGCTAAATTTGAAAGAAATTATGAAATTTGACGAATTTCATAAAACATGCATAATCATGAGTATGATCAAATAAGATGAAATTAGATGAAATGTGTTATGAAAAACTTACAATAAGTAATGGTGATTGTGTTAGATGAATTTGCCCTTTGCGAATTAACCCGAATTATGTGATTTGGAAGTGATTTGAGAGGTTTTTGGGTTTTGGTTTTCGTCACAGCAGAAGCAGTGGAAGGGGAGTATGAAAAAGTGGAGTGTTTGGCAAAAGGAAAAAGGAGAAAAACGGGTTTGAGCTATCAGAGGGCCGGTCCCCTTAAACATTAAGGGGGCCGCCCTTGTATTTGCTGCCGGTCCCCTTAAATATTAAGGGGGCCGCCCTTAAAATTTTTATTTTTCAAGTTTTGGTTTCTGGAACAAACAAGAAAGTATTTATATATATATACTAGATTTATATTTAATCAAAAATACGTTGAAGAATATACGCACGAGAGGAATTACTTGACATTTTTACTTGACATTTTGTCAATAAAATTTTCTTGATTGTTTCGGATGAAATTCATCAAGTTGTCAAGCAAACGAGAAAGTTGTGAAAGGTTTATAAGTATATATATATATATATATATATATATATATATATATATATATATATATATATATATATATATATATATATTTTATATAGTATGGGCTTATAAGACGAGAAAGTAGGAGGGAGACGTATGCAACGGAAGCCGGGAGTTTGTTTCATCCATAGATTTTTCGACTCATCTCACTTCATCAGCATGAGTGTTGATTGAACATTAAAGTTCAATAAGGCAAATGGGGAAAAGAGATGTTCGTAAACGAACAATCTCTAGTTCTAGAAAATCAACAAATGAATTTCCTAGGTTATAAGATCCTAAATATAGCTAAGTATATAAATATATATATATATATATGTATATATGTATATATAGATATAATATAGAAACAAATAGAGATTAATAAGTCAAGTAAAATCACATAAATATAACACACTAAACTAAGCATGCATTTCTAGACAAGGAACTTAAAAGGAAATGTGTACCTTTTGTCTTTAATGCGTTAATCTTCAAGGTCTTCAAGAGGTAAATCGGACAAGAGGTGACAATGAAAAGTTCCATGTTTGGATGGCGAATATTATTTACGTTGGTGCCCATTGTTTCATTTGTCCAAAGTTATTTGGTCCGAACATGTTTTGTATTTGACTTGGATGCATATAAGGTGGAAACACTCCCCACGGATTGAAGTTCCACATTTGTTGATTATAGTTAAAGTTTCGTCTATTATGGTTTGTTCTTGGTTGAGGTGTTTTAGGTCTAGGATAAGAATTATTTGGTTTCCTAGGTGGTGGAGTTTTAGATCTTGTTTTAGATTTAGATGATCCAACTTCGGTTTTTAAAGATGGTTTATAAAATGGTTTTATTTCTTCATTACTCGCGATAGGTATTATTTTATTTTTTATGAGTAAATGTTTAGGATTAAGTATTGAAGGTTTTGGTTCATTTTCAAATTTAACGTTTTTAGCTCCACTTGTTGAAGATTCAGTTGAGTTAAATCCTAGTCCGGTTTTATCTCCTGATATTCTTTGAATACTTATAATTTTACTAAGTGAGTTACTACTATTTTCAAATTTATCAAGTTTGCAAATTTCATCCTTAAGTATGTTGTTTTCACTTTTAAGCTCTTGACATGTTTTACATTCTTCAACAATTTCTTTTCCTTTTTCAAGTTGTCATATTTTAATTTTTAGTTCAAGCACTTCATTTTCTAGTTGGTTGTTTATGTATTTTAGTGATTTATTTTTAGCCATAACTAGTTGTCCTATTTTACATAATCTATTGTATTCACTATCTAAATCTTTTTCATCTAATGATAGATTTTCATCACTAAAGTATTCGGATTCAGAACGTACCTCACTTGATGATTTGGCCATGAGACAATTTTCATCCTTTGTTGTTTCATTTTCATCTTCATCACTATCACTCCAAGCACCTCCAAAGAATGCTCTTTGATTTTGATCTCTTGTCATCATTGGACATTTTCCAATGAGGTGATTCGGATCACCACACTTGAAACACTTTCTCTCATTCTTGCTATACTTGTCATCATTATTCTTTTGAGATGTTCTTCTTTCATCGTGTGGTTGTCTAACGAATCTTCCTCGCCTTTTGAAGAATTTCTTGAAGTCTCTTACGGCCATGGCATATTCTTCGTCATCGCTTTCGGAAGATGAGCTATCTTCGTTGTTGGATTTCTTTCTAGCTTTCAAGGCGATTGACTTGCTTTGCTCACGTTTTCCTTTAACCATTTCAGAGTCCTTCTTTATAATTGCTTCGTAGACTTTCAGGTTTCCAATTAATTCATCAAGTTGTAGTGTTGACAAATTCTTTGATTCTTCAATAGCCGTCACTTTAGCTCGCCATTTAGGGTGAAGAGCTCTAAGAAATTTCCTAACAAAATTCTTACTAGAGAAATTCTCATCAAGTGCTTTTAAACTTGTGATGATAGTGTTAAATCTAGCAAAAGCATTATCAATTGATTCCTCTTCCGGAATCGTGAATTGTTCATATTGTTGAACAAGTAGATCTATTTTGTTATCTTTGACTTGATTATTACCTTGGTGAGTTATTAATAAAGAGTTCCAAATTTCTTTTGCGGTTTCACACATAAAGATCCTTTCGTACTCTTTACGTGGTAGCGCATTATAAATTACCATTTTTGCTTCATTATTTTTAGCAAGTTTTCTTTTTAAATCATCATTTTGTTTTTCAAAAGGTACGATTTCATCTTTCTTAGTTTCGGGGTTATTTTGAATAGGTAAAAAATCACCATTGGTAATAATATGCCAAAGATCTAGATCTTTTGATTTCACATAAGTTTCGAATCGATTTTTCCAATATAAAAATCCATCACTTTCAAATAGTGGTGGTCTTTGCATAGATTGCCCTTCTAAATATTTTTCAGATTCCATAGATCGTTACAAGTTTTAAAATACACTATATTTTAAAAATCTTGCTAGACGTGGCTCTGATACCAATTGTGGAAAACTAGAAGGGGGGGTTGAATAGTTTTACGTCCTTTTAAAATTTACAAGCACAAGTTTGTTTTAAAAACTTCGATTCTTGTTTATGTGAATTCAATGCTTGCACTATATGAACAATTGTATAATAACTAACTAACTAAACTAATTAGTAAAGGTAAATAAATAAGTAATGAGAAGAGTTAGAAAGATCAAACCACAACACAAGGATTTATAGTGGTTCGGCTACAAGGACACCTTCCTTGTTCCTACTCCACTCCCCGAGTCACCTACTCGAGAGTTTTCTTCACTATGTCAACAAACTCCCTTATGGCGGAGAAAACCGTACACACCAATATACACACCAGTTTACACACCAATCTACACACCAATATACACACCAATCTTCACACCTATCTTCACACCAAGCTTCTACACACCAATCTTCTACACACCTTCTTCTACACACCAATCTTCTACACACCTTCTTCTACACACCAATCTTCTACACACCTTCTTCTACACACCAATCTTCACAACTATCCTACTTCACAACTAATCAACTTCTACTATCTACACAACTTCTATATCTTCTAAACAAATAATAACAAGCACAACACAATATTCACAAATGAATATATATACACTATACACAACAACTCTTCAACACTTCTTGAACTTGGTTGTAGAGAGTTCTTCTTTTGCACTTAGAATGAGAATGGATGATGAGGGATTGAATCACTTGAAACAAGGATTAATATACAAATGATCAAAGGGTTTTTGATGGGTTTAAGATGATTGTAGATCTGAAAATTTCGTGCAAAAGGTAAGGAAAAATTCCAGAATTAAGGTGGTATTTATAGGGGAAGAAATCTGACAGTTTCTGACAGGGGAGCCTGGCCGGTCCCCTTAAAGCATGGCCGGCCCCCTTAAAATTAAGGGGACCGCCCCTTATAATTAAGGGGGCCGCCCAACTGTAACGGCCAGAAAACTTGTCTTTTAGTGGGGAAAGTTTATTTGGTGAAAAACTAACTGATTTTGGTTAAATATTTGAAATCATATATTTAGTATGATTAAAACATTTTTCCTTAATACCAAAAGTGTTTTTCAAAAATATATAATAAGATTATATAATTAAATAAACTTTGTATTAGTTAATTAAATACCCCTTTGATCATGAGATGTATTAAGCACTTGTTTATTCATACCTTAAGTGATTAAGTTGGATATAATGATATAAACTAGCTTAATACTTGTTTACGTAGTAATCAAACGATTGACGAGTTTACATTTTGTGATCGTCAAAATATAGAGATATCGAAAAATATAAATAACGTTTTCATACATTATTTATGTCAACATCCTCCACCTAGAAAAACAAATGTTCCTAAAACTCGGTCAAGAACTCGGTAACCGAGAAGTAACTTTAGAAGACAAAGTTATCCAAGTAACTACCCGGTAACTTGGAACAACTTTCAACAATGAAGTTACTTGCCATGGGAAATTTGTCCTCTGTTCCAACATCAATGCAACAAATGCATGGGATGTTTAACACTAACAACTTTGGACCCATAAGATATTGGGGACCAAATGTTTGAATCTTTGTCTTATTCAATAAATATGCTTGGGAATCGACTTGGAGCCCGACGAATGGATCAAGGATAGTGGATGCACTAATCATATGACGGGGAATTGAAGTCTATTCTCATCTTACAAAGCATACAACGAAGGTAACGTCACTTTTGGTAGTAAATTAAAAGACAACATCATAGGTAAAGGCATGATCTCTCAAAACTCCCTAACTATTTGAAATGTTAAGCATGTAGATAACTTAGGATTTAACTTGCTTAGTATTAGTCAAATGGTTGACAATAAGTGTAGAGTAATATTTGCCAAAGAAGGTAGTGAGATTACTAAGGATGGAAAGACCATAGGCAAAGGAATTAGGAAGAATGGCTTATTTGTTATGAAAATTGGAAATAAGCATCAGGATAAGATCTGTCTAGCAACCATAGATGATAATTCTACTCTATGGCATAGGAGACTAGGTCACACTAATAAGCATTCAATACAAACATTGGCGTCTAAGGAACTAGTTAGAAACCTACCTAAGCTTAAGTTTGATAAACATTTTTGTGACTCTTGTAAAGTTGGAAAACAAGCTCATTCTAGTCACAAAGCTAGGAACATGGTCTCTACCTCTAAATGCCTATAACTCCTTCACATGGATCTATTCAGTCAATTCGCCGTACGTAGTTACGGAGGAAAAACTACAACACCTTAGTAATAGTAGATGACTATTCTAAGTATGCTTGGACTAGATTTCTTAAGTATAAGACACAAGCTTTCGAGGAATTCGAAATCTTTAGTAAGAAAGTCCAAAATCAACTAGGTTGTACAATAGTGACTATTAGGACGAATCATGGTAGGGAATTTGATAATGAAGTACAATTTGGAGTATATTGTGATGCTAATGGTATTGCACACAATTTCTCGGCTCCACACACTCAATAATCAAATGGGGTAGTTGAGCGGAAAAATCGTACTCTGCAAGAGATGAGTAGAACGATGTTAAATGAACAATCTATTTCGCAAAAGTTTTGGTGTAATTCCGTAAACACCTCAACTTATATACTCAATAGAATTTTAATTAGACTGGTGAGTGCTTATTCACACATTTTTTTCTTACCAAATTAAGACCAAAACAACCAAAAACTAACAAAAAATGCCGAAGATATTGTGTTTTTGTGTTTTAATCATGCAGGAACGGATATTGCAAAAACAGGCATAATTGAGGCCAAAAAAACAAAAACAAGCACAAGATTTGGAAAATTGTCAAAAGCCAGAGCTTGGATGGGAAACGAAACTAAATGGAGCATTACCGGATCGACTTGACACATTTTGAAGCCTTATCGAAGAAAAAGACAAAAAAGTCAAAGTCAATCCCGGGAAGTGACATGGGGTGAGCTTGGAAAAACGATCCTAAACCCAAAATTACCTTTTTACCCCTCAACCCAAAACCAAAATTACTAAAATACCCTTTTTATCCCAAAACCTTTATCCAAAACCTTTTCAAAATAAAAATTCATTTTTCAAAAATAAAAACCAAAAATATTTTTCCTTTTGTAAAAACTTAATTAGTATTTTGTTAAAAAAAAAAAAAAAAAAAAAAAAAAAAAAAAAAAAAAAAAAAAGACCTACTAAAATATTTTCTTGCAAAATCAGTTTTATACTAATACTAATTATTACTAATTACTAATAACTAATTTCTACTACTAACTTAACTAAACCTAAACCTACTCTTAAACCATTTCACAAAACCCAATCCAATCCAAATTCCAGGCCCAACCATAACCAAACCCAACACGCCTATTAGCTAAACACGGGGTCAAATAGTCAACTCCACCTCCTTCCCTCCCCACTTGAGCCTGCAAAGCTGCAAAACCCATCATCACCACCAACTCTGCTCCTTATTCCACCTTCCAAACACTCCAAGACAACTAGCAATTAATGCTCTCTCTCCTTTGCAAGTTATCAGAGACAAATTGGCAAATACCAATTTTCCCACCAAAACTGAATTAAGGGTCAGGATTAGTTTCAAGCAATCCAATGGCTAAAAAAGAAGTGGGAAAGTTCAGAAACTACACTCTCATCATTATAAGTAAAGAATGGAAGCCAGAAGAAGAGCAGTTAGTTAATTAGTAGTTTTTAGTGTAATTTAGGTCGAAATAGTGTAATTTATCTTTTCAAGTGTTAATTTCCGCTTTCCAAGTGTTTTCTCAGTTCTATTAGTGTATTTCAAAGTTCAGTTAATCCAAAGTTCAAGTTCCTTGTTCAATTCCAGAATTTTTAATTTCCATTGGAATTCTCATTTTACTCTAATAGTGTTGAAAGTTGTGTTTAATTGCTTCATAAGCTCAATTTTAGTCATTTATAAGCTTTTACAAGCTCAATAAGTGTTTAAACTAGTTTAAATCAATAATTTCAAAAATACCAAAAAAAGATGGAAAAATAAGTGAAAATATCAAAAAGAAGAAGCAAGGAGCATTGTGAATCATGGATGGCAATGGTTTAGAGCTTCATGGGAAGCATTAGGATGGTTAGTAACTGATCTTGCCTTGGTTTTAAGCACAAAGGATTTTTGTAAGCAATTTCAAATTTTTAGCTCATTACTGTCCCACTGCTTATTAAGTACTTATTTAGTGATTGTTTCTGCTCATTCCTACTTTTCCTAGCATATTATGCATATGTTAGCTTAGTTATTAATTCGTGCTAAAGCAGTTAACTAAAGTCAACCACAGATGTGGTCAATATAGTCAAATACCCTAGACCAATGCTTCCAGATAGTACAGAGTATCACCGGGTCGTTATGTCCTAGCGAGGCGTGAATGGTATTTTAGACGTATTGTGATCGGGTGGTTTTCAATAGGAAAAAGGGTAATAGGGGTTTGAATGATTATACTAAGAAAATACAAGTTAAATAAACTGAATTAACTAAAACGTGAAGCCAAATTATCCTAAAATGTAATCTAAATTAAAAACGCGAAAGTTATTTAAATAAAAACGCGAGTGCGCGAAATAAAAAGTGAATTTTATGCTACGCTAATCCTACGGGAATGAAAATTACATTTTTACAAACCTAATGATAAAAGAAAATTTTGGAAAAAAGAAAATTATTTTTTTGACTTTTTATTTATTTATTATTAATTAATTACTAATTATACTAAAATTAATTATTAAAAATACTAAATGATTTTTAAAAATTACAAAACTTTTTCTAAAAGTACTTAATAATAACAGGAATGTAAAAAAAATATAAAAAGTTTCAACAGCTAATTAATAAGCAGTATAATAAGCAAATTAGCAAAATAAGCTTAAATGTTTATCTCTTCTGTAAAAATAAAATATGCAATCCAATACATGAAAAAGACCCTAGGGTGCCTGGTTGTGTGTGGTGTTTCTGTGTTGCTTGCTTTCTATCCAAGAGGTCTGGGGTTCGAATCTACCCAACCCCATATTTTTACAACTACTTTTTTTTTTGGTATTTTCTTTTTGCAAAACTTAAAGCAACTTAAATTAAAGACTTTTTTGTGAAATGAGATTTGTAGAAAAGCAGTGATAAGCTCAGAATGAGCTTATTGGTTCCATCAGTTATGAACCTTGATCTCAAGTGAGTTTTGTGAAACTAGCAGCCAAGTTAGACTTAACCATAAGCTAACACAATTGAAACAAAAGCTCACATGTTAACCAGACAAACTCAAACAAACAACAAACAATCATTCTCAAACTGGATCACAAGCAAACAAGCCAATTTGTGGGCTGCAACTGCTGAAGCAGCAGTGGGTTGAAGGGGCACTTTTGAGGGCTCAAAAAGCAGTAAAAGAAAATTTATAAAATTAAACCAAAAATATAAGCAGTTGAATAAGCTACCCAAGAAGTTGTGTACCAAGTTTTAGAGCTTAAGGACTGAAAATAAAGAAGATAAAAATAAGGATCAAAACCTGTTTGAGAACCATGCTACCTGATGCAGGCCTGTAAGTCGGTATTTGCAGGCCAAAATTAAACCACTAACTAATCTTAGAAATGCAAAATGAACCCAGCAATGTAAAGTCTAAATTACTAACTAATTGCAAACATAAATTCAATACCTAATTCCTACTTTATCCTAACTAAACCTTAGATCAAAGATTTGGCTGAGAGGCAGAAGCAGGGGAATAGCAGGCCTAATGGGTCTACTTGGAGCACAAGAATAAGCTAGCAAATAAACTTAAAAATCAGAAGTAAACTTAATCCTATACAGATCCTACTCCTAACTACTTGAGCAACAATAATTAAACACTAAAATTACCTTCTACCTACTTAACATTGAAACCAACATGAAGAGTTGGGACAGGTTAAGGCCACTGCATCAGTCTTGGGAAATGACCAAAACTCATGAAGTACTAATTGACAATAACTAAAGGAACTTAGAACATGCAAAATTTACTCCATTTGATACAAAACAAGGCCTTAAACTACTAAATGCTACAACGGCTTTGGTAGATGACTAAATGTTATAAAAAAAATTTGGAAAACTAACAGAAAATTTATAAAGCTAATTGAAAACACTGGAAAGTACTTCATTACAACTATTTAGACTAAAATTTGACTAAAACAACTTGTTTATTGAACACAAATGACCAATGGTGAAAAGATGGTGTTAACCCAAACACCCCTTTTGCTAGACTGGTTCTATTTTTTTGAACTAATCAAGACCATTCAAAGTTGAAATAAGGGAAAACAAAGTATAAACTTACTAAGCCTAATCCTAAAAAGCAGTAAACAACAATTAACAATTTCTTAATAGTAAGCAAAAAGCAATAGCAGTTGAGGAAAGTTGACTGTGAAGAGCAATTTAAAGGAAACCAAATTTCATTAAAAAGTTTACACCACTGAAAATTACATACTGGATTAAAGTGACATACTGAGTTTAAATGACAATAAAGTAAAAATGGGTCAAAACTTCTCTAGACATGAGAAATTGGACGATTACAAATGTGGCCTAAGGCCCTTATTTATACTAGCAAACTAGGGTTTAATCTCTTCCTTGTGCTTCTTCTTGTTGTCATCACATACCTTCATTAAACTTGGCACCAAAGGGGTGCTTGTGAGCCATGGATGAAAATTTGAGAGGTGGGGATTGCCAAGGTGGCATGGGGGATACCCGTGAGGTTTCTTGGAGCAAGAGAGATGGAGCTTTTGAGGAGCGTGTTGCAGGTTAAAGGAGAGGCTGTGTTTGGGTTGGCGGGCAAAAGAAGGGAGCAGGGGAAGAAGGTAGGTTATGGTTGACTGGGTCAACTGGTAAAACGAGGGGGGAAGTAAGTTATTAGTGTTTAGGTTTGGATTTGGATGGGGCTTTGTTTTTGAGTGGGCTAGGTTTGGTGATGGGCTTGGTGAGTGGTGTGGGTTTGTGAGTGATGTTGGGGAAGGTGATGGTGGAGACTACTTTTGAGGTAGTGGAGGGGGTGGAGTGTTGCAGAGGGTGGCGTGGAGGAAGGGATGGGTATGTTGGGTAAAAACAGGTTGGGGAAGAAAGGTTGTGTTCGTTTGACCCTGGGTTTGACCAAATGGGATTGATTTTATTATTAAACCAAAATATGGATGTTGGGGTTGGGCCTGGGAGGTACTTGGGCCAAGGAAAGGTGTGGATTAGATGGGGTGGTTTGGATTTGGACTCTATTAAATAAACACAAGGACCAATAATGTAAATTCTGATTTGAGGGGCCAAAACTGCCAACCTTCCAAACTTTAAACCAAGGACCATTCCTGCCCTTTTATAATTCCTTTGATGTAATTTTCCAACTTTACTGCCCAGGGACTAAAACTGCCAAAACTCAAACTTGAGGGGTTGATTCTGCCAATTTTTGAAACTTGCAATCCAAGGACTAAAAATGTCATTTCTTGATTCTTGGGAGACCATTGTTGACATTTTTTCATAAAATCTCTCCAGGGACCATTTCTGATAATCTCTAAAAGTATAGGGACCAATTTTGCCAAATGTGAAATTCCAGGGACTAAACTTGTACACTTTTGAAACTTTTCACCCAAAGACCATTTTGATAACTTTTGACTTTTAAAGGACTTGGGTTGACTTTTCTTTCAAAACAAATGCTCAGGGACTGATTTTGTCAAGTTTTGAAAGTTGGGGCACTAAAACTGCCAATTATGCAAACTGTAATACCTCAAATTCTTAAACATGTAAAATGACCAAAATGCCCTTATGTTTTAAAATTTGTAATAACACTTATTTAATACAAAGAAAAACCACAGAAACTTGGAAAACCTACTAAAAATGGAAAGTTTATAAAAAGAAGGAATTTGATTTAAGATAAAGTTATTAATAATAAAATATTATGTGTAGATTTCTGGAGAAGAGTATTACTTCCGCATTTGATCTTTCTACTTCTGTCAGCTTTGCTTTTGAGGTACGGATATTCTGACCTTATCCTTAAGGTTTCCTTTGTGATATGAACCTTTGATATGAACCTTCTGATTTGAACCTTCTGTTTGAACCTCTGTTATGTTAAACCTTGTTATCTAAACCTTATGATATGACAACTATGACTTGGACCTTTAGTTTATGAACCTTATGATTACATGAGCTTTACTAGGCATGGGGGTTCCATGTCATTGTCATAGATGCACCTATGACATGACTCTAGGGCAGTAGAGTGATGTTCTGCCACGTCCCTTCCGTTATATATGAATGTGGACAAATTTTCAGGGGCGTATGGATGCATCCTAGATCTGTTTTCTGTTATGATATGATATGATTATTCTTAGTGACTGGTTGTACGTGCAATGTACCCCTTTCACTTCCGGTACAATGGAGCTAGCTACTCATTGTACAACTTATGTGATTATGATATGTTTCTGAGCTCATGGTATATTCTGATTCTGTTTATACAGGTGACTGTATATATTCCCTATTTAACCTACACATTCTATTCCGTATCTTCTGTTATACCTAAATATGTTTCCCAAATTATATCATATGTATTTCAGCATTTATTTCAGTTTTATTTTGTTATATCCGTTCACTGAGCTTTTGTAGCTCACCCGCATTTCTTTTCTCCGCGGCAGGTATTCAAGTTAGCTTTGGGATAGTTTTCTGGGATTGAGAGTAGAGTTGAATGGAAGATTTTGACCATAGTCATTTAAAGTAAGTTATTTATTTAAGATTTCCGCTTTTGATCTGTTCTGTTTGTTCTGATGTAACACCATATTATTGTGACATCTTTACCCTTGTCGGGTCGGGGTGTTACACAAACTTTGTTCGTTTTTCATTTGTTTTCAATCATTTTGCATCTTAAACATATAAAACATAATCCTGGGATATTTTCAGTATTTTTGATGCATTTCTGAGTGTTTTTAATTGTTTTCGCAGTTCAGATAAGACAAAAATGATGAGTATTTACACACTCATCAGTTATCATAGTTGTGCTTAGGTTTCCATGATTTGCTTGTTAACTGTTAAATTTTGCATAATGGTCATAATTTGGTAATTGGTGTTAGTGATAGTGTTTCTATGTTTAAAAAGGCTTACAATATCAGTATACAAAGGTATGCATTGATTCCATGGGTTAAAACAGTTATTTGCTTCATAAAATTTCAAATCAGTGGCATAAAGGGGTACTTGATTTTAGCTTGTTTAATGTGCTCTAGTTGTCATTAGTTGTTTAATATAGGTTATGCAGTCTCTAATAGGTTCATGTAACTCAGAAAAGTCATAAAATCTGGTACTCATTTAGGAAAAAGTCAAAAGTGGATTTAACTTGGAATTGTATGCATAGTAGACTACATTAGGTTCTAAATTCATAGGATTAGGTCTAATACTAGTTCATTTAGCTTAATTAGGTTCAATATCATCTAATTATATCGTCTAGGTTCCATTTTGATCATTAGAATTTGAACTTGGTCAAAGTTTTACAAAACAGAAAAAAGTCAAAACCAAAAAAAAAGAAAAAAAAAAAAAAAAAAAAAAAAGAAAAAAAAGTTCCAAACAACATTTTTCGTTTTTTAATTTTCATTTCTTCAATTTTCAACCAAATCTTGTAAAATTTTAGGACAATGTACTCTTATATATTGTTCACTTAGTGGTATTTTTATTTTAATTTTTAAATTTTTTTTACAGGGCTTAATCACCCATTTTTGGGCTGCAAAAATGATTTTTTAACAGCAGAAGTAGTTTTTTAATTTTCATTTCTTCAATATTCAACCAAATCTTGTAAAATTTTGAGATAATGTACTCTTATATATTGTTCACTTGGTGGTATTTTTATTTGAATTTTTAAATTTTTTTTACAGGGCTTAATCACCCATTTTTGGGCTGCAAAAATGATTTTTTAACAGCAGAAGTGGTTTTTGATTTTTCATTTCTTCATTTTAAGCCCTTTTTACCTGAAATTTGGTTTGCAAGTTAATTGGATGGTAATCTAGTTGCTCATTTTGAAATTTTTTTTTTAAATTTTCTTAGCAGCTTTTTAGCCCCCTTTGGCCTGTTTTTGCCCTTTTATAACAGCCGTTAGTGTAGGATTTTTAGGTTTCTGAATATTAAGATTTAAGCTTTGAAACTTGGTTCTTAGCTTATGGCCAGCTGATGAACATGGGTATATTTTTAGAGTAATTTTTGGAATTTTTTACAAGCTTGTGCAAGCTCTTGAAGTAGCCCCCTTAGGCTGTCCTGCACATCAGCAGTCCTTAGGTTGCTTATAGCTTATATAGTGCTTTTTAGGTTCTATCAACTGCTTATTATGCTCCCTTTTAGTTTATTAAGTCTTCCCTTAGTTACCCTTAGCTGTAGTCTCCCTTAGGATAGCTTATTGATAGCTCATGAGATCCCATTGGCTTGTTTTGGCTTTGTGTGTCAGTTTAAGCTTATTGAAGAGTTTCATGTGCTTATTGGCTTTTGTCCTCAGTTTTCTTGTTGATTTACCTTCTTTGTGGGTTGCTAGCTTAGTTTGCCATATCAGTAGCTTGAATGAGCTTGTGTGGGGCATATAAGCTCATTAACAATTGAGCTTGTTGTTTGTTTGGATAAACTTGTTAACTGTTAAGCCCATAAGCTCTTACCAGCTTATTTATTGGTTTTTAGAAAAGTTGTAATTGTAAAAAGTTAGTAATTATTTTCAGTATTGTATCATTTCCCAAAAAGAAAAAAAAAAATTGCAAAAAGGGGTGAGACAGGATTCGAACCTGGGTCAACCCCTTTCACACCACAGACAAACAACAAACACCCCCATCCATCTCTCTATATTACATTACTTGTTTAGGTTTCTTTAGTTTAAGATTTATAGTGCATTTGTTTTAGTTATATTGCTTATCAGTTGTAGATTTGCTTGTTTTTGCTTATTTTTAACTATTTATTTCATCTTTTATTTTTCTTAGGTTAGTTTTAAGTTTATTTAATTACCAAAAAATTTTCAGAATTTTCCCATAAGTTTTAGTATTTTTTTATAATTTAATATAGTTTTAATTGTTTTTAAATCATTATAAAAAATATTTTTCTTTTTTCTAAAATTTTCTTTTATCATTAGGTTCCTAGAAAAGTAATTTTCATATCTGTAGGATTTATATAGCTCACTTTTCATTTTTTATCTTGTACGTTTACGTTATTTTTAATTTAAACGTACGTTTTTAAGTTTTTAAACGTTTTAGGATTATTTGGTTTTACGTTATTGTTAACATTGCTTGTTTAACTTGTTTTCATTCATATTTTCTTAGTATAATCACCCAATCCTCTATATCTTTTAACCATTCAAACTCACTCGATCAAAAGACGTTTTCTAAATAAATTTCACACCTCGCTGGGACATAACGACCCGGGAAAACATTGTGCTTACACCGGATCATAAATTGATCACTTCTCTCCCTCAGGTTTGACCTGTTGACCATCCTTGGTTAATTCGTTAGTCTGTTTGGGAGGAGTCATAGACCAATCTTATGAAAAACACCATACAAAATCTTGAAAGATAGAAAACATACTCTAGATTACTTTAGAGTGTTTGGAAGTAAGTGTTTCATACTAAACACAAAAGATCACCTCACCAAGTTTGTCCCAAAGTCTTACGAAGGTGTATTCCTAGGTTACTCACAAAATAGTAAAGCCTATGTTGTCCTAAATTATGAAACAATGAAAGTCGAAGAATCACTCAACGTGAAATTCGATGAAAGTCATCCACTAACTAAGAAATCACCCTTGGTGGATGATTACTTAGATGAGGAAGAAGCCATTAAGGTTATTGGCAAGAAAATCTTAGAAGATGACGTTGAGGATGAAATAGTCGAAGTTGACGAAGTTGTCAACATTAAGGAATCCAAGAATCATCCAATTGAAAACGTCATAGGAAACCTAAACCAAAGAACTCTTAGGTCACAAGCCCAAAACAAAAGTATTTTCTTTTGTTTTATATCTACCGTAGAACCTAAGAATGTCGGTGAAGCGATAAAGGATGAAAGCTGGGTAGTTTCCATGCAAGAAGAGTTGAATCAATTCACCGCAAACCAAGTTTGGGATCTAGTACCTCCGCCTAGGAATCAGACCATTATAGGAACAGAGTAGGTGTTTAGAAACAAACTCGATGAAATCGGCGTCGTAATTAGGAAATAAGGCTAGGTTGGTAGCACAAGGCTATAACTAATACGAAGGAATAGATTACGATGATACTTATGCACCCGTAGCTAGATTAGAGTCTATTAGGATACTCCTTGCCTATGCTTGCGTTTTAGACTTTAAACTATGCAAAATGGACGTGAAAAGTGCATTCCTAGGTTGGTAGCACAAGGCTATAACCAACAAGAAGAAATAGATTACGATGAAACTTATGCACCCGTAGCTAGATTAGAGTCTATTAGGATACTCCTTGCCTATGCTTGCGCTTTAGACTTTAAACTATACAAAATTGACGTAAAAAGTGTATTCCTAAATGGTTTTATCAACAAGGAGGTACACATAGCACAACCT
This sequence comes from Artemisia argyi, assembly GCA_030686995.1. Classification (NCBI taxonomy): domain Eukaryota; kingdom Viridiplantae; phylum Streptophyta; class Magnoliopsida; order Asterales; family Asteraceae; genus Artemisia; species Artemisia argyi. Next base: position 50,377,286 of record CM060678.1, on the reverse strand, counting down.
CCGGGATTCATTGATTTCTAAAATCCGAATCATATCTATAAACTCAAGAAAGCTCTCTATGGTCTCAATAAGCTCCCTAAAGCTTGGTACAATAGACTAAAGGCATTCTTGCTTGAACATGAATATACCATGGGAATGGTTGATAACCCATTTTCACGAAGAAACGAAATTCACATCTCATCATTGTTCAAATATATGTCGACGACATTATATTCGGCTCAACTTGTCTAGAATTGTGCTATGATTTTTCAAAGATCACGTGTTACGAGTAGGAATGGCAATGGGGCGGGTTTGGGGCGGGGCGGCCATCCCCATCCGCAAACCTGATTACAAAAATCATCCCCAAATCCGCCCCAATCCCCATTAGGGAACTTATCGGGGCGCCCCGTTGGGGCGAGATGCTCCCCCAAACCCGCCCCATTCCCCATTAGGGTCTTATCTGGTTGTCATTTTTGAGCGCGATACTCCATCATACTCGTGTCATTCCCCGTTTATTCTTATTTTTACACTATTAACAATATGATTTTACGGAATAACTTAAAAAATCAAGAACCCATTAATAACATATTAAGCATTGGAATAAATCACAACTTTTTTAGAATATTATGATACAAAACAAGCTTATATGACCACACTTTGAAATATTACAAAGATAAAAATTAACAAAAATTTGAGAATTATATTTAGTACATAAATACTATTACAATATTTTAGGTAGATAGATATATGTATATGTTTCGGGGCGGGGCGAGACAGTGTGCCCCGTCCCCGCCCCAAACCCGATAAGAATCCCCATTAAGGCCCCAAAACCCGCCCCAAAACCGGATAAGCATACCCCTCCCCGCCCCAATAAGTTTGGGTTTCGGGTTTCCCCGTCGGGTTCGAGTTTTTTTGCCATCCCTAGTTACAAGTTTAAGATGAGCATGATGGGGGAATTAAATTTCTTCCTTGGTCTACAAATTAAACAAATGGAAGATGGTATCTTCTTTAATAAATCTAAATATATTAAAGAAATGCTTAAGAAATTGGTCTAGAAGAGTCTAAACCTATGAAAATGCCCATATCCTCGGAAACAAAACTCACGAAGGATGAAGAAGGTGAGTCCGTGGACAACATTTAGTATAGGGGCATGATAGGTAGTCTATTATATCTAACGGCAAGTAGGCTCGATATCATGTTTAGTGTCTGCCTTTGTGCTCACTTCCAATAGGATCCCAAAACCTCTCACCTTGAAGCGGTTAAGTGTATCTTTTGATACATTAAAGGCACTATACACTTGGCATTGTATTATCTTAAGCGGACCAGTGTCGAAACTATTGTCTATGCCGACTATGATCATGCGGGAGATTATGTGGATCGAAAAGCTACGAGCGTTGTTTGTACCTTCATGGGTTGTTGTCTAACTTCTTGGTTCTCCAAGAAACAAACGGCTCTTGCTATCTCCACGACCGAAGCCGAATACATAAACGCTGGAAAGGCATGTTAACAAGCACTATGGATAAAACAAGCTCTAACAGACTACAACATCCATCTCGACGACATTCCGATTATGTGTGACAACAAAGGTGCAATTGACTTGAGCACAAACCCCGTTCAACACTCTCATACTAAACACATCGAAATTCGTCACCATTTCCTTTGCGATAACATTCAAAAAGGAAACATTTCTATCGAGAAAGTTCCTTCACAAGACAACATTGCCGACATCCTAACCAAACCTCTCAAACGAGAATCCTTCAATTATCTACGTCTAGGTCTAGGAATGATGGAACACATTCCGTCAATTTCATAATTTACATGTGTTCGTAAACATCTTCCGAATTTCATCTTATGACTATTTAAATATATTTCATTGGAAATATTAAGCCATCCTTCATATCCCTCGAATGACTATTTACGTATTTCTATTGAAATATTGAAGTCATCCCTTCGCGTCTAGCTTCGTCCATCAAGTCCTAATGGATTTATCCCGGAAAAGAATTTATTAGGTATTAATTCTCTCCTCGCGTCAAAAAGTCTCACTAATTAAGTGAGATTTATTCGTCAAAAATCAAAACAGGACTAAAATTGGTCTCAATAGTACATGACACCATTAAATTTAATGGTACCGTGGTACTGTGGATCTAATACAGCCCGTATTTCATTCTTCCTTCCCTCACTATTCACTTTCAAACTTTCCCAACTGTAACACCCCCTAAATTTGGTTAACAATAGCGGAAGAGTTAACGGTGTATTACGCAGTGGATCGTAGTCATAATCATAGAAAGCGTCTTGAAAGAGATGTTTTAAAATACATTTTATCATTCATCAAATTTAAATATTCCAAGTACAGAAATCGTTTCAAAGTTGGTCATATCCCCATAGATATGTTTTATTAAAGTGAATGATAAAAAACGTTTATTTAAACCCGTGCCAGGGTTAATGCCTTTCTCCGTGCCTTAGTTACCTAAGATAAACATGCTAAAAGTCAACAATAGTTGAGTGATATTCATAGGTTTAAGTTTATAAGTTGAACACAAGGTATAGGTGTTAATTGCATCGAATTAAAATTAAACAAGTTAAAATCAAGTTGTTATTGCATTAATCTCATGACACGCAACGATTGACAGGCATCAATATTGTAACACCCCCAATTCATAGATAGCAGCTAAAGCTAGATCTTGGGGTATTACTCATGGAAACACAGTCACAAAAATAGAAAACGACTCAAAAGAGACGTTTTTATAAGAAAAAGAGTTACCATTCATTTATTCATCAGAGTTTTACAGTAAAAGATAAACTTTTACAAAAGAGAGGTCCCACAAACTCGGTGTAAAGTAAAGGATTATGGATGTTAACAGGTCTGGACATTCTCATATCCAGTGCCACTCCGTGCCTTAAGTTCTAAGGGTTTAGTTACCTAGGATAACATGCTTAAAGGTCAACACTAAGGTTGAGTGAGAGTCATAGGTTTAGGTTTGATATAGAGTTGAATACAAGTTCCACAGGGTTCAGCTGAAACCCTTGGGTTGTGGAAAAAGTAAGGATAGAGTATTATTGCACTAAGCTCATGACACCCCACGTTAACAAGTCTAGGTCATGGAGTACTGCAGACCCTTGCATAACGGGACGTAATAAGGATTAACTTGCCAAGGTTAATCCTTTTAGTTCTCAAATATAGTGCTATTGGTACCCGGCAGGGGCAAACCAACGGGAGTTGTAAAACTCCAAATAGATCTATTTACTATACTCGCGTTCACTCGCAAGTGATTATGGTTCATGATATTTTGTAATGTAATGATGGCATAGAAGGTACTCGTGCAACAACCAAAGAAAAAGACTAGTATTCGGTTTAAAGCATGTATCCCCCTCACAGGGTTTGTAAAGCATTTAAAAAGTGAGGCTATGAACTCACCTGGGATTAGAGATGAGTGTGGGTGCTACTAGACGGTCTACTCACGTAACCTGGTGTAGTGTGTATGTCAAGCCTGAGTGGGTGTATTCTAAGTATTTGTGAAAAACGACATGGCTTGCTTTGCCTTTAGGTAGGAGCGGCAATTTTGTGACCAACTATTTGTGAAAAATGACAATGATCTTTACCAACGAAAACAATTTGATGAAGAAGAAAAAATATGGTTGGTTGAAGGCAACTCAACATTTTTTTTACGGCTAGGGTTTAGGGTTTATGCATTGAATATGAAAAACAAAATCCTAATAAAAATAAAAACAAATAAAAAATAACTATGGATGCCTCTGAATCATCGGCGAATAGCCGATGACCGGAGGATAGCAAATTTTGTAGGTGGATCTTACCTAAAGCTCTTATACCATGTAAGATATCAAAAGATTTTTATTGATTGCATGCATTACATATGAGATAACATATGTATTTATACTAAATACATATCTTTGACAATAAGCAACATAATGCCAACCCAAAACCTAATGGACCCAAACCATGGGTTTGGGTCAACTAACCTATCTAACAGGAGGTGTGGATCATTTGTTGAAAATGATGAAGTAGGTTTCGGTGGAGGGGAAGATAGCGAGTGAGAGCATTTTGGTTCAGATTGAGGTTGTGAAGGTGATTGGGAGATTTGGGAGATTGTAGGTGAAGTGTTGAGGATTGCATGTAAAAAGGATGATATGGCATTCTATTAATCAAAATGAAATGAGCTGGCTATCATGTGTGTAATTAAAAAGAAAAGAAAAAAATAGTAAATTAATAAATGAATTATATATTTAAATATTAAGATTAGATGAATCGATGAAGTAAAACTTTATTTTTTTTGGATTGACAATGTCAAACTACTTTAAGTTTAACTGATTTATGAAATTTATTAAGATAATATTACTTATTTATCAAATTAGATTGATTTATACGAGTTGATTTTCTGTTATGATAAATTGATGAAACAATAGTGAGTCCAATAGTGGCTTCATCAGCTGCAATAGCTATAATAAAAATAGGAAAACAAAATGCTCCTTTGAATTGACGAGTATAAAAAAATCAAAAAATGTTACAAAACTGAGATTATCTGAGTTAATATAAGTTCAAGACACCTAAAAGTCCTGACCATATTTCTACTTGTAATCAATCCATATAGACCGACATAAAATAATAGGCACTCAAAAGAAGTACATGTTCGAGCATCATTAACGAACTCCTTATCGGTCTCGGTTTATTTAAATATGAACAACAATTTAACCAAAGGAAGGGAAAAATAAATAAATAAAAAGGATAATTCGGCGCTTGTTAAAGAGGTAAAATCGTACATTAAAGTGACAAAGTTTAAAAGTTTAGAGTTGAATTTGCAAAAAAATTTGTTTGATAATTAAAAGTGAAAATAATGATAAGGTAGATCTTTTATATAATAAAATAATTACATCATTTTGAAGTGTTTTTGCAAAATCTTTCTTATTGAAAAAAAAAAATAGACCAATAGGAGAGCTCGATTTTGCCACGTAAGCAAAATCAAGCAATATGCTTAGTCAATAGAAAGTCAAAATTGAATTAATTTTGGTCAAACTTTAATAAATTTGGCGGAGAAATGTGGTTGAGAAAAAAAACACATAAAAATATATGTGTCAAAATTAAGAAAACAAAAACTTCAAAAAACGAGGAAGCAATTAACAAAACTTTAGTGGCTGAATTTTACATAAATTATATAGAGTTGAGTGTAAAATTACAAGTTTTTATATTTTTTAATAATTTTAGAAAAAAAAAATCCTTTACACTTTTTACCCCATATACTTTATAATATGAACTTTATTTAAAATTACATGAGTATTAGTATTATGTTTAGACTTTCATCTACTAAAATTACAAAATTTGGTAAATATACGAATTAGTTTTAATACTCCGTATACGTTAATTATTTTTTAAGATCAAATTCTTGGTGGGAATCATCAACTTTATAATGTTTTAATCATGGCTCACGCTTTTTTAAGTTTTAGACTTTCATCAATTAAAATAATTTTTTTACTATATACATTAAATAAAGACTCATGTTATTTTATATTAAAAGTTTAATTTATGCATACACGAGGTTGAATATTAAATACGGCTAAATTATTGCTAACAGGAATATGAATATCAAGTGTAAGCACGGATTACTGTGAGATGAAACTAAATATACGCTATTTTAAATTCATCAACGCTTATTATGTGCTACTAAACTCGCACATTTTGTGCAACATGATATGAATAGTTAAGTTAAACAACAACATCAACCTCAACATCTATCTCAGTTAAACAAAGTTAAATCTATCAACCAACAAATTTTTTTATAAAATATTATTGTAATAGATATTAATACATTATAAAAAATCCAAAACAACTATTAGTTGTACTTATATCATAATTTTCATAAGTAAATTCTTATTTGTCCATATACTAAACTAAAATTTTAAAATAAATTTGATTCATGTGTAAACCCCATGCGTGCACGGGACTTATAGCTAGTACATTTATAAGTGATTAACATTTTTTTTTTTAAGTTATTAAAAATATGAAAACTTATAAGTTTACATTTAACTTCATATAACTTATTTAAAATTTAAGCAGTAAAGTTTTATTACTTACTTCATTTTTTTTTTTTTTTTTTTTTTTTTTTTTTTTTTTTTTTTTTTTTAGTTTTTACTTTCACAAATTTGACATCTATATTTTTATGTTTTTTTTCTTCGCCAAATTTATCAAAATTTGACTTTTTTTTCTTTTCAATTTTGACTTTCAATTGACCAATAAAAATGCTCGGTTTTGCGATGTGTCAAAATAGAGCAACTTGAGTGGCCTAATTTGTTATCTCAATAAGATTGTTTTAGCAAAATACTTTTAAAATGATGTAATTATTTTATTATATAAAAGATAAATATATCTAAAAGGTTCAGACACAGTGGCGAAGCCAGAAAATTATAATATGAGGCCAAAAAATATTGTATTCACAAAAATCGTTGAACAACTAAACTAGGATAATATTATATTAAACCGACTTAATATTGAAGAAAAACCCCATCTTACATTGTGCAAAAATAACAACTGTTAGGAATATGAATATTCCTATAAAAGACTCGGTCACCTAAATGATGTAATAGCATTATGATAGCTCGTAGTTAGTTTATTAGTTAGTTAGATATTAGTTTAGTTTAAGTAACACCGTGGAAGAAGGACGGGTCTTTACCCACTGTATGCCTGATCCACAGCCTGGGTGTGGGCGTTTTTATCTTTTTTGTAGAACCTATAAATACCCCTCTCCACATGTGGAGAGGGTTGGAGCTTTTCATTAATCTAACATATTTCTCTTTCACTCTCTCTCTAAGTTCCCAACTCTCTTCTCTCTTTCTCTCTAAACTCTCTTCTCCATCTTCTTTCTTTCTTCTTAATTCAATCCACAAACACAATAACCATACATGTTACAAATATGAATATATTATAATTGGTATCAAAAGCCAAGGTTTCATCTTAGGGCCTTGGATATTCGGATATGGTGTGGTTTTTGTGAGTTAGAAAAGTTTTACTCAAAACTTCCTTGTTTGATCTTTCTTGTGTTATTAGAGGTGTTAGAGATGTACTTTTATGATCCTTGGTGTTAGTACAACATTGTGTTTCAGTTGGGTTTACTATTTCATAAGCTTATTTGAAGTTTAGATTGAGTTTTGGTCGTATTTCATTGTTGCGATTAGCTCCACTGTTCCATTGCTTCACTGCGATTAGCTCCTGATCTCTGTGGTTAGTTTGTCTGCGGTTACTATTTTGGGAATACAAACAAATCGCAAGGAAAGTGACATCTTTGGACTCTTGTCAACTGCAACTAGCTCCTGCGATTAGATGATCTGCGGTTGGTATCTGAGACTATCTGACTGCGTTTAGCTTCTGCGGTTTAGTGGACTGCGTTTAGTTTATGCGGTTTACTATTTGATGTGGTCAGTGATTTGCGTGTAACCCATTTTGTGGTTTGTGTACTCTGCGGTTAGTTGCTCCCTGCGGTTAACTCACCCTGTGATTACTTTTCTCTGTGGTTACCTACCTTGCGGTTACCTTCCACTGCGATTTTCTCTCCTTGCGGTTATCACATATTGCGATTAGTGCATACAGTTGCGACTATCTCACATTATTTAGAAATTCACTAAGTGATGAGATTCATGTGATTGGGTATTCAATTTGCAATTCATGTATTGTTGTAACCTTAGTCGTTTCAATTGATCTAATTGTGATCTGACGTTGTGAGATAATCCTTACGACTTGACTAATCTCAATTGGTTAAATTGCAACTGGACTTGTCACAACTTAACACTTGATGCAGACTGTGACTCATCTAGTATCTCTCTATTAGTTCAATCTGCTGAATATATCTTCCAGTTTCTTTTGTTGACTTTAGTAAAATCCCTAGAAAGAATCATTTCTCGGTTTAAGTCACTAAAGCTGTAAAATCCCGTTTGAAGATTTTGAGATGTCGACTGTATCTGATGACATTCAAGCTGCTGGGTCCGACACCCGACCTCCAATGCTAGACAGGACTGATTAAGAATCATGGGCGCAAAGAATCAGATTGTACTGCTTGGGTAAAGAAAATGGTGAGAACATTCTACGATCTATCGATGAAGGTCCTATGCAGATGAGTACAACCAGAGATGTTATCTCCACTGCTGAGGATGGCTCTGTTGTTCAGGGAATTGATAGATCACGCACTTACAATGATCTCACTGTTGTTGAAAAGAAGCGCTATGATGCTGACATTCGTGCCTCCAACATAGTAATACAAGGGTTACCCAAAGATGTGTACAAGCTAATTAACTTCAACACTGAAGCTAAAGCGGTGTGGGATAATGTCAAAATGCTTCTGTCTGGCTCAGAGCTGACCAAAGAAGACTTTGAATCTCAATTATATGATGAGTTTGAGCATTTCAAAATGAATCCTGGTGAAAACATTACCGATTACTATGTCAGATTTCACAAGCTGGTTAACGATATGAGAATGATCAGAATGACAATGCCTAACATTCAACTCAACTCTAAGTTTGTGAACAACATGTCACCTGAGTGGGATCGGTTTGTCACTGCTGTCAAGCTCAACAAAGGATTGAGAAATATGAACTATGAGCAATTGTTCGCTTATTTGCAACAACATGAGAAGCATGTTACCTATGATTGTCAACTAAGAGAGAAACTCAATCCAACAGTCACCAGTGACTCACTTGCTTTCATGAGTAGCATAGTGCCAGCTAATAAACCTGTGTCATCAATGGATCACTCATCGCTACAGTCATCAGCCACCATGAACTCTCATCTCGACTCAGGATACTCTCATACAGACAAGATGATTGATAATCTCTCCAATCAAGTTTCTCTACTGGTTCAACATTTCAGGGCTGCACTCCCATCTTCCAACAATCAACTCAGAACTTCCTCCAATCCACGTAATCAAGCCATTGTGGAAGACGGAAAAGTAATGGTGCAAAACGTTCAGGGAAGACAGAATGTGAATCAAAGAAATGCTGTGCGGGGTAACATTCAGAACAGAGTTGGAAATTTGAATCAGGGACAAGGAAGGCAACCAAAATGTTACAATTGTGGGGGTCTAGGTCACATTGCCAGGAATTGCACTCTGCCAAAACGTCCTCAAAACTCAGATTATTTCAAGGACAAAATGTTGCTCATGCAAGCTCAAGAGAATGGAGTTGTGCTCAATGAGGAAGAATTGACGTTCATTGCTGGGGATGATGGAAAGACATTTAATGATGATGTGGATGAACAACCAGTTCAGGATTTAGCTCTTAATGATCCAAACATCTTCCAGGCAGAGGATTGTGATGCTTTCGACTCAGATGTTGATGACGAACCCACCGCTCAGACAATCTTCATGGCTAATCTATCATCAATTGTCTCACCTGCACAACAATCTGTTCGCTCCAATTCATCCATCATATATGAGGTACTAAAACTATATGATAAATGTGATGAACAGAAGAACTTCTGTGATATACGATAAAATAATGTTTGTGAATCAAATGAGGCTAAATTGGAAACCATCAAAATGTTCCCAACTGAGCAACATTTGGATCACGACAGGCATTCTGACGTATCTTGTGGAAAGTCTTCTGTTGTGTGTGACAATGATGTGATACATGAGCAATCGATATGTAACGATGTACAACAAATGAACGTTGATGAATTAGATACTGCAAATTTGGGGAATAGCAATATTTTCCCATATGAGCAATATGTGAAGCACAACGTCGAGTCTGTTGTACCAAGTGATATATCCTCTGCTGATGAAGAAATGTGTGATTTACATGAGTATATGGTTGTTGCACCAGATGATACCCTAAACACTAGGATAAACACTTTTAGGGATCAAATAAGGTTTTATAAACAACGTGCTAAATTTGAGCTTACCGAACGTGAACAAAAAATGGAATTGCAAATGCATGCCTACATCACTAAACAAAATTTGAAGGAAATGGCCTTTAAACCAGAGATTCAATCTATTCAAAGTCAACTTGAACGTGCTTTTAAGGAAAAACAGGAAATTCAGGATAGTGTAAAACTCCTAAAAATTGAATTTCAACAAAAGGAAACTAAACTATTAAACTAATTTTCTAACCTTAAGCAGTTGAAAAACAAACTTGAAAACAAGTTGTATGTTCTTGGCCAAACACATCAAACAACTCAAATGGTGGAAAAGCACATGAAACTGCGAGATAAGCATAGTAATAAGGATTTAGGGATGCCTAAAACAAATTTCCTTAAGAGCGTTAGAGACTCTCAACCTGCCCTCTATGATGCTAAGGTTATGCTTACTCCCAATCATGATCCCCCAAATAGTTCATTCGATGATGAATTAGAGGAACTTGATTATGCCAATAGAGAGAGATTTGATAAAAAAAAAATGAAGGATCCAAAGTGCATTAAACATCGAGTCATTGTTAAGCCCCATGATTATTATGAACAAAACCGAGTGACTGTTTTTGCACCACAAACTAAGTTAACACCAGAACAGGTATTTTGGCCCCTAGACATTGAAAAAAATAAAAGCTGAGGAAATTAAGGCCAAAACATCCCTAAAGGTAGCTGCCCCAACGGTGTATCCCCCCAATACACCGATGCACCTAGTTCAGTTGTTACTTCCCACGAAATGTAAAACTCTCATTAGCATTTATGTCCTGTGTCAAATGTTCATTGATTTCGATAAAACATGCAAAAAGAGAATCACACCAACGGGAATCACTAAGGGTGAACGGGGATTTGAGCTATCTAAAGAGTGTTACTTAACTGAAGTCATCCCATTTTTTAAACTTATCAAAGAACACTTTGAGGGTCTACGACAATCCCTTGACAGTGAGATTAAGGAAATGAAAGAAGTGTTTAAAGATGTGGAAAATGAGTGTAAACAAAAAGCAATAGATCTTCAGCATAGTGAAATTGCTAGAAAAAATATTCTCATCATGAATGACAACTTGATTGCTAAATGTATTTCACAAGATGTGTTTTATACTGCTACAGATTCTTCTCTTAATGCTAGTCAGTTTCATGAAATGTCTATTGTTTTGAATAACCTTCACAATCGTGTTGTTGAGCTTGAGGGGGAGAATGGGAAATTGCTTGAAAAAAATTCAAATTGATGATCATGATAACATGGTCAAGCATCTTTCTAAACTAGAAGTTGATAATCTTAATTTACAATTAAAATATCAACATTTAGAAGAAAAAATGAAAATGTCAAAGGCAAAAACGTCATATGATGCTCCGGAATTTGATGCATATTTTGAATTAGCAAAAAAGGATGAAAAAATTCAAGCTCACACGGACACGATCAGGTTATTGAGGGCTCAAATTGCCCAATTGAAGTCTCCCATGAATGTTGTGATCAACTCCCATAAACCAATGTTTGCAGATCCTCATAATTTTCAACTTCAAAATACAATCAACTTACTTAAACATGAAAATGAGTGTTTTCAAGCTGAAAATTCTAAAGTCAAACAACATTACAAAGAGTTGTATGATTATATCAAGATCACTCGTGATAAAACCAATGTAAAAATAACTTCTTTGCTTAATGAAATTGAGAATCTAAAGACAAAAGTGAAAGGGAAAATGCCGTTGAATGCAAGTGACAATATCAATTCTGTGGTTTGTAATTGTAAAAAGTATGCATGTGAGGCTGTCTTTATTCCACTTCCCCTTAAGAACAATGAGCTAGTCCATAGTGATTATCTTAGACATCTTAAGAACTACCTTGACATGACCCGCGAAACCATAGAAGAAGATAGAACGGTAAGACCATCTGATAACACCCTATCGGATATTTTCTTTATTACCAAGAGGTCACAAGAGTTGTTAGAATATGCCATAAGTACATGTCCCAAGATACCCAACATGCGTGATAAAATTGGCACATCCTCATCTAGGAATTTGAAGAAGCATGTTACTTTTGATAAACCCTTGGCGAGTTCTGTGCATAGCACATCAACACCTAGAAACCAAACAATTTTGCAACAATCTAATGTTCCCATCGTAAATTCTACAGGAGTAATCAATGTCACTAAAGCTAGCGGGTCAAAGCCTAAAGGCAACACAAGGAATGATAGGACCTCGCCTGCTAAGAATGATCAAGGGAAGAAAGTAGAAGATCACCTTAGGAACAATAAGATTGATTTAAATGAAAAGAATCGTGTTGATTCTAGTATTTGCGTTAAGCGTACTGTAATTAATTCGAATTCTAATGCGACTTGCAAGACTTGTAATGAATGTTTGATTTCTGGTAATCATGATGAACGTGCTGTGTCATTTTTGCAATCATCTTATAAATCCCCTGTTATATCTGCTAAGGATAACAATACTTGGAGAGCTACAGGAAAAGTTTTTAACAGTGTAGGATATCAGTGGAAACCTACGGGAAGAAAATTCACTCTAGGAAACCAGTGCCCATTGACTTACATACCCGACCCTAAGTCGTTAGAGGTTAAGAGATGGAAAGCTACTGGTAGAATATTCCCTTTAGTGACCCAATGCCTTGATAGTAAGACAACAGTTTCCACTGTTATCGGTTCATCTGTAAGAACCAATGATAATACTGATCATGAATCTCTTAAGTATGCATGTGATAACCTATTGGATCCCAATTACACTTGGGGATCCATGTTTTTCAGTTATCCATATCTGTCTGGTTTCAAATGCAGGTCGCAGAAATCGTCCTGTGGTATTTGGACTCAGGCTGCTCAAAACATATGATTGGGGATCGCTCTCGGCTCAGAAATTTCGTGAAAAAGTTTATCGGGACAGTTAGATTCGGTAACGACCACTTTGGAGCCATTATGGGGTATGGTAATTATGTGTTTGGTGATAGTGTAATTTCAAGAGTTTACTATGTGGAAGGACTTGGGCACAACTTATTCTCTGTTGGACAATTCTGTGATTCTGATCTCGAAGTGGCCTTTAGAAAACACACATGTTTCGTTAGAGAACTGGACGGAGTTAATCTCCTCAAAGGAAGTCGTGGTACAAATCTATATACCATCTTTATTGAAGACATGATGCGGTCCTCTCCCATTTTCTTACTTTCTAAAGCCTCAAAAAGCAAATCATGGTTATGGCATCGACGTTTGAACCACTTGAACTTCGGCACCATAAATGAGCTCTCTCGCAAAGATCTTGTTCGAGGCATGCCCAGACTGAAGTATGAAAAGGATCATCTTTGTTCGTCATGTCAATTGGGTAAAAGCAAGAAACAAACACATAAACCAAAACCCACCAACTTCAACACCGAAGTACTCCATACCCTTCACATGGATCTGTGTGGACCCATGAGAGTGCAAAGCTTCAATGGGAAAAGATATATTCTTGTTATTGTGGATGACTATTCAAGATTCACATGGGTGAAATTTTTAAGATCCAAGGATGAAACTCCCGATATCGTCATCAAGATCATCAAGCAGTTGCAAGTAAGGCTCAACAAAACTGTTAGAATCATCTGTACAGACAATGGAACTGAGTTTGTCAACCAACATCTCACCAAATTCTACGAAAGTGTCAGCATCAGTCATCAGAAGAGCATTCCTCGAACTCCTCAACAAAATGGAGTAGTTGAAAGAAGAAATCGCACACTAGTTGAAGCGGCTCGCACTATGCTGATATTCTCAAAAAAACCAATGTTTCTATGGGCTGAAGCCATTGCTACTGCTTGTTACACTCAAAATCGATCTTTAATTCATCCTATCCACAACAAGACACCGTATGAGCTGGTGCATCTCAAAAAGCCTGATCTCTCCTTTCTTCGTGTATTTGGTGCCCTGTGCTACCCAACTAACGACAGTGAAGACTTAGGGAAGCTCAAAGCTAAAGCTGATATAGGGGTATTCGTCGGTTATGCAGCAGATCAAAAAGGGTACCGAATCTACAACAAAAGAACCCGACAGATCATGGAAACAATCCATGTCACGTTTGATGAGCTGACAGAGCATACGGCTTCAGGACACACCAGTTCTGGACCCTCACAAAATCTTTTATCTCCTAGACCAATAAGTTCGGGACTTGTACAGAACTCCAATCATGTCACTCCTTATGTTCCTCCCTCGAGTGAAGACTTGAAAAGGTTATTTGATCCCATGTTTGATGAGTACTTTGAGTCACAGCCACCTCATGAACCGGTACAGCCAGCTGTTGAACCTAATATTATGGCTGGAAATGCACCACATGTTACTAATGGTCCTTCAGTCTCCATCTCTCTTGATCCGGAGGCACCAGAATGCAGCAACACTCAAATTGAATCAAATATACAATCATCTTCTGAACATCAAGGAGTTACCTCTGATAACACATGGGAAGTCAATCCTTTTGCATCATCTGAGGAAGAACCATTTGAAAACGTATTTGCACCAGAATCCTCCAATGAAGCATCTTCCTCAGAAAATTCAAACAATGCAATATCTGTATCCTATCCTCAACCTCATGAACATCTCAGAAAATGGACAAATGATCACCCTATTGACAACATCATAGGAAACCCCTCAAGACCGGTATCCACCAGACAATAACTTGCCACTGATGCCTTGTGGTGTTTCTTCAACTCAGTCTTATCTAAAGTCGAGCCCAAAGACTTCAAAGACGCCCTTACAAAGGTGTCTTGGTTCACCGCAATGCAGGAAGAAATCCATGAGTTTGATCGTCTTTATGTATGGGAATTAATACGACCATGTGCAATGATCATTGCTCTTAAATGGATTTTCAAAGTTTAGCTTGATGAGCATGGGGATGTATTGAAGAATAAGGCTTGTTTAGTTGCAAAAGGATACAGTCAATAAGAGGGTATTGATTTTGAAGAATCGTTTGCACCAGTTGCTCGTATCGAGGCCATTAGAATCTTTCTTGCCAATGCTGCCAGCAGTAACATGATCGTTTATCAAATGGATGTTAAGACTGCCTTCTTGAACGGGGACTTAAAAGAAGTGGTTTATGTCTCTTAACCCGAAGGGTTTGTGGACCCAGAAAGACCAAATCATGTATATCGCTTAAAGAAGGCACTCTATGGTCTCAAACAAGCTCCTAGAGCTTGGTACGACACACTTTCCAAGTTTCTTCTTGCAAATCGATTTACCAAGGGTGTTGTTGATCCTACCTTGTTCACTAGAAAGACTGGGAACAATCTCCTTCACGTTCAAATCTATGTTGATGATATTATCTTCGCATCGTCTAATTCCAAGGAATGTGATCGCTTTGCTACAGAAATGAGTTCCCAGTCTCAAATGTCTATGATGGGACAAATGTCTTTCTTCTTGGGGCTACAAGTTTCACAAAACCTGAGAGGCATTTTTATTAATCAAGCCAAGTATGCTAGTGATATTCTTAAGAAGTTTGGCTTTGACTCAAGTGACACCGTTGATACACCCATGGTTGAAAGATCCAAACTCGATGACGACTCAGCTGGTGTAACAGTTGATCAAACCAAATACAAAAGTATGATTGGATCTCTCATGTACCTCACAGCAAGTAGACCAGACCTTCTTTTTGCCGTATGCATGTGCGCCAGATATCAATCCAAGCCCACCAAAAAGCACTTGGAGCTGTCAAGAGAATCTTCAGATATCTCCAAGGGACAATCCACATGGGTCTCTGGTACCCAAAAGACAATGCAATGGCTCTCACGGCCTACTCTGATGCTGATCATGCAGGGTGTCAAGACACTCGCAGAAGTACTTCCGGAGTTGCTCAATTCTTGGGTGAGAAACTTGTCAGCTGGTCATCCAAAAAGCAAATGTGCACTTCTATCTCATCCACAGAAGCGGAATATATAGCCATGTCCTCGTGTTGTGCTCAAATTTTGTGGATGAGATCACAATTATCAGATTATGGGTTTGATTTCAACAAAATCCCAATGTATTGTGATAACAAAAGTGCCATTGCCCTATGTTGCAACAATGTCCAGCACTCTAAAGCCAAGCATATAGACGTTCGTCATCACTTCATCAGAGAACAAGTGGAGAAAGGGATAGTGGAACTCTACTTTGTGAGAACGGAGTTTCAGTTGGTAGACATTTTCACAAAGGCTCTGTCTCGGGAAAGATTTCAGTTCATTCTCCCACGACTTGGAATGAAGAGCCTCACTACAGAAACTCTTAAGTCTCTCCAAGAAGAGAATGATGATTGAAGAATTGGCTTCACATATCCTTTGTACATAACATATATCAAGAAGAAAATAGAAAAATATAAAACCAATATAAACCATAAAAATTAGAAAATCATAAAAACCAAAAATATTCTTCTCACGACATGTCTCTTGTGTAATCAATATTATGTACGCTTCTAGAAATGTCATTCAACAATGACACGGAACCATACATATGCTTGAGCAATAGTTTTTCGGTCTCAAATAAAGTTTTTTTTCAAAAACATGTCGTATCTCAAAACATTCTTAAAACTATGGCTTGCAGTCATTTCAGGCTGTAACCCGGACTTCAAAATTTTGGCTTGCTATTACTTCAGATAGCAACCCGTTTTTCAAAATGGGGAAAACATGTCGCCAAAAAGACGGTTGTTCCTTTTACCAGGTGAAGTTCACCTGGGCATGGATTACTTTACATCCATGTTTCCTCGATCTAATGTACGCTTCAGTGCATTATTTCTTGATAAAGAAGAGAAATCTTCTTTTTATTGCCAAATACTTTCCCTTCTATGATTTTTCCAGAAAGTATTTGTGCAAAACTTGGTGGTACCATGAGATTTTGATTAAAAATCAAATTGAACTCAAAAGTTTGTTAAAAATTTTCACTCAATCAATGACTTTAATATTTTATGAAAATATTTCAGTTTTAACATCCGTCATTGATTGAGGGGGAGAGTGATTTCTCAAAATTTTATGTATCATCAAAAACTCCCCACACTTTGTACAAAACAAAAGCAACAAAACGATTTGTGATGGTTATGTGTCAAAATGAGTACATTTTCAAAGAGTTTTCGTTAAAACTTCAAATCTTTTGGAAACTCATCGAATCTGACACATAACAACCTCCCTCACATATTGAGGGGGAGCAGAAAAAAGTTCCTTTTATCAGACAATATTAAAACTGACCGCATTTCTCTCCCAAACATTTTATAACTTATTTAAATCAATTGGGATCCAAAATCTCAAAAGATTTGAAATTTTTGATCGGGGGAGAGAATGTGATTTAAATATGAAATCTGATAATCAAAAGCGATCTTTTGGACTCAATAAATAGGTTCCCATAAATGTACTAAACACTTTCGAATATCGATGCACATATTGAGGGGGAGCAAAGGCGTTTGTGGAAGTAATACCAAAGACCGACCATTTATCTTTATGCATGGAGTTATAAGGTTGGTTAAGGCCGGTTAGGTATGAATTCCCATGATCAACCAGAACCGGAAGGATCTTCCCAGGGACAATCCTTAGATAGATTAGAAGTCCTTAGGAATGATTGAAAAAAGGGGTAAAGTGAGAAAGGGAAGAGTGCGGACTGAGATAGAGCTAGGACTGGAACAAACCCAACAAGGTTCTAGTGGTGAAGTCTCAGTAAGCACTGAAGGGGTTGAAGAATGAAAAAGAAATGAAGTGAAAAGGGTGAAAAGAAATAGCCCTCCAAATATTCAACCTTAGGGCAGAAACCGGGTTCAATTCATAATCTACTGGAGGTTACTAAGGTAACACCGGTATTGAAGACAAGACGTCATGGACCCAGTGACGCACTGCACTAAACTTCCCAACCACTCAAGTTCTCTTAAAAGTGCTTGTTTCATTCTCACGGGGAACCCTGTGCAATGTATCGACCGCTCATTGCGAGCTATGTTGATGCCTAAAATAGGAGACGCCTCCCCAGTCTCCAGGAGTGGATCAAAATGCACTATTGAGTCTAGAGCCATGAGATCATCCATAAATCTCAATAGGACACATTCCAAATATGCTTATTGTTTCACACAATGTGGAAAATAAGATAAAATATTTAGAGTCCTACGCATTATCCTTGTGGTATTGCCAGAACATCCGAGTGATATGAAAATATTCACAATGACGATGGAAATCCTTCTAGAGCGAACATCTTTCAAGCTCTTGGTAGGTGACATGTGAGATCCATCTTGGATCAATGATCAAGTGACAACTGGAAAGCAACAATGGTGCGATTCATCTTTGAATCAAACTTGTTCCAGGAAATGGATTGACGAATACTTTTGCAAAAACCTCTCAATGTGCTCACTAACTAATTTTCGAGCACATTGATTGTGTATAATCTTTCAAAGAAAAGTATTTTTGATGGAAATGTGATTCTGAGTATAAAACACTCGTTGTGTCTCAAAAATTGTTTACTATATGACACGCGAGTGATTTCTATAAATCAATTTTTCATCAATCTGTGAATATCAATTCACCGATTCACTCTATCGTGCTGTCTGCTTTGAGACGTTCCGGTATGAGAACATGCTTAGTATGAAGATTCCAAAGTGGATTCTTTGGAAAATTCATTACTATAAGCTGGAAATTCCTATCAAGGAGATTCTACTTTAAAAGAGACTCTACCTGATCACAGGTCGGTTTTCACAAAACCGGAGGGTAGTCTGTCCTCGCAGAACGAATGACAAAGCCATATTCGTTCTCTATCTTTATTGCTAACTGTTTTATTTCAGGGACACATATAAAGATGGCGTTGATGGCTCCTATTTCTAGCTGAATCGGGTCAATCCATACCTCATGCTCACACATCCTCCACACTATCAATGACGATGAGAGACTTGCTACAACAAATGTTGAGAGACTACCAACAACGTTTCCGCAACTCTGATGACAAAGTCTCCTGATCCACAACTCTAATGTAAATTCTCCTGATCCAGAAGGGTGTGAGCATGACGGTCCTAAAGTCACTACATCACATGAAGGCAATACGACTAAGGATGAGCCTGGAGATTTACTGTGGCTGATGATCTCAAAGAAAGCTTAAAGACCACACATTCCAAAGGAATCTCAAATCACAAGATCATTGCTTGAACTACAAAGTGTGCTGAAAAGTGAAGAATCAGAACCTACGAGCTACAAGATCGAAAGAATGCTTGAAGATCAAAGAGCTTAATTTCCAAGGTGACCTCGCTTAGGGGGAGATTGTTAGGAATACAAATATTCCTATAAAAGACTCGGTCACCTAAATGATGTAATAGCATTATGATAGCTCGTAGTTAGTTTATTAGTTAGTTAGATATTAGTTTAGTTTAAGTAACACCTTGGAAGAAGGACGGGTCTTTACCCACTGTGTGCCTGATCCACAGCCCGGGTGTGGGCGTTTTTATCTTTTTTGTAGAACCTATAAATACCCCTCTCCACATGTGGAGAGGGTTGGAGCTTTTCATTAATCTAACATATTTCTCTTTCACTCTCTCTCTAAGTTCCCAACTCTCTTATCTCTTTCTCTCTAAACTCTCTTCTCCATCTTCTTTCTTTCTTCTTAATTCAATCCACAAACACAATAACCGTACATGTTACAAATATGAATATATTACAACAACAAAACACAATTTACATTGCACAAAAACAAAACAAAATGTTGATAAAAATAGCTTTTGATGATGTTAAAGCAACGTCAAAACAACAGCCATACAATAGCCAAATACCAACCAAAGAACACCCATATATCAGCAATACATAAGCCAAAACAGCAGCCATATATCAGCAAAAACAACCACCATATATATCATCAAAAAACAACTTTTAGCGGGAAAAAAACAGCCGAAAACCTGCTTATACATTGTAGAATAATAACCATTATGTTGGCATGAATATTACGATATTTAATCTAAACATCCTCTTCATGTTTTGATGATGACAAAAATGTAAGTTACAACATATAACGTAAAGTGCTTAAGTTACTTGTGATCACAATTCATCTATGCATTCTTACGTCAACAAGCCTCGACATCTCAACGTCTCAAGTATGCTTCAACAATCACTTAAGGTATGGAAAAACAAGTGTTTAATACATTTCATGATCAAAGGGGTATTTAATTAACTAATACAAAGTTTATTTAATTATATAAACTTATTATATATTTTTGAAAAACACTTTTGGTAATAAAGAAAAATGTTTTAATCATACTAAATATATGATTTCAAACTTTTAACCAAAATTAGTTAGTTTTTCACCAAATAAACTTTCCCCACTAAAAGACAGAAAATCTGGCCGTTTCAGTAGGGCGGCCCCCTTAATTTTAAGGGGACCGGCACACAATTAAGGGGACCGGCCACGCTCCCCTGTCAGATTTTGTCAGAAATTTTTCCCTATAAATACCACCTCAAACCTGGAATTTTTCCAACCTTTTGCACAAATATTTTTAGATCCAATTCTCTCTAAACATCCTTCTAAAACCCTTTGATCATAAGATTATTAATCTTTGTTTCAAGTGATCCAATCTTTCATCACTTAAAGTGCAAGAGAAGTATCCTCCCTATCATAAACCCAAAGATGTATTAGGATCTAGTTAGTGCTTATGTGAAGTTGTGAAGACATTAGTGGCTTGAAGGTGTCAAGACATTAATGCATTGAAGTTGTGAAGACATTAGTGGCTTGAAGGTGTCAAGACATTAATGCATTGAAGTTGTGAAGACATTAGTGCCTTGAAGGTGTCAAGACATTAGTGCATTGAAGTTGTGAAGACATTAGTGGCTTGAAGGTGTCAAGACATTAGTGCCTTGAAGGTGTGAATATACTCTTGGTGTGAAGAAAGAGTTAGGAAGTATTAAGTTGTGAAGAAGTTAGGAGTGAAGAAGATAGGTGTGAAGAGTATAGAAGATTGGTGTGTAGAAGATTGGTGTGTAGATGATTGGTGTGTAGAATATTGGTGTGTAGAAGATAGGTGTGAAGAAGTGGTGTGATTAAGTAGTGAATTGGTGTGTAGTTGTTGTGATTAAGGTGTGAAGTTATTGTGGTGTGTAAATTGGTGTGTAAGGTTTTCTCCGCCAAAAGGGAGCTTGTTGAGTAGTGAAGAAAACTCTCAAGTAGGTGACTCGGGGAGTGGAGTAGGAACAAGGAAGGTGTCCTTGTAGCCGAACCACTATAAATCATCGTGTTCGGTTTGCATGTTCTTTCTCTCATCTCTTTTCATTCATTCTTGCATTTATCGCTTTATATCTATGCTTGCCTATATGTCTTAATTGTTGCTTATATTGTTGTGATGATTGAATATGTTGTACATAGAAGTTAATAGTGTGATAGGACATATTATTGTATGTTATGGTCAAATAGACTAATATATATATTTAACACTTCTCATGTTGAGCTTAACTTAATCGATAATTTGATACAAAACGTTTTAAGATTTTAAAAGGAAAACTTATACACATAAAGTTTGATCTATGCTTCATTCATAAAACTAAGTTTTGAAAACTAATCTAAAAGTTCACATATATAATTGATCATATTGATTATATGTTGCTTTTATACTAAAATCTAATTGAAGGTTTTTCAAACAAACAATTGAATAAATTCTAATCAACATTTTGAAACAAAGTTTTTATAAAACGAAAAAGAAGGGAAAACTATTCAACCCCCCCCCCCCCTTCTAGTTTTCCACAATTGGTATCAGAGCCACGTCGCTCAAATTTTCAAAACAAATGGTTTTAAAAATTGAGTACGATCCATGTATCAAATTACCCATTAAGGAGGATTTAATATGAAAAGTGTTTTGTTGATTAACTTGTATTAGTTTTGATATTATATACACTAATTATACTAGCTCGAGATAAGATTATACATAAAACAAGTGTTATATGTTCGTTTTTAAAATCAGAAAGTTACACACCTTTCCACAAAGTCAGAAAACAATTTTTAACAAAAATTGCATTTTTGAGTATCAGATGGGCGGCCCCTTTAATTGTCTGGGCGGCCCCCTTAAATTTAAGGGGTCCGCCTGTCTGTTCGACAGTTTTTCAAAAACTTTGAAATATCATATAAAATTAACCGTAACTCCGTAGAAGTCGTGCCACCCGGCGTTTTAAAGGTAATTGAGTCTACTTTCATTTAAAAATACTTACAAGTAACTATTACAAACTTAAATAAGTCAGAAAGTTAAAATACTACACGAAGGTCAAAAATTTGAGTCTTGTTTTAACATAAAACTTGTATTTCAACTTTTCCTTCGAGTCGGGCATTCCTAGTCGATATATCTTTGAAAAATTAAGTATTTATGTTTTCAAAATATTGATCTTTATTAAATTTTAAAATGGATAGGAAACTTTTTTATTTTCAAATAAAATCGAGCTAAGTAAACATTGGTATATATAAAACACAAAACGATGACAAGTGTTTTATGTGCTATGTGAACTCATTTGTGATTTTACTTTGCTAATCGTTGCTATTTGTAATTTAGCTATTTGAATATCTTAGCATATGTGCCTTGTACTCTATTAGTTTATAGTTAGTTATCTAGCTTATACTTAACTTGATCTTATGCTAGATTTCTTGCGTTAGGATTGCATAATTATGCTTGCATTGCATATAGGAATAGATGGCTTAATGTTACTCAAACATCTTGTAAATGAGTTAAATCTAATCACCCAAATATTTCAATCAATTTAATCTATTCTTAACAACACACTTAAACATTTTCAACAAATTACCTTGTTTTACCTTAAGTTGTTTAATATGACAAATTGAATCTTTGTAAAACATTAGTAGTAATATAAAAGAAAAAGTATTTTCAAAATCTAAGTGTGTTCATTATAAGTAACAATGAAGAGTCTTTCACATAAACAAAACTTATAACAATCATGAAGTAATAAGTCAAATTTCAATCATTCACCAACCTCACTCATAAATAATCTTAGGATTAATGGAACACACTATCAAAATGCCTATTTATTTTAAATGAGTGTTTGTGAGGGTCAAGAAAGATCTTGATATTATATCAATTCATTATTCAAATTATGGTTGATATATTCATCAAATCTAATTGACATGTTTTTGAGTATGGACAAGAAATTGGATTGTTATTTGTTTAAGTTTCAAGATTACATCAAATGATATAGTCTTGAATCTACATACTCAATCACACTAGATTGATATGAAAATATTTACATCCTTTGTAGATGAAAAGAGTATGCATTGGATCATAACTCACACTTGTGTTGATAATGTCATATTGAATCTACTTGTCCAATAATTGTGTTCCAAACATTAGAATAACATTTTAAACACATTTATAAAATATACAATGAAGTAGGATTGACGACTTGGATGTTTCGTCCGAAATATTCAATCAATTTACATTGCAATGCAATGGATAAATGTGTCATATCCGAAAAACCAAACATGAGCAAACTAACAACATATGTAAACTTTGCTCACACTACTTAAAATTATCACCACAAGATAAAATACATATTTAAGAACAATACACACTATATATTATATGTATTTCATTTTCTTTGTAGCATGAATGGTTGTGTTACAAGATAATGCACTACACTTTTCTTTTTGAAATAATTTAAGTTATTAGAATTGAAAAACAACTTGTCACAATGCATAAACAAGTAAACTTCATTTTGTTCCAAATACTAGTTAAATTATGATATATAACATTGGCAAAAATCATAGAAAATAATATTTGCTTTAGAATATATAAATGTCTAGTTTTGATATCATTTGTGAATCACAATCTCGTTTAAGATAAATAATCTTAATGAGATTCATTTTTCAAGATATGCTAAGGAGCATTCATAAATCAAAGCACATTTATTAAATCAAGTAATATGTCATCAAAACCAAATAACCGGTTAATCATGAACAAAAGATTAAAACTTTGCATTTACTCTTATCTTAACATTTAACACATCTCTATTGGGATAGTGAGTAAAATATATCATGTAGACTTACCTTCATAAAAACATGGTGTTTGAGTCACATTATGCCAAGTATTAGTGAATCAAGCAAACTTCATATTTAGTACTCTTCGATAGGTGAATTTAGGAACTCAATTTCTTCTAAAAAGAGAATGACTACTGGAGAATCTATTGACTAGAAACTCAATTTAACCTAACGGTTGGATTGCTTCTATGTGAGAAGTTGGGTGTGTGTAACCCGTAAAAATGGTCGTGTTTAGCCTGAATTGAGCACCACTAGTAATAGTCTCATACTCATTCTCCAACTTGATTAAATCGCTCTTCCTAAATGTACCTAACGCTAAGCTTACTTTTATGAACTTTGCTTCTCATTAGATGATTTCATTCCTAGATTTATGGCATATCGCATATATGTTATTTCTAGATGTTTATTTGCTCCTATGTGATTTGATTGTATGCCTTTACATGATTTACTCTATATGTATCATTCATCTAGGTATATTTTTATTTCTTTTAGATCCTACACCCTTATTTCATATGAACCTTAGTGTCATTTTCCGATAGGTCATATTAGTCTCATAATATATCCGGATGAGCATGAATTTAATGGGAAGGGAAATGACACTCACTCACATATATCCTTCTACCTCACACCACCTAGAGTACCACCACTTCCTACAACCTCACATGCCACTCCCATGTTGCATGTGCAAACCTTCACCCAAGACAATTATCATGCTCCACCACCATCACCTTCCTCCGAACACTTGAAGTTCGTTGAGGAGCTAAAAGAGACTCATGAGCTTAGTGCTCTTTTAGCATTACATCTTGCTCAACGCAATTTGGATCCACCTCAATCAAGCTCACCATCATCACCACATAACATTAACCAAATTGAGAAGCATGTTAACAATTGCCCTTGTTGCATCTTCCTTCAACAACATACCATTGCTTTGAATGAGCACTTTACCTGGATTGAGTATCTTCTTACTAGATCTCAACAAACCCCATCACTTGAACAACATCAAAACCCTCAACCAACAAACCCCACTTCAAATCCACCACTCCATCCATCAAAGAATATATCAACTCACAATTATCTCCACCACCAAAAGTTATCACCACCTCATCCAAGTGAATTTCATTACGAAATGCGTCATTTCCACTTACTAGCAAGTGAAGAACACAATGAAGAAATCCAAGCTTCAAGTGTTGTCGACTCATGATCAAGTGTTGTCGACTCATCACCACCTCATTCCACATATCCACCTTCGGTCGCCAACCAACAAAACACCTAAAAATCCCATGATTCCCTATCATCCACCCTTGTCGAACGATATATTAATCCAAACCATAATTGTCAACCCTTTGTCATCACCTTCCCTTTACATTCACGCTCATCCCTCCTCATTCCCCTTCTAGTTTTCCACAATTGGATCATAGGATTTGTAGAAACGATAGCATGAGATAATAGTAGGCTTAACCAATCCTCTTGAGCATGAGATCTATAACAAACATCTTTTAAAATATATGATTAATGATATTTGTTGTCAAAAATCTAATATCTTTAAAAATATGCAAAAACCTCACATTTTGGAAAATAGTTTTTCAAATAACTATCCCACTTTTAAATAAGATGTTTTCACAATAAATATCCACAATTTTGTTTTGATCAAAACCAAAGATTGAGAAAATTTTATTTACCTTTCATTAACACATTTTGAAGTAAAACCGAATCTATTTTATTCAATTAACTCTCATATCTACATGAAAACCTACTTTCAAACATTGTTGAATAATGCTAAAAACGTCTCTTTAAATCATGCATGGTGATCTCATATTTGTCATCTATATTTATATAAATGACACTTATAAGTGAACTAAATCAAATCAAGAGGGCCATGGTTTATCTATTAAGACTTCGTTTGTAACAAGTCTAGAAACCCATGCTATCATAATACGCATTAGGATTAATTCTCCTAGTTATGTAGTTATGAAATACTTGATGTTGCTTATTGTTTCCTAGCACTTATATTTTGCTTGCTAGATGAGTATGTTTGCATGCTAGATGAAATTGCTTGATTACTTAATCTCTTTGGTTAACATGCTTTAGCTACATAATTGCCTACATAATTAGTCTATGTTTAATTGCCTCAAAGAGTTGGACTTGTTTGAAACCAAAAACACAACCTTTCTGCAATGCACTACCAAAAACCCTTTTCTGGCAATCTGGGAATCACCAGATGGGCGGCCCCCTTAAATCATAAGGCGGCCCCCTTAATTATTAAGGGGACCGGCCTCCAATTAAGGGGACCGACCATCTGATGGTCGAATGTGTTGTTTCCCTTTTCTATTTTTTAGCCCATTTCATCCTACACTTCCCAAAATTCACAAACCTATTCTATCCTAAACCTTCCATCAAAGTTTATCCATCCTTGATCCCACCAATCCTACATTTTCCTAGGTTCTAATCTTTGCATTAGATTCTAAATTTTCTTTTGGATTTAGGTTTTGTTTAAAAAAAAAAAAAAAAAAAAAAAAAAAAAAAAAAAGAAAAAAAAACAATAATTGCATGTGTCATACTTTTAGTGCATATACCTAATATGTCCATATATTGTTCCCCTATTAGTTTCATGCATATATCCATTATCATCATTATATACATGTGCACTTGTCTACTAACTTTGTTTTGAAGGATTACTTCACCGCTCGATTCTTTGGTAGCCAAAACAAGTTTTGAGCATACACCAAGGGGGAGCATTGAGGTTGATAGGATCAAGGCTTCACTTACGATGATGCAAGCTCGCCTTTTATATTCTATCTCAAGAGTTCAAGCATTGTAGAAGTCTCATTTAGAGTCCACCTTTTTGCTTCGACAAAAGGGGGAGAAGAAGTGTAAACAAGTAACTTATACATTTTACTATAAGTTATAGTTTACATAGTTTGTCATCATCAAAAAGGGGGAGATTGTTGGCATGAATATTACGATATTTAATCTAAACATCCTCTTCATGTTTTGATGATGACAAAAATGTAAGTTACAACATATAACGTAAAGTGCTTAAGTTACTTGTGATCACAATTCATCTATGCATTCTTACGTCAACAAGCCTCGACATCTCAACGTCTCAAGTATGCTTCAACAATCACTTAAGGTATGGATAAACAAGTGTTTAATATATTTCATGATCAAAGGGGTATTTAATTAACTAATACAAAGTTTATTTAATTATATAAACTTATTATATATTTTTGAAAAACACTTTTGGTAATAAAGAAAAATGTTTTAATCATACTAAAGATATGATTTCAAACTTTTAACCAAAATTAGTTAGTTTTTCACCAAATAAACTTTCCCCACTAAAAGACAGAAAATCTGGCCGTTTCAGTAGGGCGGCCCCCTTAATTATAAGGGGCGGCCCCCTTAATTTTAAGGGGACCGGCACACAATTAAGGGGACCGGCCACGCTCCCCTGTCAGATTTTGTCAGAAATTTTTCCCTATAAATACCACCTCAAACCTGGAATTTTTCCAACCTTTTGCACAAATATTTTCAGATCCAATTCTCTCTAAACATCCTTCTAAAACCCTTTGATCATAAGATTATTAATCTTTGTTTCAAGTGATCCAATCTTTCATCACTTAAAGTGCAAGAGAAGTATCCTCCCTATCATAAACCCAAAGATGTATTAGGATCTAGTTAGTGCTTATGTGAAGTTGTGAAGACATTAGTGGCTTGAAGGTGTCAAGACATTAATGCATTGAAGTTGTGAAGACATTAGTGGCTTGAAGGTGTCAAGACATTAATGCATTGAAGTTGTGAAGACATTAGTGCCTTGAAGGTGTCAAGACATTAGTGCATTGAAGTTGTGAAGACATTAGTGGCTTGAAGGTGTCAAGACATTAGTGCCTTGAAGGTGTGAATATACTCTTGGTGTGAAGAAAGAGTTAGGAAGTATTAAGTTGTGAAGAAGTTAGGAGTGAAGAAGATAGGTGTGAAGAGTATAGAAGATTGGTGTGTAGAAGATTGGTGTGTAGATGATTGGTGTGTAGAATATTGGTGTGTAGAAGATAGGTGTGAAGAAGTGGTGTGATTAAGTAGTGAATTGGTGTGTAGTTGTTGTGATTAAGGTGTGAAGTTATTGTGGTGTGTAAATTGGTGTGTAAGGTTTTCTCCGCCAAAAGGGAGCTTGTTGAGTAGTGAAGAAAACTCTCGAGTAGGTGACTCGGGGAGTGGAGTAGGAACAAGGAAGGTGTCCTTGTAGCCGAACCACTATAAATCATCGTGTTCGGTTTGCATGTTCTTTCTCTCATCTCTTTTCATTCATTCTTGCATTTATCGCTTTATATCTATGCTTGCCTATATGTCTTAATTGTTGCTTATATTGTTGTGATGATTGAATATGTTGTACATAGAAGTTAATAGTGTGATAGGACATATTATTGTATGTTATGGTCAAATGGACTAATATATATATTTAACACTTCTCATGTTGAGCTTAACTTAATCGATAATTTGATACAAAATGTTTTAAGATTTTAAAAGGAAAACTTATACACATAAAGTTTGATCTATGCTTCATTCATAAAACTAAGTTTTGAAAACTAATCTAAAAGTTCACATATATAATTGATCATATTGATTATATGTTGCTTTTATACTAAAATCTAATTGAAGGTTTTTCAAACAAACAATTGAATAAATTCTAATCAACATTTTGAAACAAAGTTTTTATAAAACGAAAAAGAAGGGAAAACTATTCAACCCCCCCCCCCTTCTAGTTTTCCACACATTAACTTGAGTAAAACTTAGATCAAGGTCTACGATACCATTCAAGTCGACAAAAAAATTATCTTTTGTCATGTTGGCATAGTGCATGTTGAAAACATGACCTTATGTTGATGAAGACAATGTTGTTCTTTTATAGTATGCTTCCCTATTTCTAGCTAAAAATTCACAAAATTAAGTTAGATGTTTATATAACTACAGTTATGTTTTATATGTTTAAGCTACAAAAAGTTAGAATATGGAAAATACAAAGGCTATTGTCTTTGTTTCTAACCAAATTAACAATGACAAATGTTAGGAATACAAATATTCCTAGAAAAGACTCGGTCACCTAAACGATGTTCTATTAGCATTAAGATAGCTCGTAGACTTTGTTATTATTATTTGTAGTAGTTTAGTTTAATAGAATTGTAAATAGTATTCGTGGAGTGGGTCGGGTCTTTACCCACTGTCTGCTCACTCCACAGCCCGTTTTATGGGGCATATATTGTAATTGTATATATACCCTCTTCCCACCAAGGGAGAGGGTTGGTTGATTTCAATAACACACACACACTAAGTGTTTTTCTCTTTCTAGAAATCTTCCCATCTCTACTCTCTTTCTCTCTCTAACTCCAACCATGGTTATCATATTCTTTCATCTAAATCGACCTCCCGAATCACTAGAATCAACATAAATTAGATCCTACAATTGGTACCAGAGCCAGGTTATTAGTTATTGGTTGATTCTTGTGGTATTTTTTATGTCAAAAGCTGTCAACAGTAAACTGTTATATGAGTTTTTTTTTCTTTCTCATTGTTCAGTTTTTGTTAACAGTTTTTAATGGTTTATTGTATCTAAGCTCTCTTTAAAAGTCATACAATTTTGTGACTGGTCTGCACCATAAACTGTGAACGTTTTTTTTCGTGGTATAAAAGAAGGCTGTAAGGATGGTTTTCTTGGATGAATGCAGTTTTTTCTTGCTAGCGATTTGAAGTTATTTTGGAAGTACTTGGTAGCGAGGTGGCTATATCTCTGGTATAGCGATTTGGTTTATTACCATTTGTGGAAATAGACAAAATAGGCCGAAAGTGACATCTGTGTCAGCTTGCTATCTACAACATCGGCGATTTGCTTATTTGAATGTAGCGAGTTGTTTTTGAAAAACAAATTTATTTGCAAAATCCAAACGATATGCTGACAAATTTTCGTCAACAATAGCGATTTGTCCATAGCCAAAGACAGATGTACTTGACCCCAACCAAAACCAAGATACGATAACTTCTCAATGGACCTCAGTCTCATTTTAACATCATCAGTCCATTAATCAATAATAGAAAATAAAAAAGAAGAAGAACATCATAGTTGCATCATAATTAGACCAACACCACAATCAAACAACTATATCCTAACCCCCTAGCTACAAAACCCATATCAACACAACCATTAACTACCCTTAATACCATCTCTAATTCTCTGCTTGAAGCCAAATGATAAATAAACAAGATCTCAGTTTTCTTTCCATCGTGGTTATCAAAGATAAATCAAGCTCTTCAAAGGTCAAGCATACGAAAGAAAAGAACTCATCATTGATCAGAAACAAAACAAATAATCATAAGATCTCAGTTTGCTTATTCGTGTGTTACAACTGCCTCGAGGCACTCAAAGTACAAACACATAGAAACAAATCATCATTGACCTTTCAGAAGCTTAGCCTCTCTCTTTTATTTGAAAACATTTAAGGAAGATAACAAGAACAACAAGTGTAAATTGTTATTGTATCACGATCTCAGTTTTATCTCCTTGTGGATTTCAAAACTCGTTCAAATGAACAGAACCCCAAGAGAATTTCATCATAGATCAATTGTCGAAGATAAACTTCATTAATATTCGAATATAAAAGAAAGTTTTATAACAACTCTGTTATAAACCTTCTTTGTTTTGATTAAATGACTAACACGAAAATGATAACAAGATTACAAACCTACCCGTGACCTATTTCAGATCTTGCAGCCTTTTTACAAACACTTGAGGTACGGATTGAGAAGAACTGAAGTTAACAATTGTAAGACTTGTTGTGTTCGTGGGTTAATTTAACACACTGATTTGTGTGTTCGGTGTTGATGATGGATTGATGAGTTTGATTTTGATCTGAAATGGAGATAAGAGTTTGGTGAGCGTAAGTTGTGATGGGGGGCGGAGTGTTTAATATTTTAGGGTTAGTGAGATAATTAAGGTTAACTAATGAATATTGGGTGGTGGTGAGTGATTTATACCGAATATTTAGGGTATAAAATATGGATTGTGTTATTATTTGCGTTTTCACCGGACTATCTCATTCGTTGTTGGGCTGAAATGATCTATCAAACAAATGGAGTTGGGCTGTAATGAGTTATATCAAATGAATGGTGTTGGGCTGCTAATCACTGGACCGACAATTTGTATTACGTATGTGATTTTGAGCTAAAAATGTGATAATACAAAATGTTGGTATAATTAGTGGTTAAATGGTGGTATAAACTCTTTAAACCGGGTATGGATTATTATTCATAGGCTGAGACGAGTTGTGTTTGTTGAGTCTTAGTATAGTTGAGCCATGCAAATGGTGATTTGGAACGGATGGGTATTTTGGTTGTTACAAATTCTCGGGGATACATTTTTTGACAAGAACAGAAAACTCAACATACAAAACCCTAGTTTTCAAACCCTAATTTACAGAAAAATTCTTCGGGGGCGCGCTGCCCCCCGAAACCCTCCAGCGAACTGACCGCGGAGTTCGATCTGCGGAACAGGGGGTATCTAAAGAATTAGGGCATATCACAAACTCAAAACCATAAAAGAAAATAACCAAATCACATTAAATCGTCAAAAAGGCTGGTTTTTGGGTATTTCACCGCACGAGTGATCACAAAACTTATTTGGTATCCCTTATTTGAGATTGAAGTGGGTTCACGAAGGCGCGTAATTATTTTATCTTGAAGTCGGGGTTGGTTGGATGCATGAATTTCAATGATAACTTGCTCGTGCTTAAGATTTAAGTTGAAGACTTGGTTCATCTAGTTTCCACAAGTCGGGGTGGATGGTTGAAGACCTGGTTAACTATCACTTAAAGGATTTACATTATAGTACTCAGTGTCACACGCATATGACGTTGTGGATAATCACAAGAGGTGATGATAGTCTCATACATTGTCAGGATAGTATTTAGTCCTTAGAGATTTGCATGGTGCACAAATTCTCTACACCGTTCTTCCAACGATAGTGCAAGCTTAAGTAACAAATTTGGGGAACTCTACTTCATTTTCAAGTCTGGTATATCGGGTTTACTTCACCAAGTGGTCACAACAATAGCTGACAGAATACGAGTTTGGTTTGTTAGCTAATGGGTTTAAGGGATGAGATGTGATCAGCAATTCTCATGGAATATTCGGCACTACAGCACGTCAAAGATACTTCACAGTCTAAGCACAATCTTTCTAGATCCTTCAATGTCATTCATGATTTTCTTCAAGATGTTTGCTTAAGACAAGAACTTCTCGTTTACGTCAATTGGTGACTTCTCGTGTATATGGTCGTATACGTCAATGATGCTTTCGAAAGTTCAAAACCATCATGGGGAGAAACGTGTACTTTGATGATTTAAGGTCAACTTCCAGGGGAAGTAGTTTATACTACTTTACTTAGTATGGTTCGTGAAGTATTATACATATGTGAGAAGAATTGTTTTTGATCTTTTGCATGTTCCCACAAATAGATATTCACCAAAACCAGATTTGTCATAACACATTCAATTTATCATTGTCTCACGGTTTCTTCTTGGTTTTGTAAAATCCCGCGAAAGAATCTATTTCTTGGTTTAAATCATAGAGTTGTAAAATCCCGTGATGATGAAACTATCCTGGAGTAAGAAAAGTGCATTTCCGGATCTTAATTGACACTGGTGCTACGACATCAACTTTGAAGAAGGGATAATGTATGTACTTCATGTATTGGATGAGTTTTGACATACTTCATGGCATTTGGGTTATAACAAATTTTTACGGGGTTATGTGTTTTTATGGGGTTATGTGTGTTTGACAAGATCGGGATAAATCCATTATCAAAGTTCATTCAAAACATCAAAGAGGCTAGATTTGGGCAGTTAAACCACAAGATGTGACTACGGCGTCAATTCAATATTATTTATTTGAGGTTGAAGTGAAATTTCATGGGTGCGTGTACTTAGTATCTGAAGATATCGGGGTGGTTGGATGAAGATTCTTCGAGATCCTTGTTCGAGCCTTTAACCTTTACAATGACGAAGACTTGGATATCTAGTTATTTTTGGGATTCTTCCTTTCTATTACCACAAAATAACTATCATTTTAAGGAGTTACATTGTAGTGCTCAGTGTCACACGAAGTTGTGGATATTCAAGAGGTGATGTACGTCTTATACTTGATGGTTGGTTGGTTGAAGAGTATAGAGTACTTAGAGATTCGATGTTGCACGAACCTTCTACACCGCTCTTTGTCACACATTAGTGCAAGCTTAAGTCACAAGTTCGGGTTATTTTACTTCAGTCTCAAGTTCATCATATTGGGTTTTTCTCCATTAGTAGTCACGACAAAGAGCCGACAGAATGATAATGGGGTTGGTAATGAGTTAGTTGAGAGAAGCAGAAAGGAGAGAGATGACGTTTGGACACAATGGTTCAAGCCTCGTTCTTCAACATTATGACATTTGAACAAATCAGTTCAAGCCTCGATTCTCAATTTCAACAA
This sequence comes from Artemisia argyi, assembly GCA_030686995.1. Lineage (NCBI taxonomy): Eukaryota > Viridiplantae > Streptophyta > Magnoliopsida > Asterales > Asteraceae > Artemisia > Artemisia argyi. The sequence goes on along the minus strand of CM060678.1, from coordinate 50,343,947 downwards.
CTATGGCGTCTGCTGTCAACACTTCAGGCCCCGTTCATCAAAGAAAAGAAAGGTGTACGATTCAGTGCGCCTTATCTTCGAAAGAAGATAAATCTTCTTATTTATGACCATTCTCATCAACATGATTCATAATTTTTTCATGTTCGTTCAATCATCAAGTGAATCAGCGTATATTGGATTATATTTTTGTACTTCACTTATTCAATCAAAAATTGCAACAAGCTTACGCAATTTTTGAGGGGGAGAAAGGAAAGGGTGAAGAAACTACATGTTGATGATGTTTGTTTAATGGTCATTCGGCTCTTGTACGCAGATATTTACTCCCTCTAAGGTTTAACACATTTCAACAAGTGGTTTAGGCATATTACAAGCTTCATTGAACTCTTCATTTGCTAAGCCATTGATGAGGAAACAAAAGAGGGGCTGCTTCAAGAGTGTTTTAACCATTACCTTCTTCGTAGTAGTTTTTGGTGCTACACACTTATTTATGCTGCATGGGAAAATTTTCAACCATCACGGAATCTCAACTATGGCAAAACTGTCATTGCATGCCATTTTTTAGGGGGAGAACAAGCGTATGTCCTTTTCCTTTCGACTATGGCAAAAATGTCATTCGCATGCCACTTTTGAGGGGGAGAATAGGCGTATGTTCTTTCTATTCTTTCTTGGGAGGAGTAATGTGTATGCTGGGGTTATAAATCATGAAGGGATCGAGCTTAATTATTCATGTCGGGGAAATTAATGTCTACCTCTCCGATATATTTCGTGGTTTGTTACTATGTTCGAGTTCTATAGTCATTGCGGGGATTCGAACTTGGTGTTATCATTTAGTACTCCAGTTGATTGATTGATTCAGATAAAGAAGAAGATGGTTAATATCAAGACCTTCAAACATGATCATGACATTAAAGTGTTGAATCTATAAAAGGGGATGGTCAGTTTTAGGGGGAGCCAATTTAGAAACTTCACAAGTTCTTGAAAAGGCTCGTTACATATGATGATCTAATTGAGGGGGAGCAAACTCAATTAGTCATCGTCTCATGACTCCTGAATACGTCAGCTCAGGAGTCATGAGGTTTATCGACATTTTCTCACGAGCTAATATTATTATTAATAAAGGGCTTCCAGTTATAGATAAAGGGCTTCCAGTTAATGCTTCATGTACACATCATTATGATGATTCCGATTAATCGCAACCATCAAGGGAGAGGAATGTGTACACCAAGGACGCACAACAAGTTCACGTGATCGGGCTTAATCACTTATTCTGGGATTGATAACCGCAGAGACGATCAGTGGTTCAACTTGTTACTTTGGTAGTATCACTTCATGTGCACATCACTGGCTGATTAATCGCAACCATCAGGGGAGAGAGAAATGTGTACATCAGGGACGCACAACAGGTTCACATGATCGAACTTAATCAGTTATTCCAGAGTTGATATCCGCAGAGATGATCAGTGCCTCAACCTGTTACTTTGGCGTTATCGTTTCTTCTTGTATTTGGTACATGTGGGCTGATTTGGTATATGTAATATAACTGGAATGCATTTAGTAAGATAGAGATGTTGATATCCTATTCCCCAAATGGACAACATTGAAGAAGGTCGAGTCTACAGTCTGTTCTACATTCTCTGCTACGTGTTAGAAGACTAAAGACGATATGCAACTATTTATCGAAAGACTTATTCATATTCAAGGCATTCATCAAGAAAGGTTGTCAGTTTAGGGGAGAGCACTAATTAGGGGAGAGTGAAAAGTATGTGTTAAAATACCTAATCAGAAGTGCTCACATTGCTCTTCAGCAAGTTGAGTCTCACAGGGTACATTTGAGCTTATTTTGTTCCTCTCATAAGATTTCAAGTCTATGGGCATAAAATGTGTTGCTGATTCTGAGGTATCAAAACCAGCAAGGGGGAAGGAGACATACATTGGAACGCACAACGAGTACACGTAATGAGCTTTATACTTCTACTTAATTGAAGTTATTCCGGTAATACAAATGTCATAACCGTAGAGAAGATCAGTGTTTTAACTCGTTCTTTTGGTGTATTATTCCAACTATGTGGGGGAAGAGATGAAAGAAACAGTTTCTGATGAAAAAAGACGTACACAATGGATTGTGTGTGTACTTCGGAGTTCTGAGCTTCATATAATGAGACTGATTGCATCATTTCTACTACTTGGGGGGAAGTGGTCTCTGGATACTTTTGGTACGCATTACTTCAGCCTTCAGCAGGGAAGAAAGATGAGAAGAACTAGTCAAGCGTGAGATGATACGTTGCTGAGCTATCAAAGCTTCACATTGAGAAGGCTCAAGTTCAGACGAAAATTCAGGAGCCTCGAATGCTTTGGTGGTGAAAGTTTAAGAGATGTTGACTACTGACTTCTACTACGTGCAGACCGATATCCTCTTTTCGGTATTCATGTCAACATCCTCTTAAACTGCATAATATCCTTTGTACATATTTTAAAACCAAAAAGAAATTAGAAAATTATAAAACCAACAAAATCCATAAAAATCAGAAAAACATAAAAATTTCAAAAATATTATTCTCGCGACATGTCTCTTGTGTAATCAATATTATGTGCGTTTCTAGAAATGTCATTCAATAATGACACGGAAACATACATATGCTTGAGCAAGAGTTTTTATATTTTTTTCAAAATAAAGTTTTTCTAAAACATGTCTCTTCTCAAAATCTTCTTTAAATATGGCTTGCAGTCATTTCTGGCTGTAACCCGGACTTCAAAATTATGGATTGCTATTACTTCAGATAGCAACCCGTGCTTCAAAATGGGGAAAACTCATCTCCAAAAAGACGTTTGTTCCTTTTAACCGGGTGAAGTTCACTTGGGCATGGATTACTTTATATCCATGTTTCATCGATCTGATGTACGCTTTAGTGCATCATTTCTTGTATAAGAAGAGAAATCTTCTTTTTATCACAAATACTTTTCCTTTTATGATTCTTCCGGAAAGTATTTGTACAAAACTTGGTGGTACGATGAAACTTTTTGAAAATCCATCAAACTTGAAACTTGTCATAAAATTCATCACTCAATCAATGACATCAATTTATTTCGGGTTTAACTTCCGTCATTGATTGAGGGGGAGAGTGATTTTCTCAAAATTTCATGTATCATCAAAAACTCTCAACTTTGTACATTATAAGCAATAAAACAACTTGTGATGGTTATGTGTCAGCATGAAAATTTTTCAAAGAGTTTTTCATTAAAACTTCAAATCTTTCGTATAACTCATCACTTCTGACACATAACAACCTCCCTCACAGTTTGAGGGGGAGTTGAAAAGGGTTCCTTTTTATCAGAAAATATTAAACAGACCGCATTTCTCTCCCAAACATTTTCTAACTTATTTAAATCAATTGAGATCCAAAATCTCGAAAGGTTTGAAATTTTTTATCGGGGGAGAGAATGTGATTTAAATATAAAATCTGATAATCAAATGTGATCTTTTGGACTCAATAATAGGCTCCCACATATGTGCTAAACTCTTTCGAATACCGATGCACATATTAAGGGGGAGCAAAAGGCGTTTGTGGAATGATACCTGATTCGTTGAAAATCAATTTATATTATATAGTATAAGTATTACTCAAGAGATCCGCAAAGAAATACGGATAACCCGAGGTCGTAGTCCGTGTGAAGGATGAATGGAATTTCGAATTCCCGATTCGTGAAACGTGTCGTGAAAGTGGTAAAAAGTGATTTGAATGAGATTATACTAATGAAATAATAAATGAAGCACAAATAATCACTTAAGCACGTATTTCAAATAAGGCAACTAGAAACGTAACGCAAAATTGAAAACGTAAGTTAAAACGTAAATAAAACGTAAACGTACGAAATAAAACGCGACTTTTAAGCTACACTACTCCTACGGAATTTGAAATAATTTTTAAAAGTTAAAAATGATAAAAGAAAATTTTGAGAAAAAGAAAAATATTTTTTTGACTTTTTATTTATTTTTTTATGAATTTAAAACTAATTAACTAATTAAAATTAAAAAAAATGCAAATAAGGTGAGAAAAAAGAAAATTAAATTTTGAAAATTATAAAATAACTAAAAAGTAATTTTAAAACTAAAAACGAATTTTTTGGGCTTTTTATATAATTTTTGGAAATTAAAAACTATTAAATCTAATTAAAAATTCAAAATAAATGAGAAAAATGCAAAATAAATTTCTAAAATTCTAAAATAAATGAAAATAATTTTAAAAAGTATTTTTGGATTTTTCTGGGATTTTTCTGATTTTTTTTGGATTTTTTAGTAATTAAAAAGTAATTACAATTGAATAAAAATGAAAATTAAATAAGAAAAATAGCTAATCAACTTGGAAAATTATGAAAAATTCAGGGAAATTCTAAAATATTAATCTAAATCTAGGAAAAATTTCAAATTTGAAAAATAAGCTGTGGAACTGCTGATGCTTTATAAACTGCTTATATAGAAGTGCTTATTTATAAGCAAACTTGACCAAACTGACCAATACTTTGACCAAATGTGTTTTTCACTCAAATTAACTCAAAAGTACTTATAAAGGACCAATTTGAAATAGAAACTCAGATAAAAGCTCAAACAGTTGGAATACACTCTTCAATAAATAAGCAAATAAGCAAACAGTGAAGGCAATGGGCAAAAGATCAATGAGAACAATAACTCAAGGCACAAATGAACTTAGATAAGCAACAAATCTCAGAATATAAGCTATGGAACACAACTGCAGCCCTAAAAGTGAAATCAGAAACTTAGATTCAACCCACTCAACTGATAAGCCAAATAAGCAGGGCTAATAAGTTGAGGGTATAAAACTTATGGGGGCAAATGATAGTCTAACCAACTGAGATTACAAATGTACCACTAGATCTGATTCCCAATCCAATTTGATAGCCTAACAATAACCTAGAAGATTGCTAAAAAGCTGAGGAGCAGGGGAAAATAAGCTCAGACAGTCAACTTCAAAGCCTTATTCCAATAAGCAAATCAAATTCAAATCAACTTTTTCCTTTTGATATTAATTTACTGACTACTAATCTCTACAAAACAGCCAACAAAATGTTTTTTCAACCAAAATTGAGTCCTAGAAAGGCTTCCAAAATTCTGTACAAAAACTGAGTGAGCAAATTGATTTTGACTTTTTATATCACAGAAACTTTGACAAATTGATTTTTTGCTTACCAAATCTTAAATGAAAATGATGAATTATACCTATGAGTGAGTCAAATAAGCTATGACTACTAATTATGCAACTATATTAAGGACTATGCAACTAATTACACCTAATTGATATCTGCTATTAAATATTGAAAGTTGAATTGACTTTTTAATGAAGTAACCTACTAATTTTAACTTGACTAAGCCTAAATATGACCTAAGTGACTAATCTAAACTAATCTCTACTTCTGAAACAACAGTAATCTCAACAAGCTACTTAAATCCAAACACCCCTTAATGTTATGACTGTCTCAACCAATACTTCCAATACTCAACCTAGGTACTATATAAGATCCAATGATATTCAGTTGAAACAGAAACACAGATCTCAGGTCTGTAACTCAGAAGCACTCACCAAACAGAACCAAGTTGAGAAAATCAATGGAACAGTAAATAATCTAATAGAACTTAAACTAAGATGCAATTCAAATCAAGTAATCACTAACTGATAATATTAGAATAAACAGACTATAAGCAGTATTAAATGAATAAGAATACTATTAAGCTACTTAATGTAGAGATTAATGAAAATAAGTAGAACTTACAAACTCAATACCCCCTCAGCCAAACAGAGGGGGTTTCACTATGCTAGCCTACCTTTAAGACAGACCACTGGACACCTTATGGCTGCCTTGATTCCCAAATAAGCTCAGCTTATTATGAATAAGCTGATCAGTTGACCAGTGTTTGACTTTTTTGTATTTTTGAAATTTTGATAAAATAGTAAATTCAATGCTTATATAAGCTGATAAAAACAGATAACAACTATATGAAACTTGATTTAAACCAATAAAAACTAATATGGAATATATATATATATATATATATATATATATATATATATATATATATATATATATATATATATATATATATGTATATCTTATTTTTTTTAATTTTTTTTAGATAAAGCAGAAATAATAACACAGAGATTTAAAATACTAATTAAACTTTTGAATTAAACTAAATAGAAATTAAGTAAAGTAGAAAGTAAGAGAGATATTTAAATGAAACTTCAATATATTAAAACCAAAAAATTCAGTACAATGCTTTTTTGAAAGGAAATACAATTAACTTTTAAAACAGAATTACTAAACTAAAACCATAAACCTACACACTACAATACATGAAGGAGAGGGTATTTATAGGAGGAGCAGGGAGCCTTTGGTAGTCCATGTCAGCGATCTACACCACTATTTGTGTTTGTTTGAGTCACTCTCAGCCTTTAGATGCGCTTCCAGATGTTTCCCATCAATCTTGACCCTTAGATTGAATGAATGATGTGACTAATCCTCCGTGTGTGATCTTATTGGTCCACGTACCCCAAACATTCCCTGACATGTGACTGACGCGTGACAGACCTTCTAGAACCCAATTGATTAAGTAATTATTACCCACACGGGGTAATTGATGGTACGGTGATTTTAGGTTTCTAAGGAATAGTAACAATTTCTGGGTGTGTATAAAATTGGGGGGCGGGTAAAGTTTTTGGGTGTTTTTATTTATTTTGGGTATTGACTGGGTGGGGAGTGTTGACCGGGTTAAGTGATGGGTCGGTTATAATATTTTGTATGGTGGGCTGGGTATTGGGTGGTAAAAGGATTGGGCTTGGAGTGTGATGGGCTTAGGTAGGTTTTTGGATCAGGTTTGTTTTAATGGTTTAGGACTAATATTATTAACAAGGACCAATGTTGTAAAATTGCAAACCATAGAGACCAAATCTGTAATTCCTTAAAATTAACTTCCAAGGGCCTTTGTTGACTTTATTCAATTCATGAAGGACCAATATTGACTTTTCTTCAATTATTTCTTCAAGGGACCAATTTTGTCAGTTTCTGAAAGATAAGTGACCAATGTTGTAAATTTCTTCAAACTTTCACCAAGGACTATTCTTGAAACTTTATGAAACTCCAAGGTTGATTTTGTCTTTTTGAGCTTTGACTTTGACTATTTGACTTCCCCGGCTTCGGCTTTTGACACCTTCCATTCTCGTGCTTGTTTTTGTCGGTTTTGGCATCGTTTTTGTTCATTTTTCTCATATCCGTACCTGCACATACACAAATACAAAAACATACATTCTCTTGGCATATTTGGTTAGTATTAGGTGTATTTGGTCTGATTTTGGTCTAAAAATGATGTGTGAAAAAGCACGCATCAAAATCCCCCAGACTAAGGTATTGCCGTGCCCTCACGCAATGTCATCACCTCATGCTTAAGAGATAAATAATTTCAAAACCTCTCTTTATTGACGTTGTAAAGTAGCAATGATGTTCAAAAGAGATAGTAAAATCATTTATTCTCAAAAAAACGCTCCGTTTTCCGATTTTCATGAATAACAACTACAACTACTATTTTTGTACTTTTTTTATTTTTATATAGGTGACGGTTTGCCTTGACTTTCATTATCAATTTTTATCTGTTGATAACTTTCAGGGTCAACGAGTAGAAACACTTCTCACAGAGAAGAGACCATACGGATAAAAATCGTCATCCTTGATTTTTCACAAGCTCCCAAACTAAGCGTAAAATCGAAATCATTGTTTATCCACAAGTTAGGTGCTAACACTACCCACAAAAGTTACTTGTGTATTACCTCTTGTTCCCAGGTCCTAAGTTTTGTATCTCAAGATTTTAATTTGTGAGAAATGAATTGCTTCATATTTTCTCGTTTCGATATTTGTTAGTCCGATAATAGCACAAAATTTGAACGCTAAGTAGTTTCCAAACTTTCCCTCGAAAACCCCTGCATACAGAAATCGGGTCCACATGAAGGTCTCTGATTTAACACGATTTGTGGAGGTCCCCCTTTTTATTTACGACCGAGACATACCATGTTTGATACCCGAAACGGAAGCTTTTTATTAGGGAAACCCCCGGAGTCGAAGCTTGGCATTTTTGCATAATCATAAGCACTTTAATAATACTTTGGTCCTTAGTCCTTTATTTCTTTTACAATCAACAGTTTATGAGCCGCCAAGATGTAAGAGCTTTATTATGACTTTGGATTTCTATCCGCTGCTTTTTTATAGCTTTGGATTCCTCTGTCTTTTTATTTAGCTTTGGACTATTATTATTGATATTCATAATCATATGCCAAACCCCGAGTCCTACGGCCTTTACTAAGATCACAACATCGACTGCGAACCGGCAAGATGCAATAGTCTATTTCACCGTAACACTGGCAGTACCCCTATGTGTACCAAACCCCCATATGCAGAGATTTTGTTGGGAACGAGAAAAAACTAAGTATTGCCCAAACCGTATACCCTTAATTAAACCTAGAGATTTATTATTATTGGTGTGCAAGCTTGTGGGAACAAGGAGGCCACAAGTACCTTTCGTGGGCTCTAAAGAGATCCAACTACTCCACGTTTAGCACGAAACTTCTAAATAAACTCTATCATTCCTCGATCTCCGCAAATTTAAAATCCCAAGTAATGAGATCCGCGGATGCTTAGCCATAATCTTTTGATTATATTGGTTAAGGGAGACGAGCTAGGGCTCAACACGCCCGGTCAAGTCGAAACATTTATTTCTACTCTCGCCGGTAGGAAAGTCAAAACAAGGTGTCAAATCTTATTATTCATATCATATATTTTTTTCATTTTTTTTTTGTTATAAAGAGGTGACAAAAATTTAAAATTTTTGGTGGAAAACGGAGTTGCGTAAATTAACAGCTCAGACGATGGTACATGTCAAATCGAATCGAAGATTCACCCCCCCCCCCCAGACTAAAGTGAAACATTGTCCTCAATGTTTTAAGGGTACGGGTAGTCTACGTAATATCTAAGGCCGTTTATTAAGTATGCTAAGAGATAAACGTTAGTCGATAAGATTTTGGATATGGTGAATTTCCAATAGAGCAGCGAAGAATGAGACTCGAGTGGAGAGAACGACAAACCACGAGCACGAGAGTCCTTAAACTTCGGGGAAATTCCTGAACATTCACAAACAACCACGAAAACACGAGTTTGGAAAGGGTCGCCCCCCTCACGTCACGTTACTTAGAAAATAGAAAATAGAGAAAATGAAAATGGATAAGCATGGGGTGCCTCCCACGAAGCGCTTGTTTTTTATTACCGAGTCACATAAGCTTGACTCGATCCCATAATTTAATCGTCCTTGGGGAAAGTTTGGAGATCCGGGACAACCATGGGTGGTATGTCCCCTCCGAAATAATGTTTGATACGATGACCATTCACCTTAAAATTTGGACCATTAGATTGAGCTAGCTCAACGGTTCCATAAGGAAATACTTGGGTAATGGTGAATGGTCCAGACCAACGGGTTTTTAACTTGCCCGTGAAAATCTTTAATCGAGAATTGAAAAGAAGGACTCGGTCACCAACATTGAAGACGCGATCTTTAATTTTAGCATCATGAATCCTCTTTGTCTTCTCTTTGTAGATCAAAGAATTCTCATAGGCCTGATCACGAAGCTCGACTAATTCATTCAATTGAACTTTACGGTGATCACCCGCGGTTTGTAGGTCAAAGTTAGCATGTTTCAAGGCCCAGTAGGCCTTGTGCTCAAGTTCAAAGGGCAAATGGCAGGCCTTCCCGTAAACCAGCTTGTAAGGAGTGCACCCAATGGGTGTTTTGTAAGCTGTACGGAAGGCCCAAAGTGCATCATCTAATTTATCGGCCCATGAAGCACGATGTTCACCTACGGTCCTTTCTAAAATTCGTTTCAAGCCACGATTTGAGACCTCAACTTGACCACTTGTCTGTGGATGATATGCCGTAGAAAGACGATGTGTGACACCATATTTGAGCATAACTTTTGCGAATTGGTCGTTACAGAAATGGGTCCCACGATCACTTATAATAGCACGAGGTGCACCAAATTGGGCGAAGAGACTTTTAAGAAATTTCACTACAACTCGGGCGTCATTGGTGGGTAGCGCCTTCGCTTCAACCCATTTAGACAAGTAGTCGACGGCCACGAGTATATATTTGTTACCACGAGAAGACGGGAATGGACCCATGAAATCGATACCCCAGACGTCAGAAATTTCACAGACTTGGATAGCATTTTGAGGCATCTCGTCCTTCTGAGAAATTTTTCCTTGACGCTGGCAAGAATCACATGATTTAACCAACTCATGAGCATCCCGGTAAATCGTCGGCCAATAGAATCCGGAATCAAATACTTTCTTAGCGGTGAAGTTGGCACCATGATGTCCCCCCCGTGGGTCCATTGTGGCATGCCATAAGAATGTCAGCGGCTTCTTTGCCGTGAACGCACCACCGGATCACTTGATCCGCACAAATCTTAAACAAATAGGGGTCGTCCCAGAAATAATGCTTAACATCTTTGAAGAATTTCTTCTTTTGCTGGAACGACATCCCTTTCCGGATAAAATTCCCCGCATGGTAATTCGCAAAGTCGGCGAACCATGGGGTACTAGAATCACAATGTGATAAACTCCCCAGTGTCTCGAGAGGAAATGCTTCGTTGATCTCCTTTTTCTCGAAAACACTTTGATGGGGATTCTCCAAACGTGATAGGTGATCAGCAGCAAGGTTCTCAGATCCTTTTTTGTCTCAAATTTCAACTTTGAATTCTTGAAGGAGGAGAACCCACCGCATCAAGCATGGCTTAGCATCTTGCTTTGCTATAAGGTACTTAAGAGCCGAATGATCCGTATACACTATGCATTTCTTCAAAAGCAAATAAGATTGAAATTTTTCAAAAGCATAAATGACGGCTAACATTTCTTTCTCAGTAGTCGTATAATGGTATTGAGCATCGGTCATAGTTTTACTAGCATAGTGTATCGGCTGAAAATGTTTTGACTTGCGTTGCCCCAGGACTGCACCAATGGCATAATCACTAGCATCGCACATTAGCTCGAAGGGCAAGTCCCAATCGGGGGCAATTAAGATGGGAGCCTCCGTTAACTTCTTTTTAAGGTTATTAAATGCTTCGATGCATTCATTTGAGAAGATAAACGGAGCATCTTTTTCAAGCAAGTGGGTCAGGGGCCGGGCTATCTTAGAAAAGTCTTGAATGAAACGTCGGTAAAAACCGGCATGACCGAGAAAACTTCTAATTCCTTTAACGCTGGTGGGATGAGGTAATTTTGCAATCACGTCGACTTTAGCTCTATCGACCTCAATCCCGAATTTTGATATCTTATGGCCGAGAACAATGCCCTCTTTGACCATGAAATGGCACTTCTCCCAATTTAGAACCAAGTTGGTGTCTTCACACCGTTTCAGCATACTTTCTAAATGGAAGAGGCAAGAAGTGAAAGAATCTCCATAAACCGAGAAATCATCCATGAAAACTTCCATGGTTTTCTCGATCATATCCGAGAATATAGACATCATACACCTTTGGAACGTGCCTGGAGCATTGCATAAGCCAAAAGGCATACGACGATAGGCAAACATTCCATAAGGGCAAGTAAAGGTAGTCTTTTCCTGGTCCGAAGGGTCAATAGGTATTTGAAAATAGCCGGAAAACCCATCAAGAAAACAATAGAACTCATTTCCTGCTAGGCGTTCTAGCATTTGATCCATAAATGGAAGTGGGAAATGGTCCTTACGAGTCGCATCATTCAATTTACGATAATCAATACAAACTCTCCATCCGGTAACAAGACGTGTCGGAATCAATTCATTATCTTCATTCGTCACGACGGTTATTCCACCTTTCTTCGGTACGCAGTGGACCGGGCTAACCCAGGAGCTATCCGAGATTGGATAAATCATTCCCGCATCAAGGAGTTTGATAACTTCCTTTTTGATAACCTCATGAATTTTCGGGTTAACCCGTCATTGTTGTTGAACGGACGGCTTGTAATTGTCTTCAAGTAAGATCTTATGCGTGCAAAAACGAGGGTCGATACCCTTAATATCGGAAATTTGCCAAGCGATGGCACTCTTATGCTTCTTCAGCACATCTAAGATACGTTTCTTCTCCTCATCTTTAAGTTCTTTTGAAATAATGACGGGAAGTTTGTCGGTTCCTTCCAAAAATGCGTATTCGAGATGAGGAGGTAAATCCTTGAGCTCGGGCTCCGGAGGATTCTCAGTAGACGGCTTAACTTCTTTAACGTCGGCTATTTTAAGGTCCATCGGAGGGAGGGACGGGTTGGGATCTTCATTTAATAATTTCTCAATCAAAAGAACATCTCCCTCCGGGTCATAATCGGAATGATCAATTTTCGGTGAAATTGAATTATTAGCAAGAAAGGCCTCAATCTCTTCCAAAATGAAATCACTTCCCTCAAACGGAGTAAGGGAAGGGGAAGGATCGGAAATTATCGGTTCAGAAGAATGAGTGGGATTGCCACTCGAAGCATGTTCGGTAAAACCAAGTAACTCTTGAGCGTACTCCTCCGTAACTTCGTCGATAACGTCGATTCGGTTAACAGAATATTTGTCATACTCGGAGGAGTACCTCGCGGTTTGATCCAAATTAAAATTTACGGCTTCGGTACCAACGCGTAGGGTAATTTCTTCATCGAAAACATCAATTAAAGCACGGCCGGTCCTTAGGAAACCTCTCTCGAGAATGAGAGGAACCCGTGGATCGGCATCGAAATCGACAATGACAAAATCGGCAGCGAAATGGAACTTTCCCACATTAACGAAAACATCCTCGGCTATACCAATTGGTCGAGACGTAGATCGGTCGGCAAGCTCGAGGGTCATATAAGTCGGAGTCAAATTGGGTAAAGACAACTTCTTCCAAATGGATAACGGCATTAGGTTAATGCTAGCACCGAGATCGGCCAAGGCAAAGCATTGAACCATCCCAGGAAAATTACACGGAATGAGAAATCGACCGGGGTCTTCAAGCTTTTCGGGAAGCTTTTTGAGGATAACCGCCGAGCAATTCTCATTCATCTGGGTTCGTGATTTTTCAAACAATTTTTCTTTGTTATTCAAAAGACCTTTTAGCATTGAATCAAATTTAGGCATCAAACGTATAGCATCCGCGAGAGTTATGTCAAAATGTAGTTCTTGAAAAACTTGGTAAAACTTTTCCATCTGAATTTTATCTTTCTCACGGTGCTTTTGTTCATTTAAGCGTGACGGATAAGGCAAATTTATTTTGACGGGAATTTCTTTCTCAGTTTCGTTAACAACTTTATCTTTTCCTTTGAGCGTCGGGACCACCGGAGGTTGGATGTTCTCGGTCCTTCCATTATTACTAGGAATTTCCGTATCCGTTGTCGCCTCGGTTTCACGGAAGACTACCTTGGGAGACGAAGAAGAAGGGTAGTCGGAGCCGTTGGTCCATCGAGTATAACACCACTCCTAGTCGTGATCGCCTTAGCATCGCCCCTCAGGTTAGCGATCGTGTTGCTTGGAAGAGTACCCGAGCCCGAGGGTCGATCATTTAAAGATTTCTTCAATTCGGACAATTGATTAATTAACATTTTATTCATTTCCTCTTGACTTTTCATAAACTGCTTAAGTAATTCATCTGAAGACGACTGATTCACAATTGGATTTTGAAAATTTTGACCACGATTGTTGTTATTGAAACCTTGGTTCTGAAAATTCTGATTTCCATGATTAAAATTCCCATGATTAGCATTTTCAAAATTTCCATGAAAATTCCCTTGAGTCGGACCTTGATTATAATTTCCCCAATTTTGATTTTGAAAACCATGATTTTGATTCTGAAAACCATTGTTCATCCGATTTTGATTAGCATTGTGATTAAATTGATGATTTCGGTTTTGCACATTTTGATTAACTTGATTGACTTGATTAACCGGATTGACTTGATTTGGTTGAGTAAAACCGGGTGGTCCAACAAAATGGTTTGAACTGTAGCTGAGAAGACTTCGATCTCCTTGAAGAGGTGGCTAACCGTTGCCACCCATATTTGCAGCATGAGCATAAGAACCGGTTAAAGGACATTCGTTATACGGATGTGGACCACCACAAGTTACACAACCCTGATTTACGACATTCACTTGATGATTTGGTTTTTCAAAAGACATAGCATCGAACTTTTTATTAAGAGCCACTAACATACTCATCACTTCATCATTCGTTTTATTATTAGTGTTAGAAACTTGGGGCTTATTTCTCGACATTCTCACACGAGCCTTATTCTCGATTATCATGAAAGCATCGTTCGTGTTTCGAGCCAATAAGTTCCCACCCGCAGCAGAATTGAGTGAGTCTTGGTCAACATAACATAACCCATTGTAGAAAGTATCAATCTGCTGAAGAGATGTGAACCCATGGTTCGGACATTTTTCCATCAAATCTTTGAATCGATCCCAAGCTTCGCTGAACGACTCATCAAAAGCTTATTGGAATCGAAAGATTTGGAAACGAAGGTTAGACGTTTTAGAAGGAGGATAGAAGTAATTCACAAACTTGGACGCAAGATCGTTCCAAGTGTGAATCGAATTCGGCGGCTCCTTTTCCAGCCAAGTCCGGGCTGCCCCTTTAAGGGAGAAAGGAAATAACTTCAATTTCACCACATCGTGAGGAACTTGATTCATGCGAATGGTCTCAGCGATGTCGGCGAAATTTCTTATGTGAGCATATGGGTCTTCGTGTTCGAACCCGTGAAAAGATATACTCGTGATAAGATTGAGCAATCCGTGATTAATTTCAAAATTAGCATTGATTTCAGGTATCACGATGGCTCTCCTCACACCATTGAATGGTGATTGGAGTTGTTCCTCCATCGATCGTGGATCGAAAGCCAGTTGTGGTCCCATCGGAGGGATCACATTGTTTTGAGCACCACCCATCGGCGGGGGTCCCAAGTGTTGTTCGTTCGGGTTCATTTCCTCCGTATTAGGAAAAAGAACTCGGTGTGTGTGACGAAACAAACTTTCCGGATTTGAAAGCGGTGAAACAAGTCGTTTAGACGTTGAACGTGTGTTCATACACCACAAAAATCAAATTTTGAAAAATAAAAGGAAAATCAAATTTGAAAAGGAAAATCTTTTTGTATTTTTGTATTTATAAAGCAAAATTTAAAATCTTATACTTTTGTTTTTTTCTTTTTCTAACGTTACGTTAATTGTAAACCGTTTCCTCTAAATCTACTCGCGATGGAACGGGAGAGAAGAATGGATCTCTCTTCAGCTTGCAATTTAATGTCAAAGCTTCCATATTTTCCGCTTATTCGGTCGTAGAATCCAAAGTAATTCGATTAACAACTAATTTCACGCGTAGTTATATTGGGAAGCTTATTTGGTTTACAACGCTCTTCCTTTCGGTCGAGACGAGGCTGTAACTTTATTACTTTTTTTGGTATTTTTGAAAACACTTTAGGAAAAGTGTTTTTGATTTTTTTAATTTTTATAGTTTTTATAAAAAATATATACAAGGAAGGTTTTCAAAACACAATTTCGAAAAATGAAAACGAAAAATTCACTTCAACCTTCCCCGGCAGCGGCGCCAAAATTGATTCGTTGAAAATCAATTTATATTATATAGTATAAGTATTACTCAAGAGATCCGCAAAGAAATACGGATAACCCGAGGTCGTAGTCCGTATGAAGGATGAATGGAATTTCGAATTCCCGATTCGTGAAACGTGTCATGAAAGTGGTAAAAAGTGATTTGAATGAGATTATACTAATAAAATAATAAATGAAGCACAAATAATCACTTAAGCACGTATTTCAAATAAGGCAACTAGAAACGTAAAGCAAAATTGAAAACATAAGCTAAAACGTAAATAAAACGTAAACATACGAAATAAAACGCGACTTTTAAGCTACACAAGTCCTACGGAATTTGAAATAATTTTTAAAAGTTAAAAATGATAAAAGAAAATTTTGAGAAAAAGAAAAATATTTTTTTGACTTTTTATTTATTTTTTTTATGAATTTAAAACTAATTAACTAATTAAAATTAAAAAAAAAAGGCAAATAAGGAGAGAAAAATGAAAATTAAATTTTGAAAATTATAAAATAACTAAAAAGTAATTTTAAAACTAAAAACTAATTTTTTTGGGCTTTTTATATAATTTTTGGTAATTAAAAACTATTAAATCTAATTAAAAATTCAAAATAAATGAGAAAAATGCAAAATAAATTTCTAAAATTCTAAAATAAATGAAAATAATTTTAAAAAATATTTTTGGATTTTTTTGGGATTTTTCTGATTTTTTTGATTTTTAAGTAATTAAAAAGTAATTACAATTGAATAAAAATGAAAATTAAATAAGAAAAATAGCTAATCAACTTGGAAAATTATGAAAAATTCAGGGAAATTCTAAAATATTAATCTAAATCTAGGAAAAATTTCAAATTTCAAAAATAAGCTGTGGAACTGCTGATGCTTTATAAACTGCTTATATTGAAGTGCTTATTTATAAGCAAACTTGACCAAATTGACCAATACTTTGACCAAATGTGTTTTTCACTCAAATTAACTCAAAAGTACTGATAAAGGACCAATTTGAAATCAGAAACTTAGATAAAAGCTCAAACAGTTGGAATACACTCTTCAAGAAATAAGCAAATAAGCAAACAGTGAAGGCAATGAGCAAAAGTCAATGAGAACAATAACTCAAGGCACAAATGAACTTGGATAAGCAACAAATCTCAGAATATAAGCTATGGAACACAACTGCAGCCCTAAAAGTGAAATCAGAAACTTAGATTCAACCCACTCAACTGATAAGCCAAATAAGTAGGGCTAATAAGCTGAGGGTATAAAACTTATGGGGGCAAATGATAGTCTAACCAACTGAGATTACAAATGTACCACTAGATCTGATTCCCAATCCAATTTGATAGCCTAACAATAACCTAGAAGATTGCTAAAAAGCTGAGGAGCAGGGGAAAATAAGCTCAGACAATCAACTTCAAAGCCCTATTCCAATAAGCAAATCAAATTCAAATCAACTTTTTCCTTTTGATATTAATTTAATGACTACTAATCTCTACAAAACAACCAACAAAATGTTTTTTCAACCAAAATTGAGTCCTAGAAAGGCTTCCAAAATTCTATCCAGAAACTGAGTGAGCAAATTGATTTTGATTTTTTATATCACAGAAACTTTGTCTAAATTGAGTTTCTGCTTACCAAATCTTAAATGAAAATGATGAATTATACCTATGAGTGATTCAAATAAGCTATGACTACTAATTATGCAACTATATTAAGGACTATGCAACTAATTACACCTAATTGATATCTGCTATTAAATATTGAAAGTTGAATTGACTTTTTAATGAAGTAACCTACTAATTTTAACTTGACTAAGCCTAAATATGACCTAAGTGACTAATCTAAACTAATCTCTACTTCTGAAACAACAGTAATCTCAACAAGCTACTTAAATCCAAACACCCCTTAATGTTATGACTGTCTCAACCAATACTTCCAATACTCAACCTAGGTACTATATAAGATCCAATGATATTCAGTTGAAACAGAAACACAGATCTCAGGTCTGTAACTCAGAAGCACTCACCAAACAGAACCAAGTTGAGAAAATCAATGGAACAGTAAATAATCTAATAGAACTTAAACTAAGATGCAATTCAAATCAAGTAATCACTAACTGATAATATTAGAATAAACAGACTATAAGCAGTATTAAATGAATAAGAATACTACTAAGCTACTTAATGTAGAGATTAATGAAAATAAGTAGAACTTACAAACTCAATACCCCCTCAGCCAAACAGAGGGGGTTTCACTATGCTAGCCTGCCTTTAAAACAGACCACTGGACACCTTATGGCTGCCTTGATTCCCAAATAAGCTCAGCTTATTATGAATAAGCTGATCAGTTGACCAGTGTTTGACTTTTTTGTATTTTTGAAATTTTGATAAAACAGTAAATTCAATGCTTATATAAGCTGATAAAAACAGATAACAACTATATGAAACTTGATTTAAACCAATAAAAACTAATATGGAATATATATATATATATATATATATATATATATATATATATATATATATATATATATATATATATATATATATATATATATATATATATTATTTTTTTTAGATAAAGCAGAAATAATAACACAGAGATTTAAAATACTAATTAAACTTTTGAATTAAACTAAATAAAAATTAAGTAAAGCAGAAAGTAAGACAGAAATCTAAATGAAAGTTCAATATATTAAAACTAAAAAATTCAGTACAATGCTTTTTTAAAGGAAATACAATTAACTTTTAAAACAGAATTACTAAACTAAAACCATAAACCTACACACTACAATACATGAAGGAGGGGGTATTTATAGGAGGAGCAAGGAGCCTTTGGTAGTCCATGTCAGCGATCCACACCACTATTTGTGTTTGTTTGAGTCACTCTCAGCCTTTAGATGCGCTTCCAGATGTTTCCCATCAATCTTGACCCTTAGATTGAATGAATGATGTGACTAATCCTCCGTGTGTGATCTTATTGGTCCACGTACCCCAAACATTCCCTGACATGTGACTGACACGTGACAGACCTTCTAGAACCCAATTGATTAAGTAATTATTACCTACACGGGGTAATTGATGGTACGGTGATTTTAAGGTTCTAAGGAATAGTAACAATTTCTGGGTGTGTATAAAATTGGGGGGCGGGTAAAGTTTTTGGGTGTTTTTATTTATTTTGGGTATTGACCGGGTGGGGAGTGTTGACCGGGTTAAGTGATGGGTCGGTTATAATATTTTGTATGGTGGGCTGGGTATTGGGTGGTAAAAGGATTGGGCTTGGAGTGTGATGGGCTTAGGTAGGCTTTTGGATCAGGTTTGTTTTAATGGTTTAGGACTAATATTATTAACAAGGAACAATGTTGTAAAATTGTAAACCATAGGGACCAAATCTGTAATTCCTTAAAATTAACTTCCAAGGGCCTTTGTTGACTTTATTCAATTCATGAAGGACCAATATTGACTTTTCTTCAATTATTTCTTCGAGGGACCAATTTTGTCAGTTTTTGAAAGATAAGGGACCAATGTTGTAAATTTCTTCAAACTTTCACCAAGGACTATTCTTGAAACTTTATGAAACTCCAAGGTTGATTTTGTCTTTTTTAGCTTTGACTTTGACTATTTGACTTCCCCGGCTTCGGCTTTTGACACTTTCCATTCTCGTGCTCGTTTTTGTCTGTTTTGGCATCGTTTATGTTCATTTTTCTCATATCCGTACCTGCACATACACAAATACAAAAATATACATTCTCTTGGCATATTTGGTTAGTATTAGGTGTATTTGGTCTAATTTTGGTCTAAAAATGATGTGTGAAAAAGCACACATCAATACCAAAGACCGACCATTTATCTTTATGCACAGAGTTGTAAGGATGGTTAAGGTTAGGTATGAGTTCCCATGATCCACCAGAACCGGAAGGATCTTCCCAGGGGCAATCCATAGATAGATTAGAAGTCCTTAGGAATGATTGAAAAAATGAGAAAAGTGAGAAAGGGAAGAGTGCGGACTGAGATAGAGCTAGGACTGGAACAAACCCAACAAGGTTCTAGTGATGAAGTCTTGGTAAGAACTGAAGGGGTTGAAGAATGAAAAAGAATTGAAATGTGAAAAGGGTGAAAAGTAATAACCCTCCAAATATTCAACCTTAGGGCAGAAACCGGGTTTAACTTTATATGCTACTAGTGGTTACTAAGGTAACACTGGTATTGAAGACAAGACGTCATGGACCCAGTGACGCACTGCACTAAACTTCCCAACAACTCAAGTTCTCTTAAAAGAGCTTGTTTCATACTCACGGGGAACCCTGTGCAATGTATCGACCGCTCATTGCAAGCTATGTTGATACCTAAACAGGAGATGCCTCCCCAGTCTCCAGGAACGGATCAAAATGCACTATTGAGTCTAGAGCCAAAGAGATCATCCATAAATCTCACTAGGACACACTTCCAATATGCTTACTGTTTCACACAATGTGGAAAGTAAGATAAAATATTTAGAGTCCTACGCATTATCCTTGTGGTATTGCCAGAACATCCGAGTGATATGAAAATATTCACGATGAAGATGGAAATCCTTTTAGAGCGAACATCATTCAAGCTCTTGGTAGGTGACATGTGAGATCTATTTTGGATCAATGATCAAGTGACAACTGGAAAGCAACGATGGGGCGATTCAATATTGAATCAATCTTGTTCCAGGAAATGGATTGATGGATACTTTTGCAAAAACCTTTCAATGTGCTCACAAACTAATTTTCAAGCACATTGATTATGTACAATCTTTCAAACAAAAGTATTTTTGATGGAAATGTGATTCAATGTATAAAACTCTCGTCGTGTCTCAAAAATGTTTATTAAGTGACACGCGAGTGATTTCTATAAATCTATTTCTCATCAATCCGTGAATATCAATTCACCGATTCACTCTATCGTGCTATCGGCTTTGAGACGTTCCGGAATGAGAACATGCTTAGTTTGAAGATTCCGAAGTGGATTCTTTAGAAAATTCATTACTACAAGCTGGAAATTCCTGTCAAGGAGAGTCTTCTTTAAAAGAGACTCTACCTGATCACAAGTCGGTTTTTAACAAAATCGGAGGGTAGTCCGTCCTCGCAGAACGAATGACAAAGCCATATTCGTTCTCTATCTTTATTGTTAACTGTTTTATTTCAAGGACACATATAAAGATGGCGTTGATGGTTCCTAATTCCAGCTGAATCGTGTCAATCCATACCTCATGCTCACATATCCTACTCGCTATCAATGATGATCATGAAAGCTTAAGAGACTACCAACAACGTTTCCGCAACTCTGATGAAAAGTCTCCTAATACAGAAGGGTGTGAGCATGACGGTCCTAATGTCACTACATCACATGAAGGCAATACGACTAAGGATGAGCCTGGAGATTTACTATGGCTGATGATCTCAAAGAAGACTCAAAGATCACACATCTCAAAGGAACTCAAATCACAAGTTCATTGCTTGATGTACAAAGTGAGCCTAAAGTGAAGAATCAGAACCTACGAGCTACAAAGTCTTAAGAATGCTTGAAGATCAAAGAGCTTAATTTCCAAAGGTGACCTCGCTTCGGGGGAGATTGTTAGGAATACAAATATTCCTAGAAAAGACTCGGTCACCTAAACGATGTTCTATTAGCATTAAGATAGCTCGTAGACTTTGTTATTATTATTAGTAGTAGTTTAGTTTAATAGAATTGTTGTATATATACCCTCTTCCCACCAAGGGAGAGGGTTGGTTAATTTCAATAACACACACACACACACACACTAAGTGTTTTTCTCTCTCTAGAAATCTTCCCCTCTCTACTCTCTTTCTCTCTCTAACTCCAACCATGGTTATCATATTCTTTCATCTAAATTGACCTCTCGAATCACTAGAATCAACATAAATTACGATCTTACAACAAATCCAAAAATTGAACATTCTCGATCTAAAAAAAAGGAATAAAAAGAAGAGAAGACTAAACTCAAAAGGAGGTGTTTCTGTCCTAATAGAGCAATACAGCTCTACAAATTAACAATAACACATCTTTATATATCTTAAGCAAGAAACATGATTTAGAAATTAAAAAAGAGTTAGGGCTATCACTCACCATGAACAAAATTGAGTTTCCAAAGATGCAAATGTTGATTATTGAAGTAAAAAATTGTCCCTCGGTCCGGAACTGGTGTAGGTCCTTTCAGACTAGCTGTGTAGTCCTCTGAGCACTTACACAAAGGGTAAACACATGTTAGCCTTGTGATAAGTGTGTAAATACTCATCATTTTATACCAATCTGAACTGCCAAAACATCCAAAAACACTCAAATATGCATCATAATACTGAAAATATCCCAGAAGTGTATTTTATATGTTTCAGATGTAAAATAATCAAAAACAAATGAAAAATGAACAAAGTTTGCATAATTGGCAGTTTCAGTCCCTCAACTTTCAAAACTTGTCAAAACTAGTCCCTGGTTATTCTAAAAACATGAAAAACTCACCAAAGGTCCTTTTAAATAACAAATAAACATATTTAGTCCTTTGGTGTAAAGTTTCACAAAATTACAAGTTTAGTCCCTCAACTTTGCAAAATTAACATAAATGGTCCCTGGGATGTAAAAACTTTGAGAAAATCAATTTTGGTCCTTATACTAATCTTCTATGGCAGGAATGGTCCTTGGGTGAAAAGTTTGGGAAAGTTACCATTTATGCCCCTTAAGATTTCAGAAATTACAAATTTGGTCCTTGTGATAAATTACAAGCAAACGGACCCTTTATTATTATAAACCCCAATCCAAATCCAAACCAAACAAACCAAGCCCAAACCCTTAACCATGGCCCAACACACACCCAGCCCATACCCCTTTATAATATTTCCCAGGGTCAAACGGTCAAACCCACGCCCCAAACCGCCTCCACTGTTCACCCGTCTCCCCCACCCCTGCATTCCTGAAACTAGGTGGTTTTCCACCACCTCACCTCTCCCAACTTGACTACTTTCCACCTCCACCTCACCCTCTACACCCCGTATACACCCAAGAAGCATTAAATGCTTCCCCACCATCAAACACAATACCTCCATGGCTTTACAGCCTGTTTTGTGACCTACTTGACCCATTGCATATTCCTACTATCCAAATTGTCCCCTTGCCACCTCCACAACACTCCACAATTCTTTAATTGTTCTGAAACAACCCCAATCCATCTGTTCTACTTTTGACGCCAAAAACGTTTAAACGGCTAGGATCATCTCAGAGCATTGAAAGGTCAGGATTTGAAGTGGGATTTGCTCAGAAAGTCAAGGGGAACCCTAATTTTGGCTATAAAAGGAAGAAGATGTAAGGAGAAGACTATCTAACTTTAATTGTAATTTTCTTATTTCGTACTTAGTGAATCTAAATTTCCAGTGTAATTCAAGCTTTCAAACTTTCAAGTTATTATTTCCAGTGCACTCTTAAGCTTTTCATATAAAAAGAATCAAGTTTGGTTTGATATCTCAGTCTATGCAATTTTCATTTTCATTTCAAATTCCTTAATAAGCTGTGTTATTGTTATTGTTAGACTATAAGGACTCTTAAGCACATATAAGCTCCTAGGAAGCTCATTGAAGCTTTTAGAAACCTTAAAACATAATCTAGTATAAATAACTCAAAAATACAAAAAACAGTCAATGAAAATCAAAGTAGCATGTTCATGGTGTTCATACTTGGAGCAGGGTAAATTGTGGATTGCCCTGGGTTAGTTGCCTTGTGGAAGGCTTATAAGTTGGATATGAGTTCTTGGTTCTTGGTTAAAAGGCTTGGAAGGCAGTTGTAAGATCACCTTTTTCACTTCAAATTTATATTCAGTACTATGATGTTCTTTGTTTGATTTTTCTTGCTGATTTAAACTTTAATATAGTTGAGTAGTGTGTTTTGATCATTAGATTGGTTAAAACAGGTCTTATACTCAGAAACTTAGTGAAACAATCTCAATAAGTAGTGTTTGGATTTATGTTTTGCTTTAAGATCAAGACTGCTATTGTTGTTATTCCTTGTTCATTCAAGTTCTTTAGTGTCACTTTAACTCAGAACAACCATTAAATACAGGCTTAGTTCACCACAAAGTCAAAATCACACTCAAATCCACTCACAATTCAACTGTGGATGAATTTGAGTCTCAAATCTTGTGAATCAACTAAAAACTAGTTTAGTTTAGTGGATTTGGTTTGCATTAGGCTTAATAAACCTCAAATAGTCATCTGTGATCAATCAAAATCCATTTTAGTCAACTTAGCCTAAATTCTCAAAAAGTCAAAATTACACACTTAGGCAGAAAACCAAATATTCAAGGATTTTTCTAGAATTTTGTGAATTTATTCAGGCCTTCAAACTTTCAGAAGTTAAAATCAATCACCTAAGCTTCAAGAATCTAGGTTCAGCTTATTTGTGGGATTTTTATTATAGCATATACATTAGCTTATTTTGACCTGCAGGGCAAGTGCATGCCCTGTACACAGGTTTTGACCAAGTTTCCCAATAACTTTGTGACTCACCCAGTGGGACCCACCCCTAGCTTTTTAGAATCCCCATAAGCTCAGCTCTAAGTTTCTGAGCTTATTTCACCATTGTGAGCTTATTTGATAGGGCTGCAACCCTCATCAAGTTGGGTCATTGTCTGAGTCAACACTGAGGACTCAGTGTGAACCCCCAACTTCCAAGCCTTACACAGACCTCAATAATAAGCCATAAGCTCTGCTTATTGGGTTATTTTGAAGCCTTCCAGTCCACCTTCAAGATTCAAGACTTTATTTGGACCCCCTTACCTTCTGTGGACCCCACAGAGGTCCAAAAACCCTTAGGTTTAGCCTGATTTGGTCTGTGATTAAGCATAAGTGCTTATTTGAGGATTTTAGCTTATTCAGTGTGCTTAATTGTTCCATTTTGCTTATTTCTTGTTAATAATCATCTGTGAGTGCTTAATTTGCTATTTACTAGCTTTTTCACATATGGCTTAAATCCTAATAAGCTTAAAAGCCAACTGTTAAGCGCTTGGGGGTGCACATAGCTTATTTTTAAGCTATTCAAAAGTTCATTTCACAAAAGTTTCTTATTTTCATCTCATTTTTATCTGTCAAGAAGAAAAACCAAACATAAAATTAGTGATAGCTTCTATTTAATAGAATCTATCTTTTTCATTTTTCATTTCAGCTTATTAATAAGCACTTTATCATTTTCATAATTTTCTTAATTTCCTATTATATTAAAGTATCTGTAATAATTTTCTTAGATTTTTCTTAAACAATTTACTATTTATTAGAATTAAAAATAGTTTAATTAATTAATTAGGTAATATTAGTAATTAAATAGTTTTCTTTAATTTTAATAAACAACAGTAGTTTTTTATATTTTTCCTAGGTTTTATAATTCACTTAAGACTTTTAGAAAATAGATTTTTAAGTTCTACTATTCATTTCCTAATTTTCTTATTTAAATTATTTTTATTAGATTTAAATTAATTAATAAGTAATTAATTAGTAAAATAGTCTAAAAATAATTTTTTGAAACTTTTTATATTTTTCTAGGATTCCTGTGATGGTTAATTAGTTTTATTAATTTTTCCATAATTTTCTAAGTCTTTTAAGTATTTTTAGTAATTTAAAATATTTTAATTAGTTTAATTAAGATAATTAGTTTATAATTAATAAAAAACTCATAAAAAGACAAAAATATTTGTTTTTATTTTTTATACTTTCTTCAAGTTCATTTTAAGTTTTAGAAAATATTTTTGCAAGTTTTTAGTTTAATTTGTAGTGTTTATCATTTTTAGTTTTATTTAAATTAGGTTTAATTTAATTTTTAAATAGTTTTAATTAATTAAAATAGTAATTAAATATTAAAATAATCATTTTCATAATTTTATTTTCATTTTAAATTTTCTTTTTATTTTAAGTTTTAAAAAGTTTCACTTGCACCCCCTGTAGTTTGTAATTTGTTAAAACCCATTTTTCACTGTCTGTTATCTGATTTCCCAATTTGTGCTTTTGTGATTATTTCTGTATCTCTGTTATCGTTTATATCATTCCATATTGTTTAAATACCAAGCAATCAGTAGCATAATCAAATTCCCAATCATCTTTGGCTACTGTCCTCAGTGCCACTTATTCCCAAAAAATGTTCAGAATACAATTTCAATCTCATTGGGACTTAACGACCCGGGGATTTCCCTATATTTCCACGGTTAATATACATTGCACTTTCTCCTAGGTGGGCCTATCAACTGCACCCGGTTGACTGATTGGTTTAGGAGGAGTCAAAAATTGGCGCCGCTGCCGGGGAGGTTGTTGCGTATTTCAAAACGTTTTAGGTTTAGTGGTTTTCAAAATTCTTCCTGTACAAATATCACCACTTTGTAAATTTTTGTGAAAATCAAAATCAAAACTGAAAAAGTTCATTAACACTTTTCCTGAAGTGTTAAAAACACCAAAAAATTCAAAAACAACAAAACAAACTGTGAAGTTAAATTACTTCGTTATCTTTAAGATTACAACCTATACAGTTGGTTTAAGGTAAGTTCTGACATTAAATTGCGAACTGAAGAGGGATCCATTCATTCCCTACCGCCAGCCTGCGAGTAATCTTAAAGGAACGATTTCGGTTAACGAATCAGTTCCAAAAATATTGTCCAAGTTTTTCACCTATACACGAAAAGCCAAAAACATTTTACTGTGAATATAATTACATAAAAGTTTACCACCGCAAACCAAGGCAGAACACCTACCAACTGGGGGTGTCAACATAATAAGTTCCCAAACTTAAGATTTAAAACTTACCATTGTATCCTTGTGAATAGTGTACTTTTTTTTAAAGGAGTTGTTTATCTGTGATTATTGGATTCAAGTTCACTATCGTTTTGCCTCTGTCTTGTTTTGATTGATACCGTTTTTAGTGCATGCGCACTTGTTCGCAAACAATGCGTAATAAAGGAAAAAACGTAACTAAGTTACGTACTGTTGAAGAAAAGCAACCATCAAAAATGAACGACGAGCCCCCAATCCCTCCCAAGGAGGAACCAGTTCCTGACACCCGAACAATGGAGGAACTGTGTCAACCTACCATGCACGGGAGGGGTGGACCCATTGCACTACTCACTATTGGAGCCACGGACTTTGGATTAAAACACTACATGATACAACAGATCCAGAATTCGTGCCAGTTCCACGGATTGCCGGGTGACGATGCTAACAAGCATCTCGACAAATTTTTAACTGTCACCCAGAGCATGAAACAAAATGGCGTCACCGACGACGGCCTACGTTTGTACCTTTTTCCCTATTCCCTCACTCATCATGCGACTTCCAAAGAATTCGATCCACACTTTTGATGAGATGATCACTAAATTTCTGGCCAAATACTTTCCACCATCTATGGTCACAAAGCTGAGGAATGATATCAGCAACTTCAGACAGCTTCCTGACGAATCTTTATTCGAGGCATGGGAACGCTACAAACTCGCCATTGATCGATGTCCCAACCATAATATGCTTCTTGTCACCATTATTGACACCTTCTATAATGGTTTGACTCTTCGCCATCGGGACACCATCAATGTTGCTGCTGGGGGCACCTTTATGAAAAGGACCCCTGAAGAGTGCTATGACTTAATCGAAAACATGACTGCCCATCATAATTTTTGGGACTCCTCTGCTGAGAGGAACGACTCATTTAAGTCAGTCACTCCGGCAAGCAATGAGATATCCATCCTAGCTAAAAAGCTCGATGATTTGTCTACAGCAGTTTTACGTATCCATCAGACAAATCATAATCAGGTCAAAGTTGTTAACCCAAGTTGCGAAACTTACGGTGGTCCACATCTGTACACAGAGTGCCCAGCCTTCGGTGGCTCGGCTCGTGAAAACGTGTATGCAGCTCAGGGTTCCTATAATACGGGAGGTAATTCTTACCAACCGCAAGGGGATCGAAACCTTTTGAGCTACCGATCTAATAACTACATTGGACCACCAGGATGTAATCAGTCCCAGAACCAAAATGGTCAAAACAGAAACCAGAACTTTAACCAGAATCAGAACTAGAACCGAATGAACCAAGGTTTTAACAACCAATGGAACTTCAACCCTGGTCAAAACCAGGTTCAACAAAATCAGAACCAAGGGAATTATAACCGAAATCAAGGTCAGAACAATTACCCTCAGGGTAATTTTCAACAACAAAACCACTTCCAGGGTAATAACAACCAGCAACATGGGAATTTCCAGAACAATCGGGCTCAAAATTTTCCAAACCAAAATCAAGCCATTGTTCCAACTGGAACATCATCTGATGAGTTATTAAAACAGTTTGTGAAATCCCAAGATGAACTGAACAAAGTGTTGGTTAGTCAAATCTCTGAATTAAAGAAGTCTTTAAATGGTCGACCCTCGGGCTCAGGTACTACTTTACCTAGCAACACGATTGCTAATCCGAGGGGCGATGTAAAGGCGATCACCACAAGAAGTGGAGTTTCTTATAAAGGACCCACAGCTCCTTCTACCACCTCTCCTATCCAGGTAGAGGAATGTGATACTGAGGATACTACAGATACGGTACTTCCTACTAATAACAGAGGTACCAATGACATCCCTCCTCCAGTTGTCCCGGTCCCGACTCCCCCTAAAAGAGTCGTGTTTGAAACTCCCGAAGGTCCTGTTGAAACCTCAAAAGCCAACCCTAAACCATCAATTCCATATCCCTCACGATTGCAAGATTAGAAGCTCCGTGAAAAAGCTAATCATCAGATGGAAAAATTTTTCCAAATTTTCCAAGAGCTACACTTTGATATTAGTTTCGCGGATGCTCTTCTTTTAATGCCCAAATTTGCATCGACAATCAAAAACCTGTTGAGCAATAAAGAAAAACTGTTTGAGATGGCACGAACTCCACTCAATGAAAACTGCTCTGCAATTCTGTTGAAACAGCTTCCCGAGAAGCTAGGAGACCCCGGGAGATTTCTAATACCATGTATTTTCCCAGGGATGGTTGAGTGCTTTGCCTTGGCCGATCTTGGTGCAAGCATCAACTTAATGCCCCACTCAGTTTGGAAAAAGCTCTCTCTTCAGGCACTTAGTCCGACATTCATGACTCTTGAGCTTGCAGACCGTTCAATTTCACATCCCCTTGGTATTGCTGAGGACATATTTGTAAGAGTGGGAAAGTTCCATTTTCCGGCAGACTTTGTCGTTGTTGATTTTGATGCGGATCCAAGAGTTCCTCTCATTCTTGGAAGGGGATTCTTAAGGACGGGTCGTGCATTAATCGATGTTTTCGATGAGGAAATCACGTTACAAGTTGGCACTGAAGCAATAACGTTCAATGATGAGGCGAAAAATGAACCACTTTTAGGGGGTCTTTTAAGCCCGAAACCGACTTTATTTGATCAAATATTGCCCTAAATCGTTCCTTTTGTGATTTTAGGTACTTTGGGAGAGAAATCTGGAAAAGGAAGCAATTCGGACGTTTTTGGAGCATAAAAGTGAAGAAAACGCCAAAGTCTTAATTTTCCAAGCTGGGAACAGTGCATGACGTCGTCAAGAGCAAATCTCATAAATTTCCATGACGACCCAGAAGAGTTTTGACGGCGTCACGTAGGAAGGGCGTCAAGAGTAAATGAGTCGTGACGGCCTGGAAGTACTTAAGTCTTGACGGCGTCAGAAATGGATCTAGGCAGTCCGAGGAGAGTTTCGGCGGCGAGGTGACGACGTCTTTACAAACATGAACCGAGGCGCACTAGGTCTTTATTGGTTGTATTTAATGCATGAGCCACTGTTTACAATCCCTATAGTTGTGCTGGGCATGGTGTAGGAGGAGATAAGAGCTCATAGAATTGGGGAGTTATGTGTGCCACCCCATGAATGGTATTAAGGAATACGATCTGTCATCCATGCAATTATAACAAGTAATTAACGTGTAAAAGATATCTAGGCAGTAGTGAAATCTAAGTCAACATATTTTCTCCAATTACTGCTCACAACTTTAGTTTAATTAGTTTATTTTCATTTTTATTATCTTATTTTGATTGCATTTTAGTATTGGGTTAGTTGAATAGCAACTAATTCCGCCCACTCTTCCAAAACCCGAGATTTTAATTTGCTTTCCATAAAATATAAAAATACAAAAATAATCATCTCTCACCTTTAGAACTAGTATTTAGGTTTTCTAATCCTAGCGACACTATTCCTAAGCTGAACGATCAATCCCCCGGTACTTGTCACTATACTATACTACAACGATCAGGTACACTGCCTGGTGGGGGTTGTAAGCTTCTCGAGATCCCTCGAGAGGTAAAGCCTGTTGCGATTCCCACGCATCAAGTTTTTGGCGCCGTAGCCCGGGGAATAGTTATTGTCTAGGTTAGAATTTCTTTTTATTAGGTCTACTTGCTAGATTCCTTTCTAGTAAGATTTTATTTTTATTTTTAGGTCTTCTTTAGTCTATCTTATTTCTTCGTGTCTTTGTTCGTAACTCTTTACCATCCGACATCATGGAAGGTGGTAACATCTTTGAACCCGTCATCCCACCACAACAAAACCCACCACTAGAACCCCTTAGGCCCCGAACCTTAGGAGAGTATTCCCGACCTAGCCACCACGGCTACCGAAACACCATTGAGCTCACCGAAGCCAATGTGAGCCCCTTGCGATCCGACACCATCCGGTTGGTGCAAAGAATATGTGCATTCCATGGATTTCGTTCCGAAGATCCAAACCAACATCTTAAGGACTTCTTCAAAATCGTAGATTCCATAGACCTAGATGTTGAAACTAGAGAGACTACCCATTTACGCCTATTCCAATTCTCTCTACGGGATCAAGCTAGTCAATGGCTTGAGCGTTTACCCGCGGGATCCATCACCACATGGGATGATCTCACCACTCGTTTCCTTGCTCAATTTTTCCCACCGGGGAGAACTACTAAGCTTAGAAATGACATCTTGATGTTCCAACAACGTCAAAATGAAACCTTTTATGAAGCATGGATTCGATATAAAGACCTACTCCGAAAAGTCCCTCATCATGGCATCGAACCATGCTCCAAATCCAAATCTTTTATGATAAGGTTGACTATCAAACAAGGAAATCCATTGATTACGCAGCCAAGGGTAGGCTAGATAGACTTAGCGTTGACGAATGCTGGAAAGTTCTTGAGGAGTTGGCACAATACGAAGAGGAAGGATGGGAGGACCCGATGTTCCCAATCAAGGTAAAACTTGACTACGCATGTGCCACCCAAGAACAGTTGTTAGGAAGCATCGAGAAGCAGGTGAATGAATTAATAAGTATTGAGAAACTTGCTGCTGAACCCGTGTGGAATTATAATCTACGCAGGAATACGGTTATCAACCAGAATTTTCCTGAACGTTCACGACAAGAGGAATTCGAAGGGATAATGGTAACCTTCATGGATAATCAGGAAAAACAAATCCAGCATCTAGAAGCACGCATGGAGAGTACTCATAAAGCGTTTATGAATTTCGCAGACCAATTCATGTCAAGGGTCAATGAAAAGATCAAGGAAAATTCCGTACCTAAAAAAATCGAAAAGGTCTTCGAGGTCTCAACCCCTTTGATGTTTAACCAAGAGGATAACGAGAAGTTTTACCCAAGTGCTTCACCATCAATCACCCCCCACTCTTGTGAGCATCCTCAGAAAGAAAAGAATTCACAATTCCATAACATTTTCGTTGGATGCCTGCTAACCACATTCCCAAACCTATCTACGAAACGTTCTTTTGGTTTTAAACCCGGGGTAAAGAGGTTGCACCTCAAAAACACCACTGATTTGAAACCCCCTATGGAACAACATCTTTCTTTTCACACCAATGACCCGTGCATAGGGATCAACTTAGCCAAAACGTCACCCGACCCCTTCTACAACCTTACCTCTTTCCGTGACAGTAATGAGACGTTCGACCCTGGTGGATCTCGTTAACGGAATAGCTACTCATAGGTTTTACTAATGATTAGCTATTCACGCAAAGTGCAGGGACTGAACATGGAACTACTCCAAACCTCACCTTACACGGGCATCTGACGGCGTCAGATTTAACTCTTGACGCCGTCAGCTCGATGGATCTGCAATATTAACCCAAAACCAATCACTTTCAACCCATACCCCACAAATCTCACCCAAAGTGCTGCTGCTACTCCGATTCTCCAACCTCCAATTCGACGTCTTCCGCATCCAATCTTCACTTGGTAAGTGATTTTTCTTCATCCTTTTTCGATCAATTGTCCCTAGGACCCATCAATTTGAAAAACCCCTTTCGCCCGAAACCCCATTCTTGACCCATTATTAGCAAATCGTAATGCCATCCATTTGGTGATTTGTGAACATGGGGTTACCCGTTGATTATGATATCTCACTCGAATTATGCATTAGATTAGGGAAAGCCACTCATGCCACGGATTCTTTGACCCCCCACCCAAGTTTTCTGATTAAAGGAGCATTTGGGTAATGGGTTAAGAGTTTGAAAATTGATTTTTCCCTCGCATTTGCATGATTCGGATTCTGATCCATCTGACGGCGTCAGGATTACTCTTGACGGCGTCAGATGTGTCTGACTGCATAAAGTTCATCAAAATTCTCGTTCTAATCGTTTCCGTTCACTCCAACTTTTTTCCAGGAAAATGAGCAAAAGATCTCGTCAACATAAGGGCATTTCCTCTAGATCTCAAAGGGTCAATTATGGAGAATTAGTCCATAGTTGGAGCGAGTTTGACGATGTTGG
The DNA here is from genome assembly GCA_030686995.1 of Artemisia argyi. Classification (NCBI taxonomy): domain Eukaryota; kingdom Viridiplantae; phylum Streptophyta; class Magnoliopsida; order Asterales; family Asteraceae; genus Artemisia; species Artemisia argyi. The sequence continues at coordinate 50,311,549 of CM060678.1, read as the reverse complement.
TGCTAGCACCAAGTATGCGGAGTTGTGTAACCACCATATTGATGTTGGGGCTGTGGTTGACTGGGATTTTCTAAGAGCCAGTGGGTTGGAGGTTGCATTTTTAGGGAGGATCCACACAGATGGGTTTGCGGGTCCACAGTGGGAGAGGTTGTTTAGGACTAGAGAGACAGTATATAGTGAGTTAGTGAGGGAGTTCTTTGCGACCTTCCGTTTTGATCAGGCGGAGGCTAGGACAGATATGGGGGGCACCACTGTGTATTTTAGGCTAGGGGGAGATTTGCGGTCATGTTCAGTGGCTGAGTTTGGTTGGAGGATTGGGTTGTATACTAGAGAGGAGGTTGATGGGACTTTTATGCAGAGGTTGTTACATGGAGAGACTCAGAGGAGTGAGATGAGGTGTATCACTTTTTGGCCGACCATAGGGAACGGGGTTTACACCTCGACTACCGGGGCAGCATCCATCAGGGACCCTGTAGCTAGGCTAGTCCACAGGTGCATCACATACAGCCTGTCAGGACGTCATGGCACCACTCACCGTGTCACTGCTTCAGACCTGTTCTACTTGTACACCATCTTTTCTGCGGATGTCTACTGCAACATCCCATTTTGGGTGGCTAGTTATTTGAGGACCAGTGTGGGTGAGAGGGATATTGACAAGGTGTATGGGGGGATGTTCGTGACCCGGTTGGCTCGTTCCTATGGTCTTCTTACTCCTCAGATCATAGGGTACTTGAGCGACTGCGAGAACTGTAGGATAGTGAGGGCTAAATCCCTTAGGTAGATGAGCATTGTGATGCCTGAGAGGAATGCGACCTATACTTGGTATGATGAAGGGGGGCCAGATATTCAGGAGGATGTTGATGATGAGGTAGACCCCCAGCAGCACCAGTTCCAGGGGTATGAGGAGGGGACGGCTGACTACTACCGACACATGAGTCGGGGAGACTGGCAGGCACACCAGGGTGCCTGGATGGGTCAGATGGATGCATGGCGAACCACCACTGACCAGCGCTTTGATTGGATGTACGATCATACCATCCGCCAGATGCAGCACCTCTCCACCCGAGATCAGCTTGAGCCTCACCTGCAGATTGATCCCTTCCCAGGCCGAGAGACTGACTACCCTCCCTACGGGTACACCGGACACCTCCCTCCTGGCTATGACTACCGCTTTGGTCCTCCTCCCCAGTGACTCCTCCTGATCTCTGCTGTCTTTGAACATTTTATTGATGATTGTGTAATTTAAAACATTTGGTACTGTAATAGCTTAGGATGCGGCCTTTGTTGGCCTTGAACAATCTACTTGCATGTTTACGTTTGTTTTGAAATAATTAATGGTGCTCGCGGTGACATTATTCATTTCGTGTGTTATTATTTGTGTGATTTTATTTGTTTGATTGTTATTTGCTTCCGTATACATGTTTTATTTTTATTGTTGGTTGATCATGTTTCTAAACTAAATAGTAGAAATACTTTACTTTGTTGTTTGGCCTAGTCTTAACTCCACCTAAAAGTATTTTTGCAAAAGATAAGTGTAAGGGGAAACCCCAAATATGTTTTTAAGAAACAAACCGATCATGATTCTCCACAATACTAAATGAGCATGTATATTCGTATTTGTTAGAGTCAAATGCTTGTATTGAGTCATAATGAAGTTTTGCAGGATTTTCCAGGAAGTAGGACCAAGTTTTTCCAGAAATTTTCCGGAAACTTAACATAAGAATTTCTGCAGGTCCATTCTGACGGCGTCAGAGTTTTACTCTTGACGGCGTCAGGAGTTAAAATCTGGAAATTTTACCGGTTTTGTTTTTCTAACGGAGTCTTATGGTTTTTGTGAATCATTAAGTTTTATAATCTCCAAGAGATCTGCAAACTTCATTCCACAAGCATTATATCTTATCTTGTTTTCTAGGATTTAGAAACTTATATAGGATGCCGCCGATTTTACGCGAGGTTGTCTTGTCTATTTTGTCAGGTTTTACAGGTTATGTATGACAAGAAGATGATTTATATTCTGGAATGGAAGCTTTGATTGTTCGTTTTCTTGGAGGAAGATTTAACCTGGCCATCCTATTATCCATACCGAGCGAATCAGGGGAGTATTTGATTTCATTCTCTTTACTTTTTCACTTTTACATTCTTTACTTGAACATTGGGGACAATGTTCATCTTAAGTGTAAGGGGAGGGTAAAAAGATGATACCTTACATATGCACTTTCGCTTGAGTTTGTTTTGTTTGATGGTAGATGTGTAATAAAACTATGAGAAATACTTGTTAGTGCAATTTTAGCGCCAAATTTAAAATTTTTTACAACATTTAGGAGTGAAACTTTAGCCATAGCAAGCGTCTCATGGATAGGAGATTGTATGACTAGCACACCGTATATTCAAAAAAAATTTCCACCCAAATATGTGAGGTTCGCCTTTAGATTTGATAGGAAAAGCATTCACTATTAGTGCTTATGAGTGTACCGGTAGCATTTAGATTCTAGAACTTGCGTTAGTGATGCATCCCGAGACCGCTAGTGAGACTACATTCGTGTAGTAGGATTTACTACATGATAAGAGGCATTAGGATCACCCTTGTGTTAAACCCGTATTATAATTACTTGACCATTTAAGTCATATTACTTGGCTAGTTAAGTCAACTAATTTTCCCACACCCTTAGCGTTGTACTCATTTTTAGTACACGAAACCCCTAATACACCCCTCCGAGCCTATCTTTTCGTTTCTAACTTTAAGCATTTTACTTAAAGGAAGAATTTGTTACACCCCACTTAAATGTACAACCAAATCGCCTTAGCCTTCCGTGTATGCGCTCATTTTTAGTGCATTATTGTTATTTGTTAAACCCTAAGTTAACTTTCTAATTGATTACATGGTTGCTAAGTCGAGTCATATCCTTGTACATATTGTTTTGGGACGATTGGGACTCATGGGTAAGTACTTATTTTATGGAGTAATGGGGAAGAACATCATTTATTACCCCCATATGTACGTTAATCTTAAAAGTGCTCCAAGTGTTTTAATTTTCTTAATTCGAGTCATTAGATTAGTTTAAATGTAAAGTATGTAAAGATTCAAGTGTAAGGGAAATGTTCATTCCCTATGATGTATTATTTTGGATGGTAGGGTAAGAGTGTATGCAAAAAAAAAAAAAAAAAAAAAAAAAAAAAAAAAAAAAAAAAAAGGAAAAGGAGAAAAAACATACGGACTACCATCCCTTTTTATTCTATGTTTATTTTATGTTTTTATTTTTTTTTCATTTATTAGCTTAAGTCGAGTCTAGTCTTGGCTTAGCAACGCCATATTGTACATGTAATTAACCAAGATTGTTAACTCGCCACCAGTAAAACTTCCTTTATCCAACAAAATCGTGTATTTCATATCCCTACACCTAACGTTACAACCCTTTAAAAGACCTCTTTGATAGTTTATCCTAGGTGCTTACGCCATGTGGTGGAGGTTTGATCCTTTCCCAAGCCTATGGTAATCTATTTTGCTATGACAGGTAGTGAGAGATATCTTCCGTTTCCATATTGTAATTTACACTTTATTACACCCGAGAGATGTGAGTATCTAAACACTATTTGTGAGGTGCTTGTGTATGACCTCCGTGCTTGTCTATTGGTCTTTAGTGGAACGATTATTTGTTGTAATTACTTTTATATTAGTGTTAAATGACCCCTAACTTGTATTTTGAGTAGAATAAAAGCGCATTTGCTTGAGGACAAGCAAATCTCAAGTGTAAGGGTATATGATGAGGCGAAAAATGAACCACTTTTAGGGGGTCATTTAAGCCCGAATCCGACTTTATTTGATCAAATATTGCCCTAAATCGTTCCTTTTGTGATTTTAGGTACTTTGGGAGAGAAATCTGGAAAAGGAAGCAATTCGGACGTTTTTGGAGCATAAAAGTGAAGAAAACGCCAAAGTCTTAATTTTCCAAGCTGGGAACAGTGCATGACAGCGTCAAGAGCAAATCTCATAAATTTCCATGACGACCCAGAAGAGTTTTGATGGCGTCACGTAGGAAGGGCGTCAAGAGTAAATGAGTCGTGACGGCCTGGAAGTACTTAAGTCTTGACGGCGTCAGAAATGGATCTAGGCAGTCCGAGGAGAGTTTTGGCGGCGAGGTGACGGCGTCACAAGATTACTCTTGACGCCGTCAAACCTATTTTTCTATATATAGTTTTCTATTTTTCACACATTAAGAAGAGAAGTTTTGGGAGAAACCCTAAGTACGATTTTGGTGTAACTTTACAGGTTTTTCAAGGGTTCCAACCCCTTGATACCTTGCATGATTAATCAAGATAAGTGTTCTTCTAATTCAATCAATATGTCTATGTGTTGGTTGTCTATATCATGTTCTTGTCTTAATTCTATCATGCTAGGCTAGATCTATCTTGTGTTTGCTTTAGATCTAATGAAACCTAGATATTGATTATGTGTTGATTACTTGTTTATTCTTGTTTTGGATGAATGATTTATATGTTAGGCTTAAGAAAACTGACAGATCTCCAAATGGTAACATGCTTGAACGTCTTTAGAAACATGAACCGAGGCGCACTAGGTCTTTATTGGTTGTATTTAATGCATGAGCCACTGTTTACAATCCCTATAGTTATGATGGGCATGGTGTAGGAGGAGATAAGAGCTCATAGAATTGGGGAGTTATGTGTGCCACCCCATGAATGGTATTAAGGAATACGATCCGTCATCCATGCAATTATAACAAGTAATTAACGTGTAAAAGATATCTAGGGAGTAGTGAAATCTAAATAAACATATTTTCTCCAATTACTGCTCACAACTTTAGTTTAATTAGTTTATTTTCATTTTTATTATCTTATTTTGATTGCATTTTAGTATTGGGTTAGTTGAATAGCAACTAATTCCGCCCACTCTTCCAAAACCCGAGATTTTAATTTGCTTTCCATAAAATATAAAAATACAAAAATAATCATCTCTCACCTTTAGAACTAGTATTTAGGTTTTCTAATCCTAGCGACACTATTCCTAAGCTGAACGATCAATCCCCCGGTACTTGTCACTATACCATACTACAACGATCAGGTACACTGCCTGGTGGGGGTTGTAAGCTTCTCGAGATCCCTCGAGAGGTAAAGCCTGTTGCGATTCCCATGCATCATTTAACCTTGATCAAACCTCGAGATACTCCTCGAATTATGATGCTGAATCGGTCAACCGAATTGATGTCATTGACATTGCATCCGAGGAGTATGCTCAGGAAATCCTTGGATTCGCTGATAGTTCTCCGAGTGCAAATCCCACTCCCTCTTCTCACCCCATAATCGCTAATTCTTCTCCTTCCCTCACTCCGTTTGAGGGAAGTGAATTCGTCCTTGAGGAAATAGATGCCTTTCTCAAAAGTGATTCAGTTCTCGAAGGAATTGATAACCAAGAGATTGACCCACAGGGGGATATCTTTCTCCTTGAGAAATTATTAAACAAAGATCCCTCTCCCATTCCTGTTCTACCTCCACAACTTCATAAGGTGGAAGTCAAATATGTTGAGAAAAATGATGATTTCCCCGAGGTCGAAATTAAGGACCTACCTCCTCATCTAGAATATGCATTCTTGGAAGGTAACGATAAGTTACCAGTCATTATTGCAAAATACTTAAAGGATGAGGAGAAAACCGCGCTGCTTAAGGTTTTAAAGTCCCACAAGCAAGCAATTGCTTGGAAGCTCTCAGACATAAAGGGTATTAACCCGGATTTTTGTACACACAAAATCCTAATGGAGGATGACTTTAAGCCTGCCGTGCAGCATCAAAGAAGGGTAAATCCAAAAATCCACGAAGTTATCAAGCAAGAAGTTATCAAACTTCTCGATGCGGGATTGATTTACCCTATATCAGACAGTCCTTGGGTTAGCCCAATACATTGTGTTCCAAAAAAGGGTGGCATCACGGTTGTCACAAATGAGGATAACGAGTTGATACCAACTCGTTTTGTTACAGGGTGGCGAGTATGTATCGATTACAGAAAGCTTAATGAAGCCACCCGTAAGTACCATTTTCCTCTGCCCTTTATGGATCAAATGCTCGAAAGACTAGCGGGGAATGAGTATTATTGCTTCCTCGACGGCTTCTCGGGTTACTTCCAAATTCCCATTGATCCTCAGGATCAAGAGAAGACTACCTTCACATGCCCTTACGGGACATTTTCCTATCGTCGCATGCCTTTTGGGTTATGTAACGCTCCGGGCACTTTCTAGAGGTGCATGATGGCTATTTTCCATGACATGATCGGGAAAACCATGGAGGTATTCATGGATGACTTCTCAGTCATCGGGAATTCTTTCGAATCGTGCCTCTCCCATTTAGAAAAGATGCTTCAACGTTGTGAAGATACTAATCTTTGTCTAAACTGGGAGAAGAGCCATTTTATGGTTAAGGAGGGCATTGTCCTCGGCCATAAAATTTCAAAAAGTGGGATTGAGGTCGATAAGGCCAAAATTGATGTTATTGCTAAACTGCCTCATCCCACCACTGTTAAAGGCATAAGGAGTTTCCTTGGCCATGCCGGGTTCTATCGGAGATTCATTCAGGATTTCTCCAAAATAGCTCGGCCCATGACTCATCTTCTTGAAAAAGAAACTCCTTTCATCTTTTCCCCCGAGTGCGTTGAAGCTTTTTCTACTTTAAAGAAAAGGCTTACCGAGGCACCGATCCTTGTTGCCCCCGACTGGGACTTACCCTTCGAACTTATGTGTGATGCTAGCGATTTCGCTATTGGTGCAGTTCCGGGGCAACGCAAAACAAAACATTTTCAGCCAATACACTACACAAGTAAGACCATGAGTGAAGCTCAAACACACTATACCACCACAGAAAAAGAATTATTAGCTGTGGTATATGCCTTTGAGAAATTTCGGTCTTACTTAATCTTAACCAAATGCGTGGTGTATACGGACCATTCGGCTTTGAAATACCTATTCACTAAATAGGACGCAAAGCCAAGACTGCTCCGTTGGGTCCTGCTCCTTCAGGAATTCGATATACTCATAAGAGATAAAAAAGGAGCAGAGAACCTTGCAGCTAATCACTTGTCCCGGTTAGAGAATCCTCATCAGGATATTCTCGAGAGAAAAGAAATTAATGAAACTTTTCCTCTGGAGACTCTAAATCTAATCTCTACCCGGGATGATGCTACTACCCCATGGTTTGCCGACTTTGCAAATTACCATGCGGGAAATTTCGTTGTGAAAGGGATGTCGTCCCAACAAAAAAGAAAATTCTTTAAAGATGTGAAACATTACTTCTGGGACGACCCCTACTTGTTCAAAATATTTGCGGATCAAGTCATCCGACGGTGTATCCATGGCCAAGAAGCCATGGAAATTCTTAAAGCTTGTAATGATGGACCCACGGGGGGACATCATAACCCAAACTACACCGCCAAAAAGGTGTTTGATTCAGGATTCTTTTGGCCCACGATCTATAAAGACGCCCATGAACTTATCAAAACCTGTGAGGCTTGCCAGCGTCACGGGAATATTTCCAAAAAGAATGAAATGCCGCAAAATGCCATCCAAGTCTGTGAAATATTTGATATGTGGGGCATTGATTTTATGGGGTCATTCCCGTCTTCACGAGGGAATAAATACATACTCGTGGCTGTCGATTATTTGTCTAAATGGGTTGAGGCGAAAGCTTTACCCACCAATGACGCCCGAGTTTTTGTGAAATTTTTGAAGTCTCTCTTTGCCAGATTCGGGACTCCTCGTGCCATTATCAGTGATCGTGGCACACACTTCTGCAATGAACAATTTACAAGAGTAATGCTGAAATATGGTGTAACTCACCGTCTTTCTACGGCATATCACCAACAAACAAGTAGGCAGGTGGAGGTCTCAAATCAGGGTATTAAGAGAATTCTGGAGAGGACGGTGGGAGAAAACCGTGCCTCTTGGTTGGATAAGCTGGATGATGCATTATGGGCTTTCTGCACTGCTTACAAAACACCCATCGGGTGTACTCCATATAAGCTAGTGTACGGGAAAGCACGTCATCTTCCGATCGAATTAGAACATAAGGCCTATTGGGCCTTAAAACATGCAAATTTCGACCTTCAGACAGCGGGTGATCACCGTAAAGTTCAACTAAACGAATTAAATGAACTACGTGATCAAGCTTACAAAAATTCTTTAATCTATAAAGAAAAGACTAAGAAGATACATGACTCTAAAATAAAGAACCGCGTTTTCAACGTTGGTGACAAAGTTCTTCTTTTCAATTCAAGATTAAAAATTTTCTTGGGTAAACTAAAAACCCGTTGGTCTGGACCATTTACTGTAGCAAAAGTATACCCATATGGAACTGTTGAGTTATTGCAACCCGACGGTTCCAATCTCAAAGTAAATGGTCATCGGTTAAAACACTATTTTGGAGGGGACATACAACCAATGGTTGTCCCGGATCTCCAAACTTTCCCCATGGACCAATAAATTCGGGGTCGAGTCAAGCTAGCGACTCGGTAATCAAAAACAGTAGCTTCCTCATAGACAATTCAATTCGAGGTCGAGTCAAGCTAGCGACTCGGTAATCAAAAACAGTAGCAATATGGGTTTTCACCCATATTTCTGTCATCTTTCTCTTTTCTACCACCCTAGTGTGGGGGAGATGCCCCACATGTTGTATATATGTATATATCTTCAGAAAAAAAAATGTAAATAGACTAAAATAAAGGTTAATAATATTTCCTTCTTACGTTCTAAGTGTCGGTTTAACACCCGGTACTTTGAATATTGAGGGCAATATTCATTTCTAAGTGTGGGGGGGGGGGGGGGGGGGATTCTCACGAATTCAAACACATGTTCCATCAAGCACCCTCATTTGATCAAAATTTAAAGTTTTTTCACACTTAGAAATGCAATAAATGGTTATCAGTCCACCATGTCTAACCCACATAAGGATTGGCTAATCCAGGAGCAAACGGCTCTTGGTAAAGATAACTCAAATCCGTTTACGGCTTGCAATTTGCCCAAAATTGTATGGTATCTCAACTCGCCATATCCTAAAAAGTGAAAGAGTTGGCTAGCCCGCAAGATTATGGCTTGTGGTAAAGGCAGTGGAAAAACCATAATTGGTAATCAGCTCACCAAGATGTTGACTTTGTCCATCAATAGTTGGCTAGTCCAGAAGCAAACGGCTTTTGGTAAAGACAAATCAAATCCGTTGACAGCTGGTGGTTTGCTCAAAATCACATGATTATCAAGTGGACCATAGTTCTTATTTGAACTGATACATTTGGCTACTCCAGAAGTAATGGCTTTTGGTAAAGAGACATAAAATCCATTAAATTTTCTCAAAAGATTGCTAGGGACTAGCAATACTTTAGTGTGGGGGATTGATGAGTGTGTAAATACTCATCATTTTATACCAATCTGAATTGCCAAAACATCCAAAAACACTCAAATATGCATCATAATACTGAAAATATCCCAGAAGTGTGTTTTATATGTTTCAGATGCAAAATAATCAAAAACAAATGAAAAATGAACAAAGTTTGCATAATTGGCAGTTTCAGTCCCTCAACTTTCAAAACTTGTCAAAACTAGTCCCTGGTTATTCTAAAAACATGAAAAACTCACCAAAGGTCCTTTTAAATAACAAATAAACATATTTAGTCCTTTGGTGTAAAGTTTCACAAAATTACAAGTTTAGTCCCTCAACTTTGCAAAATTGACATAAATGGTCCCTGGGATGTAAAAACTTTGAGAAAATCAATTTTGGTCCTTATACTAATCTTCTATGGCAGGAATGGTCCTTGGGTGAAAAGTTTGGGAAAGTTACCATTTATGCCCCTCAAGATTTCAGAAATTACAAATTTGGTCCTTGTGATAAATTACAACCAAACGGACCCTTTATTATTATAAACCCCAATCCAAATCCAAACCAAACAAACTAAGCCCAAACCCTTAACCTTGGCCCAACACACACCCAGCCCACACCCCTTTATAATATTTCCCAAGGTCAAACGGTCAAACCCACGCCCCAAACCGCCTTCACTGTTCACCCGTCTCCCCCACCCCTGCATTCCTGAAACTAGGTGGTTTTCCACCACCTCACCTCTCCCAACTTGACTACTTTCCACCTCCACCTCACCCTCTACACCCCGTATACACCCAAGAAGTATTAAATGCTTCCCCACCATCAAACACTCAACCTCCATGGCTTTACAGCCTGTTTTGTGACCTACTTGACCCATTGCCCATTCCTACTATCCAAATTGTCCCCTTGCCACCTCCACAACACTCCACAATTCTTTAACTGTTCTGAAACAACCCCAATCCACCTGTTCTACTTTTGGCGCCAAAAATGTTTAAACGGCTAGGATCATCTAAGAGCATTGAAAGGTCAGGATTTGATGTGGGATTTGCTCAGAAAGTCAAGGGGATTGCACACTTTACGTATGAAGAGTAAAAGAATAATTATTTATAAATGTTATAAATAATTATTAATAAACACAAACTAGTAACAACTGTTAGTATTTAATGGAGAATGGCTAACGACCGTTAAACGAAGATTAGGAAAGTAATACTTGTGAATAATTGGAAAGTCAAGAATGTTCTAGAAGGAGTTCCACCTCCTTTGTGCCTTGGACTCCAAGTTATCTCAAGTATATAAACACCTCATGGGATATTGTTTTCTCATAACTTGTACACACATAATAGGTGTTTTCTTTCTCCTTCTCTTGTCCCAAAATCGATTCATCAAACAATCCCTACAAGGGATTCGATTTTCATAAGCTTAAAAGTTTTGTGTTTAATTTACTTGCATAAACTTTTACTTGAATTAGTACGTGTGTACAAGAACACGATTCAAACACACTATTGTTTGATTCTTGGATTGAATTACAAAAGAGGTAAGGGGTAATTCTTATAATCCACATAAACCCTAATTAGGGTTCTTGATTTGAAGATTGCAATTGATTCTTGTTCGAGCTAGAATCACAAAGGTATGTTTACTATTTATTATTGATTAATTAATTACATGTTATATGATCTTGTTATAACGCTTCCGCATATGTTTACTTGATGTGTTTGGTTTATTTATATGATTGTCATGATATTATAATTCCAACAGTGGCATCTAGAGCCGTTATAATGTGTAATTAATTATCGAAATGAATAAAAATTGAATCTTGATTCGTTTAATTACATGTTTTTAGGGTTTTTCGATTCCTTACCCTATTTTTTTATTTGGGTCGTTTGACCTTATTAGTTATTTAGGGTTTTGGTTTTGATTTTTTAATATGATTAGAAACCCTAGGATGTCATGTAATTGGTTATGCGTTTTAGTAAACGATCTTGGTGCAATATGTTAATTGTTAAGCATAATCCATGAAAAGTGCATATTTGCATGGATTTTATTCTGTGAGAATTTAAATGGTTTAAATTGAATATTGATTAAATGTTAAGTTATATCGCAACATGTAAATTTATTAATAGATGTCGAATTGGGGAAGACTCCAATATTAAGTAATCAATTATGTGCTATGTGGTGTTTGTTTAGTTTTGGCTTACGCAATCGATTTATCGATGTATGTGGCTCTTTTTCCATTATAGAAGAAAGCCTTAATTGAATAAATGCATTATACACCTAGACTTGATTATTAATAGGACTATTGAATTAGACTTGCATGTGGCTACATGTTTATACATATTTAATTGTTATGTTATGTTATGTTATGTATATGTTTATTTGGTTGTTTATTTTTTATTATGTATTACTTGTTTTTGTTTATTATTATGTGAGACATGTTTATAAACGAAAAAGGGTAATTTTTGAATAGAAAAATAATATGGACTAAATAAATGGCGAAATTGTTTTTGTTTTAAGAGTCAAAATTTCAAAGGTTTGTTGATTGATGTTTTTGTACGTAATGGTTAACTAGTCTCGACCGAAGTTTACACACTATAAGATGGGTATAAGGTTGGTTTCGCATTAAATTGTGGCCTTAGATAGACAACATTCTGTCTTAACGCTCGTTTGTGTGTAAATTAGACTTACTGAACAACCATTACATGTACACTGTCATCTTAAGGGTGAATTCACCACAATTCCATAATGATTATCCGAAACACTAAGCCTTGGGGCTTATGCAAAAGTACGATATAGTGGACAATAATTGTTGGTAATTCTTTAATTGGTGAACCCGATACCTCAATCAAAACTTTGCTATTTTACTCTTAGTGAATTGGTAATAAAATTGTTTTATAAAACCAATGTTATGAAGTTGTATGCATGCTTCTTCATACATTATTTTGATTACACGTCAAAATTTAATACCCTTATAAAATTAAGTCAAGTGCCATCTAATTAAGAACACTTGAAGTTGTAATTTACGTCATGTGAGAACTTGGCGAGATTGCAATGGAGAGGTAAATTTCGTAATTTCATTGCTAGCAGATCAACTGATGTGATGGATTTATGAGTTTGCAGTTTTTAAGTTAGACGACTTAAATTGAGTAGGAAGTAAGAGCTTGGACTCAAGGCATTAATATGGGGATCAAACATGCTTACATTACAAAGGTTTTGTGAATGTAAATCCCATAATCATCTAGGAATAGCAATATGATATTGGCAATTATTGTTCGACAATTACCTTGTTGAATACTATCATTACTAGCAGATCAACTGATGTAATGGTACTATGTCAATTTGAATCCTAGCTTTAAGAAAATACTATGGTTTATATGAATATATTTACCAATGGGTATTTTATTTTCTTAAAGATCTAATTATCGAAAATACTGAAATTGAATTTTGAAATTCGTTTCAATGTATTAATGCAACGTTCAAACCGTAAACGCACTTTGGGCTTTGGTAAATTGATCTAGTTCTGTTTTCAAACAAATGTTTGATTAAGAATAATTTACTTAAAAGACAAAAGAAGTCTCCTTTCTATGAAAGAAGAGTGAGACATAATCCTATTTCTTTTTATGAAAAGGATAATAGGAATATTAGATATGTCTAAATTCTAATATAACTCATAGCAAATTTTTAATAGTTAAGAAAATTGCGAATATTTTCCATAAGGATTTCATCATCCTCAATCGGTGATTGAATTCTTAGTAACAAATATGATATTTGGTTAATAGAAAATTATGTATGACATTTTATGAGTTATTATAATTAAAATCTAGACTAATTACTGCAAAATGTTTAAAAACAAACTAGTTGTTTTGACTATTCTAAAGGTGCTACATACATTGTAGGATGGTAGACCTGTTAAGGAAGAAATTGCATGCCCAATTTTCAAGTTAATAGCATTTGGTGGATAGTCCATCATTTGCATAATAAGTATACACTCTTTAATGCATAAGTAATTGTTACGTATGGACATTCAAAGGTGTAGGAAAGTTAAAAGCACAATATTTGTTTTCACTGGATATGAAACATTTACAATGTTGTCAAATTCAGTGGGAGTATTGTGTACTTATTACTGAATAAGGAATTATTGTAATGATCTTAAATTCAGTGGGAGTTACAAGCTTTGACGTCTTGGTAGCTAAACATAATTACTTTCCAAGTGTAGACACTCATACTTTTAAGGATAGTCTTGTACGTTTCCTTACTAGACATTGTTGTTCTACATCTACTTGTTATGCTAAAATCTATGACACAATCATATTGAACACATAAACAAATGCATGGCATGTTGTTTATCAACTATATGAGGTTGTTTCATGCACAAGTGGGAGAAATGTTATCTTTAATGTGTGCAAGAAACAGCTCATAAAGATATGATTTAATGGATTCTCTTGACTACAAGGTAAGAGAATAAAGTTCTAATATGAATTATATTAATCTAATTCAAGAAACACTTGGTGTTACAATTTATGTTATGTGAGAACTTAGCTAGATTGCAACAACAAGGTGAATTTCATACTTTCATTACTAGCAGATCAACTGATGTAATTGAACTATGAGAATTTGCAGTTTCTAAATTAGCTACCTATTAGAACATGTGTCAATATGATATCAAGACTACTTTAATTTGTATATTTATGAATTCTTGGAATGACATAAATTAATTAAGTAATCTAATGCTACTTCAATCTGAATATTTATGTGTTCTTGGAATGACATAAATAAATAAAGAAATAATGTTATTTACATTATGAAGTAATAAATTAATTTGAAATTACTATTGAAACCAAAAGATGGTGTTCATAATTACTTTAGTTAAACATGTTTATGTTTCATTGTAAAGATATAAACATAAAGTCTTTTAATTCTTACAAGGCTTATAATAAAGTAAGACGTTATCTTGTTATGTTTTTTAATTAAGACATAAACATGAAGTCATTAAATTGTTGAATGACTTATAACGTATAGTGGGATTATAACAGTTTATGTTTTCTTATAAATACATGGACATGAAGTGACTTTGTAAAAAGTACTTGTGTTATAAAGCATGTAATTGGCTTGAAAATCATTATACCATTAAAATGCATTAGTTGGTAAATAAACAAGTCAAAAGGAAATATGGTTATCTTAAATATTGTTAGATTGTGTTACAATATTAATACTAATGAAATACCAAATGTTTATGGTATGTTCAATTAAGAAAATCAAACTCTTGTTATATTGTTTGATTAAAGATAACTATGACTTCTTTTCTTCCAAATGTTATCAAGGTTAAAATATTGAGTATGGCTTGGACATATTTAATAAAACTCCAACCTAGAAGATTAATAAGACATCATCATATGATGGAATGTGATAAATGTGATGAATTAAATTAAGTCTTAAATTGAAGTTCTAAATTTGTTTAACTGCTTATGAAGATGTTATTAACAAAGTAAAGTCAGGAACTGTCAATATGTATTTGTAATATCCCAAAAGAGAATATTGTATTATTGCTTTATTTGCTAAGTATTTAAAGATAGTCTTTAATTTACTAAAAGCAAGTGGGAGTTTTGATCTTTAAAAGATAAAATTACAAAATACATAATCTTCTAAAATACACTAGTAAATATCATGATGAAGTTTGACATTTGAATGTTAAATCTCAAGATGATAATGAAGTTTGATATTTAAATGTTAAATCTCAAGGTGATGGAATTCTCATTCATAGAATAGCAATATATCTCAGATATTTGATTAATATGCTGAGGGCTATGATTTACAGGATTATTGTAAACCTGATAATCATTATGATACATTATCAAATATGTAATTGTGTAAAGTATACATGATATGAATGATTAAGATGCTGTCCATAAAGATAATCAATTTTAGAAATGTGGTTTATCTTAATAGTTAGACTAGAAAATGAAGATGAGTTTCTTCAAAGATTAGGTAACCCTTGTGGTTTAAATCTTTGTATAGAAATCATAATATGTTCAATATTGTGCACGTAGTTAATGCATGTTTTATGACAAGATTATTAATCACACTTAAGCGATTAACTGTGATTGAATATTCTTTTCTAAATACATTAAATATATAAAGATTATAATTGTCATATTTATGAAATTGACAATAGAATATCAAAACTCTTTCTTGAGTGATTACTTGAGCGAGGACGATAAGTAATCAAGAGGAGTTTATGAATTCAAATAAATCTTTAGAAGTGTATAAAGTGCAATAATCCATGGATGGATAAATGCATGCATCTAGAAGATTACTCTTATGTTTAATTATTAAATCCATGTTTTGATTTATAATTGAAATAAGATAATTTCTAAATATTCCTAAAAGCTAGTGGGAGTATTATGTTTAATTTCTAAATCATATATGTTGTAAAACATATAAAAAGTAACACTCCATATAAGTTAAAAGTTAAGTCTTAGTTTGGAATGAAACTTTACTTGAAAGATTTAGAAAATAAAACATACAACCTTAAAATGAATGTTTATTGTTGAAACATGTGCGGTAAATGAATATAATATAACACGATATATCATTTAGAAAGTCTAAATGGATATGTATAACATGGATAAAATCTAAGTATGACTCAAAGATTTTTCATGAACATCATGTTTTGTTGTATCATGCTTGATTACAAGATGATTTGGCAATATTAATATCTAATTAAAAGGTTATTAGATAACTTGTGTAATATTCTAAAAAGAATATGTTTGATTATAGAATCACATCCTAAATTTGGAACAGCTTCCAAATTCTATAGAAGAACAATTGGTCAATAGTTGTGAAAATTGTCATAGCCAACAAACTTGAAAGTTTGAAGGGCATCAAGCATTACACAATAGATATTAATGTTTACGGGAAGTTTTAATAGCATATTGTTGTTTGCATACGATGATGCTAATGAAATTGAGATGACAATCAATACTAGTTATGGAAGGGATTTCATCCTTTGCTATATGTACTAGTTGTGCTTAAAAAAGAGCATAGTTGCATTATACATTAAGAGAATAAGAATACTTCAAACTTTAAAATGTTTGGAAGTTTGATTATCATAAATTGGTGGTTAAGGATGTCACACATTTTGTGAAAGATAATATGGCATTATCAAATAGTTGAGTATACATATACAAGAACTTCAATAGTTGAATTCTTGAAATAAATATTCTTAAAATTCCAATAGATCAAAGTTGGATGAAATATGCCTTGTCAACAAGTATGAATGTCATTACTTGAGACATAATTCATCAACAAGAGTTATCATGCATTGATCTATTTAGTATTTGGATAAGGGATGTTAAACGATTATTAAAATAAATTGAAATACATGGTATGTTTAATTTATAATATATTGTATCCTATATTTGTATGTTTAATCCATGAATAAATGTTATTCTAAATTGTCCGTTGTCAGTTAATAAATATGTGAATATTATTAAATCAAGACAAATCTGGAGGTTGGTATAATATACTTAAAGTATATTGATGCGTAGTCATGCCATTTTAGATGATATTCAATGATACCGAATATAGGACTTATCCCAACTACTCGATGTTACTTTATGGATTTTGTTATTAAGTAAATCATGAGAAGTTATCCTCAGACTTGAGATGTAAGATAAATGTCATGAATGTAGTACATTTTTGTGGAACAACTTAACGCTATACGTAACTGGTAGTCATAAGGGTTGTTTTCGAAAGTGTTACAAAGTTTGTGGGTTTTGCTTGTAGTCAAGATAGAATTTGTTCCTTCAAATTTATTTTTTGGAGTTTAATACTGCTGGGCCCCTCGTAGGGTTGGTAAGATGTATGTGCGGCCGCACCCAAGATCTCCCCTGAATATGTTTAGAAGATTTGGTAATCTTGATCAATCATAAACAACGAGAAACATAATGGTTAATTAAGGAATGACTTTAATCCATATCCTTATTAATGTGGTATTAGAAACAAAAGGATAATAATAATGAGAAATCATTAAAAGGTTTGTCCAGGAGCCTTACTCGAGATCGTACTAGAGGCATCGGCGTGTTGCAAGACGCTAACCGATGTGATTACACTATTAAAATATGTCCAAGTGGGAGCTGTTAGATTATGGACATTATTTTAGTAGTCGTATGTTAGGATCGAACTCGAGATCGTGGGATTGCACACTTTACGTATGAAGAGTAAAAGAATAATTATTTATAAATGTTATATATAATTATTAATAAACACAAAACTAGTAACGACTGTTAGTATTTAATGGAGAATGGCTAACGACCGTTAGACGAAGATTAGGAAAGTAATACTTGTGAATAATTGGAAAGTCAAGAGTGTTCTAGAAGGAGTTCCACCTCCTTTGTGCCTTGGACTCCAAGTTATCTCAAGTATATAAACACCTCATGGGATATTGTTTTCTCATAACTTGTACACACATAATAGGTGTTTTCTTTCTCCTTCTCTTGTCCCAAAATCGATTCATCAAACAATCCCTACAAGGGATTCGATTTTCATAAGCTTAAAAGTTTTGTGTTTAATTTACTTGCATAAACTTTTACTTGAATTAGTACGTGTGTACAAGAACGAGATTCAAACGCACTATTGTTTGATTCTTGGATTGAATTACAAAAGAGGTAAGGGGTAATTCTTATAATCCACATAAACCCTAATTAGGGTTCTTGATTTGAAGATTGCAATTGATTCTTGTTCGGGCTAGAATCACAAAGGTATGTTTACTATTTATTATTGATTAATTAATTACATGTTATATGATCTTGTTATAACGCTTCCGCATATGTTTACTTGATGTGTTTGGTTTATTTATATGATTGTCATGATATTATAATTCCAACAATAAGCTCCCAGGAAGCTCATTAAAGCTTTTAGAAACCTTAAAACATAATCTAGTATAAATAACTCAAAAATACAAAAAACAGTCAATGAAAGTCAAAGTGGCATGTTCATGGTGTTCATACTTGGAGCAGGGTAAATTGTGGATTGCCCTGGGTTAGTTGCCTTGTGGAAGGCTTATAAGTTGGATCTGAGCTCTTGGTTCTTGGTTAAAAGGCTTGGAAGGCAGTTGTTAGATCACCTCTTTCACTTCAAATTTATATTCAGTACTATGATGTTCTTTGTTTGATTTTTCTTGCTGATTTAAACTTTAATATAGTTGAGTAGTGTGTTTGGATCATTAGATTGGTTAAAACAGGTCTCATACTCAGAAACTTAGTGAAACAGTCTCAATAAGTAGTGTTTGGATTTGTGTTTTGCTTTAAGATCAAGACTGCTATTGTTGTTATTCCTTGTTCATTCAAGTTCCTTAGTGTCACTTTAACTCAGAACAACCATTAAATACAGGCTTAGTTCACCACAAAGTCAAAATCACACTCAAATCCACTCACAGTTCAACTGTGGATGAATTTGAGTCTCAAATCTTGTGAATCAACTAAAAACTAGTTTAGTTTAGTGGATTTGGTTTGCATTAGGCTTAATAAACCTCAAATAGTCATCTGTGATCAATCAAAATCCATTTTAGTCAACTTAGCCTAAATTCTCAAAAAGTCAAAATTACACACTTAGGCAGAAAACCAAATATTCAAGGATTTTTCTAGAATTTTGTGAATTTATTCAGGCCTTCAAACTTTCAGAAGTTAAAATCTATCACCTAAGCTTCAAGAATCTAGGTTCAGCTTATTTGTGGGATTTTTATTGTAGCTTATACATTAGCTTATTTTGACCTGCAGGGCAAGTGCATGCCCTGTACACAGGTTTTGACCAAGTTTCCCAATAACTTTGTGACTCACCCAGTGGGACCCACCCCTAGCTTTTTAGCTTTTTAGAATTCCCATATGCTCAGCTTTAAGTTTCTAAGCTTATTTCACCATTGTGAGCTTATTTGATAAGGCTGCAACCCTCATCAAGTTGGGTCATTGTCTGAGTCAACACTGAGGACTCAGTGTGAACCCCCAACTTCCAAGCCTTACACAGACCTCAATAATAAGCCATAAGCTCTGCTTATTGGCTTATTTTGAAGCCTTCCAGTCCACCTTCAAGATTCAAGACTTTATTTGGACCCCCTTACCTTCTGTGGACCCCACAGAGGTCCAAAAACCCTTAGGTTTAGCCTGATTTGGTCTGTGATTAAGCATAAGTGCTTATTTGAGGATTTTAGCTTATTCAGTGTGCTTAATTGTTCCATTTTGCTTATTTCTTGTTAATAATCATCTGTGAGTGCTTAATTTGCTATTTCCTAGCTTTTTCACATATGGCTTAAATCCTAATAAGCTTAAAAGCCAACTGTTAAGCACTTAGGGGTGCACATAGCTTATTTTTTAGCTATTCAAAAGTTTATTTCACAAAAGTTTCTTATTTTCATCTCATTTTTATCTGTCAAGAAGAAAAACCAAACATAAAATTAGTGATAGCTTCTATTTAATAGAATCTATCTTTTTCATTTTTCATTTCAGCTTATTAATAAGCACTTTATCATTTTCATAATTTTCTTAATTTCCTATTATATTAAAGTATCTGTAATAATTTTCTTAGATTTTTCTTAAACAGTTTACTATTTATTAGAATTAAAAATAGTTTAATTAATTAATTAGGTAATATTAGTAATTAAATAGTTTTCTTTAATTTTAATTAACAACAGTAGTTTTTTATATTTTTCCTAGGTTTTATAATTCACTTAAGACTTTTAGAAAATAGATTTTTAAGTTCTACTGTTCATTTCCTAATTTTATTATTTAAATTAGTTTAATTAGATTTAAATTAATTAATAAGTAATTAATTAGTAAAATAGTCTAAAAATAATTTTTAGAAACTTTTTATATTTTTCTAGGATTCCTGTGATGGTTAATTAGTTTTATTAATTTTTCCATAATTTTCTAAGTCTTTTAAGTATTTTTAGTAATTTAAAATACTTTAATTAGTTTAATTAAGATAATTAGTTTATAATTAATAAAAAAACTCATAAAAAGACAAAAATATTTATTTTTATTTTTTATACTTTCTTCAAGTTCATTTTAAGTTTTAGAAAATATTTTTGCAAGTTTTTGTTTAATTTGTAGTGTTTATCATTTTTAGTTTTATTTAAATTAGGTTTAATTTACTTTTTAAATAGTTTTAATTAATTAAAATAGTAATTAAATATTAAAATAATCATTTTCATAATTTCATTTTCATTTTAAATTTTCTTTTTATTTTAAGTTTTAAAAAGTTTCACTTGCACCCCTTGTAGTTTGTAATTTGTTAAAACCCACTTTTCTCTGTCTGTTATCTGATTTCCCAATTTGTGCTTTTGTGATTATTTCTGTATCTCTGTTATTGTTTATATCATTCCATATTGTTCAAATACCAAGCAATCAGTAGCATAATCAAATTCCCAATCATCTTTGGCTACTGTCCTCAGTGCCACTTATTCCCAAAAAATGTTCAGAATACAATTTCAATCTCGTTGGGACTTAACGACCCTAGGATTTCCCTATATTTCCACGGTTAATATACATTACACTTTCTCCTAGGTGGGCCTATCAACTGCACCCGGTTGACTGATTGGTTTAGGAGGAGTCACCTTGCTTTGGGTTTCACCTCAAGACTAAACTCCAGCGTGAGAGTAAGAATTGGCTATAGGTTGAAAGATATAGTAATAAACGAGAGAGTACATGCTGAGAGAGATTAGATATGCATAGAATGTGTTTGAGGTATTTATATTACCCCAAAAGCACTCGGCACAAGCTTTCAGTCATTAACAAAGTGAAATTACCATATTTACATGTTAGTTGTCTTTAATAGTTTCTTAAATTGATGATGTTTACTAAATTTATCATTGTTTTTTATAGAAATAAATTTTTTTGAGGAAATAAATGAATTTATTTAATACTTTAAACTTGGGCAACCATGATACAAGTTCGAAAACCCAACTTATTACAAGTTCGAACCTATGTTGAAGCATGAGAGGATTCGAGACGTCGAGAGGTGTTAAGGAATATCTGCTTTGATAATTTGTCGTTACGAGTAAATTGCGCATCTTAAGTTATGTATTATAAATTACATGTTTGTTATCATTAAAGTATACGAGATCGTTTAGTTTAAATATCGTAATATTTGCGTTAACATTATTGTTTGAGTGTATCAACATTTAAAAAAAATAAAAAATAGATAAAATAATATTCATACTAATTCCTAAAATACTTGTCTTTAAACAAGTTCTAAGTTCTAAATACATTGATCAAAGCACTTTATTATTATTATTATTATTATTATTATTATTATTATTATTATTGGGGCAAAAGATTAGAGGGTTTTTTTTTTTTTTTTTTTTTTTTTTTTTTTTTTTTTTTATATATATGATTTTAACTTATACTAGTTTTATCTCCTCGTCCACGTACGAGGTTTTGACATCATTCTTACATAATGTGTTTTGATATAAGTCGCAATGCATCTACACTAAAACCTCTATAAATTAATAGCGTTGAGACAAAGATATTTTATTAATTTAGTGAGATATTATTATATCAATAAATTAATAATTTATTAATTTAAAGAGGTTTTATGCATGGCTTTTTAATTTTCAAGTCCAATATGTACTATTTACAATTTATACTAGTTTGAGATGAAAAATAAATTAAAAAAAAAAAAAAAAAAAAAAAGTTTCAATGTATACTAGTTATGGATGAAAAATAAATTACAATATATACTAGTTATAGATGAAAAATAAATTAGAAAAACAAGTTCAATAAATTAGAAAAACAAGTTCCAATATGTACAAGTTACAATGTATACTAGCTAGATATGAAAATAAATTACAATGTATAATAATTAGACATGAAAAATAAATTATCACATGTATATTATGAATTTTTTTTAGTAATTATTAATTTATAGTTTCGTTGAGACCAATATATATACACTGTGATTTTAAAAAAATTATTATCTTATTATTTAATTAATTGAGGTCCAAATTTGTACTGATACCAAGTTGGGACTGTATAAATTATTAATTTTATCGAGATTATTAATTTATCGAGTATTAATTTATAAAGTTTTTATTGTAAATTTTAATTATTTGTGCATACACATTGTTATCTGATTTTAATAATACAATTGGTTAAGAATGTGTAAATTTCTATTTTGGCAAGTAAAGCCTGTCCAAATGCATATACGAAGTTATTAAATAATAGTTTTCTTTTGTAACAATATGCAAGTCTTTTATACTTAAATATATGTAATATCGCGTGTGTATTTATAATTTTTTTTAAATGAAACTTAGATTGACAAAATTATTTCAATTTAGACATTTTGTTGACAGATGTTTTGCCGCGTGACAAAGTTGAGCTCTTCTATTACTTTTTTCACTTTTTAGAAATCCTTATTTGTTTTGGTTTCATTTTCAAGTTTATAAGCTTATTTTAATATTTAAGCATCATAAACCAAAAGCATCATAAGCCAATAAAAAAGACGCCCCTAAACTAGAGAGGGTCTATTGAGGTCATGGAAAAGGATGACCAAAAGACTTGAGGGGACTCGAACAGTGTCAACAATGGCGAGAATTCCATGGGATTCGTATGACGATTATGGCGAAAATGTAAAATGGTTAAAGCATTATTGTTCGAATCATCAGATATTGCTGGTTGGAGAAGGGGATTTCTCATTTTCTTACAGTCTTGCTATGGCTTTTGGAGATGCTTCTAATATTGTAGCCACTTCCCTTGATTCTTATGGTAACTTTTTTTATTGTACTGCTTTTTACCCACTTATATAAATTTATAATTGATGCATTCTATATGTTGATATGATTGTCTTTTCTTTCTTTGTTTTGGTTTAGTATCTTTTATTTATGATAAATGTGTAATTTTATGTTTTTGTTTGGGTAAATATTGTTTCCGACCTTTTGGCTGACTAACCCATGGGGTTTGAACTCACGTCACGTCACACAAACTCAAAACCGGGTAAAGTCCTCCCCTTTTCAAGAGGTTGCGTGGCCGGACTCAAACCGGGTAAAAGGGCTCTCACATTTGAGAAATGGTCTTTCGCCGCTAGGCCACCCTGAGTGGTTCATATCTCTTTGTGATAAACATGTATTTGGGCACATTTGTGATGATTTTGAATCAATTTTGTTTGATGGGATGATTTTGAAGAGGGTACTTGTATATTGTGTTTGAAAAGGTATAATTTTTAGGGCTTATGAGTTTTCAATGATTAAAAAAACATTTTTCGGAAATTTTAGAATGCATAAGGTTGCCCAAATACCCCCTTTCTGCTAAACGAAATAAATGAGTCGAAAGTGTATACCCTAATTGTATATGAGTCATTATAAATGTATGCTTGTTATAGTACGAGTAAAACTTTTATAACTATGTTTTGCATACTAATTGATTTTAAAGTAACACACAACCCAATTTATTTCGACATTGTCCAAAGTCCAAAATTTCAACGTGTTGGGGACATATTTTGACTCAAATAAGCCTTCCAGCCTATACAATCTTGAATACTGTTTGTAAGTTTTGAGGTTAGGAAGTTTGAAATTTATAAACGAACTCCCTTTTGGGTTTAACTCTTTTGTTGATGTTTCTTATAAAAGATTCTTGTTAAAAATACTATTCAAGCTATTGGGTGTCTTGGAAGAGTTTTAGTTTTAAACAAGAAAATGAAAACCAGCTTTTCATGATTTTGATAAATTAATTGCAATTTCTTTTTTAGATGTTGTGATCAAGAAGTACAAGAGAGCTGAAGCAAACTTGGAACTTTTGAATAGTTTTGGAGCACAGTTGTTACATGGAGTCGATGCAATGAAAATGAAGCTTCATACTGATCTACAAATGAGAAAGTTTGACCGCATTGTTTACAACTTTCCACATGCTGGTTTTCTTGGGAATGAAGATGATAATCGTGTTATTACGTACACCCCTGTAACTATATTTATGCTGGCTATTTATTTTCGTATCATTATTGGTTTTATGCTGCAAAACAAAATAAAGTAAAGTCATTATGCCTTTAAACCACCAATTTTCTTTTCATTTAAAGTCTTCATTTCTCATTTTGTGTTGTTTGCAGGCAGCATAAAAATCTGGTGTGCGGTTTCTTTAAGAACGCAAGTAGAATGTTGCGTCCATATGGTGAAGTTCATGTATCCCACAAAATTGCATACCCATTTAACTTATGGAATATTGAAGAACTCGCTTCTCAAAATTCTTTATCATTGTTTAAAGGTGTGAAATTCGAGATTGAAGATTATCCTTTTTACAACAACAAAAGAGGAGAAGGTAAAAGATCAGACAGACCATTTCCTTTAGGAGAATGCTGTACTTTCAAATTCATATTACATTCAGAATCCAACAAATCTATCAGCTTACATCATAGAAGTCCTCAAGAACCCCAAGCGTGTTCATCAGAAAGACCGTACCCTAATATTGTTATGAATCATGCTGTGAACAACAATCAATGCTCTCGTGTTTTTAGGAGGTATTCAGATCATGCACTTTCGACATATGGGCAAGCTGATGACTATATTTTTCATTCTGTTCCGCATATGTCGAGGATCGGGTTTGAAAGATGCAGTGCTGAAAGTCATGTAAATCCCTTGAATGATTTCATAAGTCATTTGAAAGAGCTTGAATATATATGTGAACGAGGGATAGCATATTTGCAGAACCGTTCATTGGAAATAGATCGACTGTATGGCTTGTAGATTTGGGTTCAACACACAAAAAAGGTTAGTGTATCATGTTTCGTTTTCCCTTGGTCTTTTTGCATCATACGGGATTAACTTTTTGTGTCTAACACTCCAGATGCTGCTGTAATGCAGGATTCGGAAAAAAAAAACTATGGAAAGTGTGGCTATTGGCTTTTGTATGTTTTAGTTTGTTTCTATGGGTTTATTAGTTGATATCTGTATCACCTCTATATAATCCTCCATAGTATTTACATTTGAGTAGCTCTCAACTGTACCGATGAGCACCCTACTTGTTTGCTCGCAGATAATAGGGTTCTTTCGGTTTTAACCCAACCACGTAAGCAAAAAGCCTTACAAGTCTGATTCCTTTTTAGTAACTGAAGCACAGATAATTCACCATGTTGATGTAAACGAGAAACCTGCCTCTCATAAAGGAAATTATGTATCCTTTAAAAACTTTGTTCCAATAAATCTTCTTAGTTATATGATCATTGCATGTGATAAAATTAAAAGATAGAGATGATGAGACACAACTACACAAGCTTGCCTTTGAATAGATTACCAAGGTTATTTTTATAGAAAAATGATTTTGATGCCTAAAACCTACACCTAAAATTAGACCTAAAGATGTGATTGGTTGATTTGAAAATTTGATTGGTGGGAAATGATGAAAGAGAAAAAGTGAATTACACTTGTCAAAAAATTAATGGTGTATGTCTAATATTAGGTCTCATTGTTAGGCCTAAATATCACCACTCATTTTTATATGTGTTGATGGGTAGGATTGGCCTTTTTAAACGAATACAAAAACTTTTAAATTCTTTTGTTGAAGGAACTTAAAAGTTCGAATTGAAGTTGATTATAGTATTGATTTCCATCAACCAAAACACAGGTTTGTTTATGAATTAGTTTCTTCAAAAACTATTATTTCATGGAGAAATGTTCATTGCTTTGAAACTCGATCGGAGTACTGTAAAAAGAAAATAATGTAAAACCGAAAATCCGACAAACTAAAGTTCGCACAAAAAGGAATAACTTTATGGCTTAGGTTATTGGTAACCTCATTTGTGATAATTATACCCCAGTTAAGTTTCTTTTCTTCTTTTATTAGAGAAAATTGCAAAAATCGTCCTTGTGGTTTGTCCAAATTGCACGTTTCGTCATTACTGTTTATTAATTGCAAAAATAGTACGTTGACTGCACTGTTTCATGCACGTTTGGTCCTTTGACTTAACTGGCGTTAAATGGACTTCGTTATTAGCTACACTTTAGCCCCTTTTGGCTAACCACCATTGCAGCACCATCCTTTAGCCTATAACTTAACTTTTTTCGAATTTTTTGAAAGAAAAAAAAAAAAATCACATTGATTTTTTTTTGAAACATTTTTTTGGAATTTTTTTTTACAAAAAGAATTTTCAAAATTTTTCAAAAAAGTATTTACGGCACATTGAAAAAAAAATTTTTGAAGTTTTTTTTTTGAAAAATTTTTACAAAATGAATTTTCATATTTTTTCCAAAAAATATTTGCGGCACATTGAAAAAAAAAAATTTTGAAATATTTTTTTTGAAGATTTTTTTTGGAATTTTTTTTTCAAAAAGAATTTTCAAATTTTTTCAAAAAAGTATTTGCGGCACATTGAAAAATTTTTTTTGCAAAAAATTTTTTTTTTGAAAACTTTTTTTGGAAAATTTTTTTACAAAAAGAATTTTCAAATTATTTCAAAAAAGTATTTGCGGCACGTTGAATTTTTTTTTTTATAAATTTTTTGGAAATTTTTTTACTAAAAGAATTTTCAAAAAAAAGTATTTGCGGCACATTGAAACAATTTTTTTGGAAATATTTTTTTTGAATTTTTTTTTGGATTTTTTTTTTTTGCAAAAAGAATTTTCAAAATTTTTCAAAAGAGTATTTGCGGTACATTGAAATTTTTTTTTTAAAGAAAGAATTTTCAATTTTTTTTTTCTTTTGTGTTTTGAAAAAAAATTCAGATTTTTCAATATGTCAAAAACGGATAAAACGGACAAAAACATATAAAAATGGATAATAATGGACTAAAATGCAAGAAAAACGGACATAACGTAAGGAAAACGGATAAAAACAGACCAAACGAATAAAAACGAACAAAAACGTATAAAAACGGAAAAAAAATGGATGAAAACGGACAATAACGTGAAAAAAAACGGACAAAAGGGGATAAAGTGTAATTGAGGAAAAAAATATTATAAAAAAACGGATGATTTTTTTTTTCAAAAAATTCGAAAAAAAAGTTAAGTTATAGGTTAAAGGATGGGTGCTGCAATAGTGGTAAACCAAAAGGGGCTAAAGTGTAACTGCTAACGGAGTCTATTTAACGCCTGTTAAGTCAAAGGACCAAAAGTGCACGAAACAGTGCAGTCAACGTACCATTTTTACAATTAATGAACAGTAAGGACGAAACGTGCAACTTGGCCAAACCACAAGGACGATTTTTGCAATTTTCTCCTTTTATTATAATTTTAATTTTATCATAAAACTGCAAAACAAAAAATATATAAGAGCAAATATGAAATTTGACAATTTAAAAGTAATAGAACACAAAAAATACGAACCAAGAAACCTTAAAACAACTGTTTTAGCATGTTAATAAAGTGGATAAAATTGTCAAAAAAAAAATACATAACATAAAATATTAAAATATAAAGTTTGACAAAACGAAAAGTAGTAAAAGATGAAAATGCGAACAAAAAATTACTATTAAAAAAGGTGTCTTAGTTTGCCAATAAAATGAGTACAAGAGAAGAGTAAGAGGTACTACCAGTACTACCCTAACTTTGTTCGTCTTACTTTTATGGTTATTCTTTTTGTTTTTTATTTGTTCTCAAAAATATTGTTTTACTAGAAAATAGAAATGGTAGTAAGAAATTTTTAAGTTTATCATTTTACTCTAATTATCTATGCTTTAAAATTTCATTTTTTGTAAACAAGGTTTAAAAGCTTTTGGTCAAAAACTTCAACTAATTCACGAAATTTGAACTCATCGCAACACAAACTTAAATTACATGAAACCTTCTATTTTACCTATTTTATTGACATGATAATTTAGTTCTTATGGTTTTCTGTCGAGTATATGTTGTATTTTAGTAAATTTGACTTGTTGAACATTATTGTTTCATATTTTCTGATTCGCAGTTTTACCTACTTTATTAATAGAACTTGCTCCGTGTTTTTTTTTTATTATTTTTTTTTTACAACTTTTGAATTGGCATACTTTATATTATATGTTTGGTACTTTTTGTTTCGCAGGTTTTATCATAAAAATAAAATTATAAAAGTAAAAAAGAAATGCTAGAGCGTATATCATAATCACTTTGTGGAGTACGGATAACCTCTCTTTAGATTTTTTGTTTGAATTGTTAAAGAGTAAACTTTTTTCTTTTGACACATTTTAATAAAGTTGATACCATTTAGTTAAGAAAATGAGTTTTAATATAAAGTCATGTATAAATCATTATGATTGAATGTAAATTTTAAAAAATAGATAAAATCTTAAAAATTTATATGCACAACAAACATTGGATTCTGATGGAATAATTTCATTTTTTACATTAAACTGTTATAAAAAGATTTCTCTTAACCACAACTCTTAAGGTTGTCGTTAGCAAAATCCGTTTTTTTATTATACGTGTTTTTCTCTTCGTAAACAAAAAAATATGACACTCTAAGTTGGGAAAAGTAATATTGATACAAGTACAAGTGTACAACGTACGACAGCAGGAAGAAGTGCATAAAAAGATATCAAAACAACAGCAAAAAGTCAATTGACAAAGACAACTCTTGTTTACAAAAGTTAACTTTTTCGACGCTTGCTCACCAAATACGATGTTACACTTTCTTTGACATCTCATCGATCAAGAAACCCCCCAAAAGTAGACTTCGACATCGGCTGGTACTACAAATAATAGCCAACTGTTCAAGGTGGTATGTTTAATCCATCGTATATGAGAGTGTTCATTATCCCATGCATGTACAGTGTAATTACATTTCTATTCTATCCATTTTATCCCTTGTACATTGCCATTGTTAGTTTAATACTACGTACGCCCATCTGTTTAACCCGGTTTAACTTCTAGGGCTCTCTTATTTATTAGTCTATTTAATATATATCCTGTGTTTTATGTTTCGTGTCATCATCTATCAATACAATTTTCAGTTTTATATTGATTTCTACAGCCATAAAGAAGATGTTATTAGTCTTTTTGAATTTTCATAGTAATAAGAACTTTTTTAGGCCAATGTATTTTATATGAACGTAAACTAGCAAGATGTTGGAATTACAAGGAAACCGACTGAACCCCTCAACACCTACAACGATACTAAACACTACAGTATTGACTATAACCAAACTACATCAACCCTAAACAACTATAAAGACGCTAAGCTCAACTTATATCTAAACAATCCTTAACAATGAAAGGACCTTTTAAATAACTAATGCTAATTAATGATTGAAGTAATGTGTAATTTCTTTTTGATACATAACGATAGTTGTCAAACTTGTATGAATCACGAGTCAAGTGAAAGCACATTGAAAACGTAGCAACTCGCTATTTAGTGACTCGAAATTAGCCTTGACACAACGAGTCTTTGACTAGCAAAGCATCGAGTCAGAGCATCAAGATATAACCAAGTGTTTCATTGTTTGAACAGTAGTAGTTAAAAACTTCCTGCCTGAATCGAGCTACACGACCTTTTTTCAAGTCTAAAGAAGACTAATTGTTGTTATTCTTTCGGATGGCCCCGCCCCTCTCTTCGTCTTATTTGAGCAGCTTGAGCCTCACTTCAATCAGTTGTGTATGTAGAATAGTTGTTCTCCTTCTGCATTTACCAATGTTAATTTTAGGGGTGCCATCTTCTGAAGAAGTAAGTAGGGAAGAAGTTAACTAGTAAGGATCTAATCATGCTGTGCAACTTGCTATGGATATGCTGATCATGAACCAACTGGAGTTCGATTCCAAGATGTATCCTTGATATGATTTTCCCTTTGCGGATGATGATGACTATTTTGTACACGTTGAGTCTACTAAGGTCAGTTCGATTAGTACTTGTTTAATATATTATTCTGTGGATTATCATATGCGCTGCATTTGTGAATTCTGATTCAAATAATGCATCCGATACTCCATATGACTAAATCAAAATGTGTTGACATGCACTAGAATAAAATTTTAACATGTACTAAATCGACTTGATCTCATTTATCTCAGGTGGGTCATCTTCTTGTTTCAAGGTCACAATTGTGATTACAGCTGGTCTATCTTAACTTTTTGTTTGCGATCAGCACAGGCTTGTTGTTTTCTTTAATAATTATCCAATTACCTGATAATTCCAATTAGTTTTGCTTTATATTCATTTGTGTGGGGTTTTTATAACTTTTATATTTGTGATAATCAGGAGTCAATTCATTACCTCATACTTTTACTTAGTTCTGCTTTACATTAACATGTGTGCACTTTACAAGAACATTGGATATATATCAGCAGAAAGAATAATGTTAGGAGTAGGTAACCTGGTCCTTGCTTGATTAAACATATTGACATTTTATGTTTGATTACAAATGAATTTAATTGCATCATTTATATGCTAAAGAAATAAAGATGTCACATGTATTAAATCAAATAGGAAAATCCAAAAGGGGTACAATAGTTTTAATTTAGCTATACTTATTACATGCAATAAATGAAGTGAAAATGAGCTAAGATTGTGTAGTCTTAACTTTTATCTCTCGTTCTGGAAAGAAACGGTATTCAAAAATAAAGAAGCACACAGAAAATATAGAATTACAAAAATTTCAAGGAAAACGTGTGTTTTTGATTCACTATATTGGGTTTGGATCATATGTACTCTCCATATTAAGGGACATGAGTCCAGTTAACTTCTTTGGTTTGGTCTCCTGACGAGCTCTTTCAGTTACCAAGCAATCGTTTAACTCCATCACTACTTCGTTCATGGTTGGTCTTCTACTTGGTGTGCGGGCAACACAAGCCATTGCCAGTTCTACTGCCTTCCATGATGAATTTATGTCAAATTCCCCCAGTAGCCTTGGATCAACGATATTATTTATGTCTCCTTCTGCTAGCTTTAAGTTGACTAATTGACATATGTGTATGTTGTCATTGGCATATCTGGTTATTGCTGGTTGACCTGTAACTAGCACTAGAAGCACCACTCCGAAACTATAAACATCACTTTTCTCGGTCAACCTGATTGACGTGTAATACCTGCATACCATAGTTACTGCATTTTACTACCAAAGGATCCATGGATATATAAAAATATTGCATTAAGTGTAAAATTCACATATACTTTTTATATATAATGTTAGATATTGTTGGGCTGATATCCAACATATAAGATCAGGAAAACTCACTCAGGATCGAGGTATCCTGGAGTACCAGCAACTGCTGTTGAAATATGGGTACCACCTTCTGTGGGAAAAGCTTTGGACAACCCAAAGTCTGCTAGTTTTGCTTGAAATGTTTCATTCAGTAAAATGTTGGTACACTTGATATCTCTATGGACTATTGGTGGCTTACAACCATGATGCAGGTACTCTAGCCCTAAAAATAAAACCCCATATGGTTAGCAAAATCTCAAAATCATGAAAGCCAAAAATGCAAGCAAGTATATCTGCATACGGACCATGTGCTGCATCACACGCTATTTGTAACCTTTCTTCCCAGTTTAAGATATTTGAACTCGTTTCTGCACAAGTAACTTAAATCATTAGTACATGTAATCTCACATGTTTGCAATACTATGAATCAAATAAAACTTAGAAGTATACGGTCAACATAAGGTTCTATAATTCATCTTTTGGTTAATAATTCACGTATTAAGAAAAACTTAGATGTCTAAATCAAAGACAAAATGGCGATAATGAAAATACCGAATAGATGGCTTTCTAAGTTTCCATTAGGCATGTACTCATAGATAATTCCTTTGTGGCTTTCGTCATTGCAGTAACCAACGAGAGAAATTAAGTTTTTATGATGAATGCTCAGGAGAAGATAGGCCTGTAAATTAGAGATTTTTTTTAGTTTCCATGAAATTTTCATTGTGCACTAGCTTGTTGCTGGTTGTAATATGTTCATAGTGTCAGTCCAATAAATACATATGAGATATATTTACTGCATGAAAGAAGTTACCTCGGCCTGAAATTCCTTGTCCCCTTGGAGAGATGATTTTGAAAGCATCTTGACTGCAACTTGTGTATCACCAGTATACCCATGGTAAACTGTTCCAAAGCCTCCTTTACCAATAACAACATTAAAGTTGTCCGTGATGTTTTGCACCTCTGTGTATGTGTACCGCTGCTTTCTTATTTCCAGCCCGATGCCTGTTTTGTGCATGTATCTAATCTGGTTAAAGACTATTCTACAAGAGTGTATAATTAAAAAAAGCAGTATTTCTCAGACCTCGTGTTTTTTGTTTTTTAATCACCCAGATGGCGGTGAGTGCAGCTAAGATCACACAGAATGATGCAACTGCTGAAATAACTGGAACAATGATTTTATTATCCTTCTTATTTTTACAAGTATTCCCATCGCAAGAACTTCCAGGACCACCCATACTCTCCCCATCATAACTGAATCCGGGTATAAATGTTAAATCAGTTATGGTACTTAATTAAGTCAAAGTGTCCAAAAATAGGTAACAAACCTTAAGGACAACGATCATTTGTTTGCTTTTTCTAGGAGTCCTTCTGGAATCGGCCCGACAAAATTGTTTCCTTTTAAATTTCTAACATAAATGATAATCAATATTAGTTTTTACTGCCTATTGTCTAACTAGAATTATGAACTATGATACTAGTTGAAGGTGTAGATAACTTACAAAACCTTCAGGGAGTTCATCCCGGAGAGAAAATTAGGCACTAATCCTGTTAAATTGTTGTTTGACAAATCCCTGAAATAAATTTGGAGATAACAGGACATATGGTAAATTACAGGAGCTAACTGTTGTTTGTATCATTTTTTTTGTTAGTATCCAAACAAGAGTTTCACTTACAAGGTATGCATCATTGTGAGATTAGCTAATCCAGGATCTATAACTCCTTCCAGTCCACTGGTTGACAAATTCCTGTTTTCAGATTACTTATGAATAAGTTGTTACAAGCAAAACAGTAATATAACGTTGAAATTCGTTTGCTTACAACAACGCAATTCTAGGAGAACCAGTATCATTGTAGCTGCATCCAATACTATCCCAAACATATTCCTGTGGAGTACATGGATCTCCTTGCCAGTGTTTTGTTAAACTGTAAATTGACTTAATGCTCCTTATTGCAGCAGCTAATAATCATTTAGAGACAGCAGAAAGGAGTCAAGGTATGTCAAACAGTATTGATTATCTTTGCGTGTATTTAAATCACATCGAAATAAATCAAAGGACAGATTCTATATACTTACTATCTCGATCATCTGTTAGCTTTTGTGGAAACTGCTTTAATATATGAAGCTCGATAGCATTGATGATGGGAGGAAGGGTTGAACTTTTTGTTTTATTTATCAAGAGCATATATGTTGGTGCTGCAACCTCTGGTTCTGTGCTATAGATTGTGGTGGTTGTGTGATTTAGTGGAGAGAAAGGTCGTCTATACCAGAGGTTGCCATTCAGGTAAATGTTGAATTCTCTTTTCTGGTTTTTTTTCAGAATTTCAATTTCAGCAAAGTGCATGTACACAAAAAATTTATCAGTGGCATTATCAGGATTCCAATTTAATCTAAGTGATTCCTGCGGGTATTCTGGTGAGATGGCATCACTCATGACATCTGATGGTGGGTCAATGGTTGTGAAAAGCGCTGAGTTAACTTCGTCTAGAGTGTATAAGAAAGTACTATTGGCCCAATTAATTGGACCCCATAGTCGATCATACTTGTCTTCATTATACCTAAAATGGGAATCAAGAAAAGTGAAGTCAGTACTTGTGAAATATAAGAAGGGCAAGGATAGTTGGTAGAAAACATTTCAGAAGGTTTACCTGACTGTTAAGAACGTAGTTCCAAAATTTAGGCGTGCATAGAGGTATAATGATCCGAAATCAGTTTCTTTATACATGTCGTTTGCCAGAAGCCGTAGTTCTATCGCTGATACAAAAGGCGTACCACAACCTGTATTTACAAGACAAACATGTATATAATCTGATGATAAAACATGTATAATCTCTGTGTATGTTGATTTGGATGACGAATTAAATTTCATTGTATCCCAGTAATCAGGTCCAAGATAGACATCAAATTCTGGAAGTTGACCCCTAAAGTCGTAATTCCCATACATAAACCTTGCCCTTATTAGATACCTATTACCCTTTCCTTGGTTTGGTTTTAGGGTGTAGCAGTTTCTAGTATTTTGAGGAAAACTTCTGAGTGTGGTAAGCTGTGTATCAACACTGAATGAGTTGTATATGTCCAATATATTATGGATTTCACCAGTGTCTATGAAGCCAACATCTGATACATAGTTTATGTTTGTACTATTATCTGTGTAGTTTGAGCCTTCAACATTACCACAGTCTATGCTTATGAAGCCTGCAATGAAAGGTTTTGATCAAAGAGATTAGATGAAGATGCTTAGTGATGGTATTTAGATAGATTATGAGTTAGTACCTGATTGATCATCCTGAGCATGAACCAATACTGATGTAGGAATTGAACAAAGAAGAACCAACAATGAAAGAAAACCTTGAAACATTTTTTTTTTTTTTTTTTTTTTTTTTTTTTTTTTTTTTTTCTGTTAGAAACACTTGCTTCAAGTCTTTAGACATTGGAGTCATCTTATACTTGCTTGATAAGTAATATTAATTCTACTTTATTTTTCAACTATTTGCTTATTATAATATTATTATAACTTATATTTATTCTTGCTGTATCTGTGTTGAATAATCGTCTTATATAAATATAAATATATCTAAAAGGTTCAGGCACAGCTAATAGTCTAGCTGGATTATGGTACCAAAACCTAATTTTTTTTTTCAGGTTGGTAGTATTATTACAGTTTTTACTAAAATTTTTTGCCCTCAGTATGTCAAAAGCGCAAATGCAGTATTGCACTATGTTTTGTGCATATTAAAGGATTTCTGTATTGTTCTACTCATATGACAGTTTATGTTGCCTGATATTTTGTGCATATTAAATACATTAGTTCAGGCCGCAATTGCTCATGTAGGCTCACCATCAACAAATGAGAGCTACATGCATACACAAATTATTTTTTCTTTTCTAATCATTCAATTTCTCTCCACTTTCTAAGTTCCTGAACATAAGATGTTAAGCAGTTTCTGTGGAAATTCTCATTCACCTTAGAGCATGCCTGCATCATTCTTGTTATAAAATTACGTAATCACAACAAACATTATACTCCCCGTCCCAATTAATAGTCCATGTTTCATTTTAGGTATGTTCCAATTTAATTGTCATATTACTAAAAATAGATTAAGAAGTTTGATGGAGTTACTACACCAATTGTTGAAATTAATATTACAAATTTTTAAGATGATATAAATTAATTAGTTAAAGATAAAAAAAAGTCATTCGGCAATAAGTAAAAAGAAAGAAAACGGTAATTTTTTTTTTTTTTTTTTTTTTTTTAACCGTGTGTTTTTGTGTAGAGACAATTATTTTGAGATGTAGAGAATAAATAATAACAAGATGGTATGGAGTAAGTTGACTAGCTTAATCTACGGAAATTTTTTTATTGTCCTAGGTTGGACCATGATTAATATAGATTATCCATCTTTGTGTGAGAATATTTAGTATGTGCAACCGTCATTCTTTATATTTTACTCATTGTTAGTCTTAACGTGTTCTCTAGTTCGCTAGTTTATAATATAAACTTTGAAACCTAGTATTTCCAAGATTCATGTTTCATATGCTTGTCCGGTAGCTAGTTTCATTATCGTCTTCTTATATAGGTGCTTTAACATGGTTCATTGTCATTTAAAAAATATATATATAAAGATTTAGACAATTCATCTTCATTAATAAGTTGCAAAAATGTCGAATCTAGAATTAGTGCTAGGAAGTGGAGGGAATGTTTGTGTGATATGTTATGTGTAAATTAGGGCCCGTTTGTTTGACGGTCTTAGAATGAATGAATGAAATCATACCACAATTTAGTTGTTTGGTTAATTGTGGGGCACAAATATTTAAATGAAACCCTCATATTGATAGTAGGCAAGATTGAGTTGTATCACTTGATATCACTCATATATATATTTTTTATTTTATTTCTCTTTCTTCTTAATTAATTCAAATCTATATTAAGGGCCCGTTTGGTATGAGGGGTTAGGCATTTGGTTATGAATTTGACTTAAAAAATATTATTTGGTTAAAGATTTGAGATTGTTAGGCCCACCACTAACCTAAATATGCCGGGATATATAAAAGATGGCTAAAAGGGTGGGGTTGGTAAAAGATGGCCCACCACTAACTTTCATACTCTATTTAAATATTACTTATTTTAAATATAAATTTATACATCAAATAATAATAATAATTTATTTATTTTATAAAACATTTTATTTCTCATACATCAATTCCAAATTCAAATTATAAATTCAAATTGAAATTTTAATTCTAAACCCATCTACAAACCAAACGGGCCCTAAATCCAAATTCAAATCCTAATCCGAATCCAAATCCGAATCCTGAACCCACTTACAAACCAAGCAGGCCCTTAGAGTGCGAGGTATCATAACATCATTAACACAAAAAAGTTATGACACCTCAGTAGTCTCACTTTTAACATAAACACACCAAAATACCTCTCACTCATAACACCATTAATACTAACTTTTTGAGACCCATCATTTTTATTTTCTTTTTAATTTTTGAAACAAACTAATTTTTCATTAATTAAACTAAAATACAAATTACAATACAAAAAATACGAAAAATAAAAAAAAAGTACGAAAAAAATACGAGAAGATAAAAAAAAACATCAAATTATAAATAAACTAATTTTGTTGTTGATGTCGTTGCCAAATATGCTTCATAATATCTCATTCAAGACTAACGTATGTTTCTTTATAGTGTAATTCTTTGGCTTTTTGTCGTTGTACTTCACACCTCTCGATCCATATACGTTGCATATTTGGTTGCGGACTAATATACAACTCGTTGAATTCACCTATCGCAAACTTTTGATATTTCAAAATTATGTTATGCAATATGATGCAAGTGTACATGATTCTTCGTAGCTTGTTGACAATATAAGCACGCGCCGGTTGTTGTATAATTCCCCAACGTTCTTGGAGAACACTAAAAGCTCGTTCGATATCCTTTCGTGCACCTTCTTGTCGAGTTTTAAATAATCCATGTTTCTCGTGTCGTGCCCACTAGGAGTAAATCCCGTCAGCTATGTAATTCCACTTTCATTCTTAACTCCATTTATGTCAATAGCAGCCACAGGGCGATGTCATCAAAAAGGTCGTCGAATAACGAAGAATTATCTAAATTGTTAATATCGCTATTGCTACCCCGAAAAATACATGTCAAATTCATAAATCGTACGACGCAACAACTTCAAGCATATAGCTTGGTATTTTTTTATCACTTCTTCCA
Organism: Artemisia argyi; assembly: GCA_030686995.1. Classification (NCBI taxonomy): domain Eukaryota; kingdom Viridiplantae; phylum Streptophyta; class Magnoliopsida; order Asterales; family Asteraceae; genus Artemisia; species Artemisia argyi. The sequence goes on along the minus strand of CM060678.1, from coordinate 50,273,886 downwards.
AATTGTCAATGCCATGATTTCAGACAGTTATTCCTTTCCCAATGCATAATATCAGTGCTTCCAAGCATTTTCGAAAAAAAAATGAACCCTCTTATGTGTTGCATACAAATTTGGAAAGTCGTTAAAATCAGGTTTCTTTAAAAACTCAAGCATGTACAAATCAATAATGCACTTAGTAAAATGATCTAGACAATCGCGTGCACAATGTTCATCCATTTATAGATATTTATCAAATGTATCAGGTGTTGTGCCATATGCCAATTAGTGTATGGCAGAAGTGCATTTCATAATAATACTATAACTCATTTGGCCCATAGCATCGGACTTCAAAGAATTTACAATGGTTGGGAAGAGGATCGGAAGTATAAGTTTCAATACCTTTGACTATTTCTAAAAATAGTTTCATGCTCATACGATGATACCGACGTCTAACTATGACCTCCGGATATTTTGGATCATTAACAAAATAGTAGGCCAAGAAACGTGCTTCAATACCATCACGTTCATGGTATATCAGATTAAGGGTATGGGAAGTTTGAGCTTGTTGATACTGATACACTTGAGTCATAAAGATAATGTCACTTTCATTATCACCATCGGAAAAGTTAACATCTTCATCATTCGGATTCGGATCCATAGTTTACAAGAATGTGTTTTTTGATAGAGAAAATTAAGAAATTTGTTTAAAAAATGGTTAAATGGGGTATGCCATATATAGAGTGGGATTAAAAATAATAATAATAAAATAAATAAATAAGTAAAAGTATAACTGTTGGACTAGCCAACGACTAGTATTTTCAAAGAATAAGTAAATCCAATGCCCGTTTCCATGTTAACCCCCCCCAACCCAAAAAAAATAATAAAATAAAAGTGACCCCGGTGTGGTAACGTCGGCAACGCCGGTGCCAATTCAGCATAGCGTCGAGCAGTGCGTTACCATACCTAGCCCTCTTACATTTCAGAAGGTTTACCTGACTGTAAAGAATGTAGTTCAAAATTTTAGGCGTGTATAGACGTATAATGATCCGAAATCAGTTTCTTTAAACATGTTGTTTGCCAGAAGCCATAGTTCTATCGCTGATATAAAAGCCATACCACGACATGTATTTACAAGACAAATATGTATATAATCGGATGATAAAACATGTATAATCTATGTGTATGTTGATTTGGATGACCCCTAAAGTCATAATTCCCATATATAAACCTTGCCCTTATTAGATACCTATTACCCTTTCCATGGGTTGGTTTTGGGGTGTAGCAGTTTCTAGTATTTTGTGGAAAACTTCGGAGTGTGGTAAGCTGTGTATCAACGCTGAATGAGTTGTATATGTCCGATATGTTATGGATTTCACCACTGTCTATGAAGCCAACATCTGATACATAATTAATGTTTGTACAATTATCAATGTAGTTTGAGCCTTCAACAATACCACAGTCTATGATTATCAAGGAGTTAGTTAAAAATGCTTAGTAATGGTATTTAGATAGATTATGATTTAGTAACTGATTGATTATCCTGAGCATGAAACAATACCGATGTAGGAATTGAACCAAAAAATCATCCTGAGCATGAAACAATACCGATATGGAAATTAAACCAAGAAGTACCAACAACAGAAGAAAACTTCTTTTGAACATCCTCAATTCTGTTACAAACACTTGCTTTAAGTCTATAGACATTCGAGTCATCTTATACTGGCTTAATAATATCCTACTTTAGTTTTTTTAGTATTTTCTTGTTATTGCTATTATTATAACTTCTTGTTTCCTATTACTTGGTTATAAACTACAAATAAGTTGTAGAGAGTCAATCAAGTCACAAACATATATGGTTCTTGTGGTTTGGTACGAATTAAGAAAGAAAGAAAGAAAAGTGGAAGAGTTTTGGAGAGAGAAATAGATGGGAGCCTTGAGAGAAATAGATGTGAATGAAGGTCCAACCCTCTCCACATGTGGAGAGGGGTATTTATACTAATGCTACAAAGAAAGATAAAAACACCCACACCCGGGCTGTGGATCAGGCATACAGTGGGTAAAGACCCGTCCTTCTTCCACATTGTTACTTAGACTAAACTAATATCTAACTAACTAATAAACTAACTACGAGCTAACTTAAATGCTATTACATCAATTAGGTGACCGAGTCTTTTATAGGAATATTTGTATTCCTACAATCTCCCCTTAAGCGAGGTCACCTTGGAAATTAAGCTCTTTGATCTTCAAGCATTCTTTAATCATGTAGCTCGTAGGTTCTGATTCTTCACTTTTCCGCACACTTCGTACTTCAAGCAAATGAACTTGTGATTTTGGATTCCTTTGAGATGAGTGATCTTTGAGCTTCTTTGAGATCATCAACCATAGTAAATCTCCAAGCTCATCCATAGTAGTATTGCCTTCATGTGATGTAGTGACTTTAGGACCATCATGCTCACACCCTTCTGGATCAGGAGACTTTACATTAGAGTTATGGATCAGGAGACTTTTTCATCAGAGTTGCGGAAACGTTGTTGGTAGTCTCTCAACATTTGTTGTAGCAAGTCTCTCATCTTCATTGATAGTGTGGAGGATGTGTGAGCATGAGGTATGGATTGACCCGATTCAGCTGGAAATAGGAGCTATCAACACCATCTTTATATGTGTCCCTGAAATAAAACAGTTATCAATAAAGATAAAGAACGAATATGGCTTTGTCATTCGTTCTGCGAGGACAGACTACCCTCCGGTTTTGTGAAAACCGACCTGTGATCAGGTAGTCTCTTTTAAAGAAGACTCTCCTTGACAGGAATTTCCAGCTTGTAGTAATGAATTTTCCAAAGAATCCACTTTGGAATCTTCATACTAAGCATGTTCTCATACCGGAACGTCTCAAAGCAGACAGCACGATAGAGTGAATCGGTGAATAGATATTCACGGATTGATGAGAAATTGATTTATAGAAATCACTCGCGTGTCCTATGATAAACATTTTTGAGACACGACGAGAGTTTTATACTTTGAATCACATTTCCATCAAAAATACTTTTGTTTGAAAGATTTTGCACAATCAATGTGCTCGAAAATTATTTTTGGTGAGCACATTGAAAGGTTTTTGCAAAAGTATCCGTCAATCCATATCCTGGAACAAGTTTGATTTAATGTTGAATCGCACCATTGTTGCTTTCCAGTTGTCACTTGATCATTGATCCAAGATGGATCTCACATGTCACCTACCAAGAGCTTGAGTGATGTTCGCTCTAGAAGGATTTCCATCTTCATCGTGAATATTTTCATATCACTCGGATGTTCTGGCAATACCACAAGGATAATGCGTAGGACTCTAAATATTTTATCTTACTTTCCACATTGTGTGAAACAATAAGCATATTTGGAAGTGTGTCCTATTGAGATTTATGGATGATCTCTTTGGCTCTAGACTCAATAGTGCGTTTTGATCCGCTCCTGGAGACTGGGGAGGCGTCTCCTGTTTAGGTATCAACATAGCTGGCAATGAGCGGTCGATACATTGCACAGGGTTCCCCGTGAGAATGAAACAAGATCTTTTAAGAGAACTTGAGTGGTTGGGAAGTTTAGTGCAGTGCGTCACTGGGTCCATGACGTCTTGTCTTCAATACCGGTGTTACCTTAGTAACCGCCAGTAGATTATTAATTGAACCCGGTTTCTGCCCTAAGGTTGAATATTTGGAGGGCTATTTCTTTTCACCATTTCTCGTTACATTTCTTTTTCATTCTTCAACCCCTTCAGTGCTTACCGAGACTTCACCACTAGAACCTTGTTGGGTTTGTTCCAGTCCTAGTGATGAGGCGAAAAATGAACCACTTTTAGGGGGTCATTTAAGCCCGGAATTGAATTTATTTGATCAAATATTGCCCTAAATCGTTCCTTTTGTGATTTTAGGTACTATGGGAGAGAAATCTGGAAAAGGAAGCAATTCAGACGTTTTTGGAGCATAAAAGTGAAGAAAACGCCAAAGTCTTAATTTTCCTTGCTGAGAACAGTAGGTGACGGCGTCAAGAAGAAAATCCTGACGGCGTCAAGAGTAATTTTCATGACGGCCCAGTAGAGAAATGAAGGCGTCATAAGGTAGAGCGTCAAGAGTAAAATACGTGACGGCCTGGAAAATGTTATAACGTGACGGCGTCAAAAGTAGATCAAGGCAGTCCGAGAATTCTTTTGGCGGCGAGATGACGGCGTCACCAATTTGGTCTTGACGCCGTCAGCCTCAATTTCCTATATATAGTTTTCTAATTTTCATTCATAAAAAATGGAGAAGTTTTGGAGAAACCCTAAGGCCGAACTTAGTACGAACTTTACAGGTTTTTCAAGGGTTTTCAGCCCTTGAACCCTTTCATGTGTAATTGAGATAAGTAATCTTTTAATTCAATCAATATGTCTATGTGTTGGTTGTCTATATCTTGTTCTTGTCTTAATTCCATCATGCTAGGCTAGATCTATCTTGTGTTTGCTTAGATCTAATGAAACCTAGATGTTAATTATGTGTTGATTACTTGTTTATGGTTGTATTGGATGAATGATTTCGATGTTAGGCTTAAGAAAACTGGCAGATCTCTAATTGGTAACATGCTTGAACGTCTTAAGAAACATGAACTGACGTGCACTAGGTTTTATTGGTTGTATTTAATGCATGAGTAAATTCTAATGATCTATAACACCCCCATTTTTAAAGTTTGTAGCAGCGGAAAATTAATTTGGGTGTTACGGTGAGGATCGAAGTTTTAACCACATAAAATGGTTTAAAAGAAACCTTTTGAAAATTATTTGTCATTTAAATAATAATTTTGATAAAAGTTGAACCATTTGATTTAAAACCTTATGAAAAGATATAAAGACTTGTAAAAATGACAAATTTGATTTTTACACCATTTTAATTTATCAGAGTAATAAATGCCCACTCCGTGTCTTGTCTTGCTCCGTTAAATTACCTGAGATACACATGCTTAAAAGTGTCAACACAAAGGTTGGTGAGTTCATAGAGTTTTAGGAAAAACCCTTTATTTGATTTGATTTCAGGAATATTTGTTATTAATAAAATACTAACAGAAATGAAACAATTATCGAATATATTCACAAATAAATCATATAATATTCAGCCACATTAGATAAAGAATCAATAATCCTGACATGAGCTGGAAACTCATGATACTAAATTAATCAGATAAACAATTCACATATGGGCGAACCTATACAGCTGTATCTAAATATATATGTTGAATACATATATATACTATTCCTTTATAGATATTGCACCAAGCCTCATGACACGCAAGGCGTTAACAAATACCGTAAACGGCGGGTGTTCATCAAATCAATGATGAATTTGCCCTCGTGTAATAGGTGATTTGCCAATTCCTATTTACTCAAATATAGTGTATCACGACTAATGCGGCTAACCAATTGCAATTGGCATTCCGTCAAGCATTAGTGGGACCGGAGGTCAACCCGAAACAGGTTTCGAAGCTGTCCACTATATTCGCGCTCACCGCAGTGATTAATGGCTCATGATAGAGGGGCTTTATGGCATTAGGGTAACTTAGGCAATATCAAGGACCTATGGGCTCATTTAGCATAACATCATGAAATTAAGTATCGTATCACAGAGATCAATTTGAAAACAGTATCATTGGAGTATCAGAAATTCAGTTTGAAAATAGTATCGCTTGAGTATCAGAAATTCAGTTTGAAAATATTATCATTTGAGTATCAGAAATTCAATTTGAAAATAGTATCGCTTGAGTATCAAAAATTCAGTTGAAAATAGTATCGCTTGAGTATCAGAAATTCAATTTGAAAATATCATCATTTGAGTATCAGAAATCCAATTTGAATATATCGCCAGTAACAAATTTATATTACATATCACAATAATTGAATTGGGAACAACTTTCACATGAATATTAATATTTCAGTCAAATAATTCATCAACAAATATATATTTCACATATCACAATAATCACATTGGAAACATTAACATATTATAAATCACAAATTATATTATTTTAATATCAATTAGGAAATTGATTTAATTCGTATATTTTATTTTATTTCATATACTTATCAAATTATCAAAGTATATGTAAGCATGTATCTCCCCCAATGAGTTAAAAACAATTATTTGAAATGGGGCTATGACTCACCTGGATTGATTTGGAAATGATGAAAAGTAAGATAGAACGAGATTTATGGGAACGTCTTTAACACAGAACCTGATAAATATATTTATCAGAGAATATAACCAAATACTATTTGGTAACTACGAACGAATAACGAATAAATATTATTCGTTATGACGAATAGATGATGTGAAGTGAAATTATTATTATGTCATGCATGATATGAAAATACTTTATTTAAAATATCCATTGAAGTTTTACCTTTTTAATCGTAAGTAAAAATGTTAACTTTTTAGATATCGTTATATATATTAGTAACGTAAAAATAAATAATATATATATAAAATGAAACGAAAATGCATATGACGTGAGGGTTGCCGTAAAATAGAAAATAAAATAAGAATGTCAAATAGATTAAGTGTAGTCCTAGTCCTTTTTCCAATTTTACAACTTTTATACTAACGACGTTAGCGTTACGCCGTTAGTCCTTTTTATAAATGTATTACATTTTTAGTTCTCTAATTATTCAAAAGTCATTTCTAAGCTTGGATATTAATAATAAATCATTTTCTTCCTTAATAATTCTATTTTTACAGTTTTAGTCCTTAGTTTTCACAGTTTTCAATATTAGTCCTTCTAGGTGTCGTCGCGTTACATTTTTAGTCCAAACGTTCAAAAATTATGGGAAAAATTATCTTAAAATTTCTGGAGCTTATTGAAGCTTATTAAAACTTATTTCAACTGCTTATTTACAACAATAACTTATTTTTCAATAAATGGGCTTTAACGAGCTAAATTAAAGGCCCGTTAACGTTTTAAAATCCGTGAGCGTTGAGACAAGTTGGGCTTATCCCTAGACTCATTTTTAATGTTATAAAATCATATCAAAATAGCTTTTTGGTCCAGCTTATACGGATTGCTTATTTTCAGCTTATTGGGCTTTTCAGTCCATTAAGCATTATAAATAGTTTTTGAAAAATGAGTTTTTGTGGTTTACTTTGGCCAATTTAAAGGGTCTAAACGAGCTTATTATTAAAAAGTTTAAACACGAAACTTGTAGCTTGTAGCAAGGAGAAATAGGTTGTGTAAAAATATTGGGTGGTTATTAAGTCGGATTAAGTTTTAAAGGGTCATTTTGGTAGCGATCTGAACCAGTTTTCTGGGTAAAAAGACTTAGAAAATTTCTAAGTGTTTTTGGTATATACGAGTTTTGCAATTTACTTTGGTCGATTTAGAGTGTCAAAACGTGGTTATTTTTACATGTTATTTATACGAAAGTTGTAGCTAGCCATGGTGTCTATTAGGTGGTATAAAAATATGACATGCTTGTTACGCTAAATTGTGAGATAAAAGACGGTTTTATAGGTGACTTGGACAGATTTTTACTTAATAAAAGACTTGGTTTATTTTCTAAGTTTTACAACATTTTTATATATTTCATATATGATCAAAATAAGTTTGTAGGATGCATGTAACGTAAAAATAAATGTGAAACAAGTGTGCTACGTGACTCCTAGGCCTTCCAAGATAGAGGCTAGTCACATTTGTGTTGCTAAAATTATGTACGTACGTAATATTTATATATGAACTATATATGATCGAAACAAAATAAATAGGATGCATGACATAAATTTAACGTGGGAAACGAATTGAAAAGAGAGCGTGAGGACTTACAACACCTCTAGGGTGGTAGAGAGTCGAGTGAAAGGGAAGAAAACACAAGAATTCACACATTCGTTTAAAAACCCAAGTAACGATTTATATATATTTATATAACTCGATTTCACTTGTTTGCTTCCAAATGAATATGCGACTCAATTCTTGTCTAATTCCTTGACCACAGTAGGTTCACAAAGAAAGAATAGTTTTGAAAATGAAATTGTATATTTGCATGATTTCTTCTTCTTTTACTCGTTCAACAGAAACAAAAGAAAAGAAAGTATATTTGAAGTATAACATGTATGCATGAAGTGAGGAGGGAGTTGAGGTTTTCATGTGAGTGTGTCGAATGAATGAAACAAGGGGATGAAAGAGGAAGTACATATTGAACAATTTCATAACACGTAAGGTGTAGTATTTTTCAATGAAACATGAATTACTATATTGTCAGTGAATAGAAGACTTTGAGAAAATATCTCTGACATTACAAGACTTTGGGGAAAGAAAGAAGAAGGTAGAAAAGTTGCACTTTGCTTGTATAAACTTATATATGTCGACATGTATATATACATGTACACGATTTGAAAAAGTGAATAGAACTTGATTCATAGCTGATGAAACTCAGTATAAATCATGAAACGATGCTTGAAATATTATTAGAATCATTTAGAAAGAAACCGGGATTAAAATGGTTGAGTTTGGAATATTTTATGAAACGATTGACATGAATATTCGTCAAACACTTTGCCATTTAAAAACGTATCAAACGTCGTCCAATGAACTTGGGATTTGACACACTAATATTTGGCTAGGTGTTGAACGAGATGGTGTAAAAATATATATGTGTCGTGTGTAAAAATTTAGAATACGCGAGGTGATTTGGAGCTAGATTAGTCGATTTTATGAAATGTTTAGAAATAAAAATGGGTTACAAAGTTGGGCCGGTTGGGCTTATGAAAGATCAAGGGCCCGTTTGGTTTTGTAAATTAATTTGTTAATTAGGATTAGTGAATTATTAATATTTTGTTAATTGTGTTGAGAACTTGTTTTGTCGTTTGGTGAATTTGACAATATCGTAATCGTGACCATTTTAATATACAAAGAAAATTTTAAATTTCCCCGTAAAAATGGTAATTACAATAATGACGAAGATTAATTATATAATTAACCGAAGTTAATTATACGAATTTTCGCGAGGTTTTACATGATCCCATGTTAGGAGCTTCTTAGCCGGCTCGACATAGGAGTGAAGTAGGCACTCATAGGATTGGGGAATTAAGTGCGCCACCCCATGAATGGTATTAAGGAATACAATCCATCATCCACGCAACTATAACTAGTAATTAACGTGTAAAAGATATCTAGGGAGTAGTGAAATATAAGTAAACACAATTTCTCCATTTATTGCTCACAACCTTAGTTAATTTAGTTTATTTTCATTTCTAGTATTTTATTTTGATTGCATCTTTAATATTGGGTTAGTTGACTAGCAACTAATTCCGCCCAAATCCTTAAAACCCGAGATTTTTACTTGCTTTCTAGAAAAATATAAAAATACAAAAATAATCATCCTTCACCTATAGAACTAGTATTTAGTTTTCTAATCCTAGCGACACTATTCCTAGCTGAACGATCAATCCCCCGGTACTTGTCACTATACTATACTACAACGATCAGGTACACTGCCTGGTGGGGATTGTAAGCTTCTCAAGATCCCTTGAGAGGTAAAGCCTGGTGCGATCCCCACGTATCAAGTTTTTAGCGCCGCAGCCCGGGGAATAGTTATTGTCTAGGTTAGAATCCCTTTTTATTAGGTCTAGTTGCTAGATTCCTTTCTAGTAAGATTTTATTTTTATTTTTAGGTTTTCTTTAGTCTATCTTATTTCTTTGTGTTTTTGTTCGTAACTCTTCACCACCCGACATCATGGACGATGGGAACATCTTTGAACCCGTCATCCCACCACAACAAAACCCACCACTAGAACCTCTTAGGCCCCGAACCTTAGGAGAGTATTCCCGACCTAGCCACCAAGGCTACCGAAACACCATTGAGCTCACCGGAGCCAATGTGACCCCCTTGCGATCCGACATCATCCGGTTGGTGCAAAACGGATGTGCATTCCATGGACTTCGTTTCGAAGATCCAAACCAACATCTTAAGGACTTCCTAAAAATCGTAGACTCCATAGACCTAGATGTTGCAACTAGAGAGACCACCCGATTACGCCTATTCCAATTCTCTCTACGGGATCAAGCTAGTCAATGGCTTGAGCGTTTACCCGCGGGATCCATCACCACATGGGATAATCTCACCAATCGCTTCCTCACTCAATTCTTCCCACCGGGGAAGACTGCAATGCTTAGAAATGACGTTTTGATGTTTGAACAACATCAGGGTGAAACTTTCTACGAAGCGTGGGCCCGCTTTAAGGATCTCCTCCATAAGGTCCCTTATCATGGTATAAACCTTTGGTTATTAGTTCAGATTTTCTACAACCATGTTGACTATCATACTAAACGTACAATCGATAGGGCCGCAGGAGGTAAACTGCGTGATAAGAACGCCGAGGAGTCCTGGGCAATTATTGAGGAGCTCGCCGCCGATAATCATGAGATGTGGGAGTTTAATCATACAATAAAAGCGGCCATCAATGCAGTCTCAGCATCTGGAGGAACCACTGAAATCCCCGATGAACTCCTATGTAAACTCGAGGCAAAAGTTGACTACTTTGAGGAAAGGCAAAGGAGACCTTTAAGTCCTAGGCGGGCCACTGTCAATTCTGTCTCGAAACCGACTTCAACGCCATTATCAGAGTCACCCTCTAGAGAAAATGTCGAGACTTTTCAAAACTATGCCCCACCTTATTCCCCTACCGAGGAGCTCAGCTCAGAGTTTGAAGCTAGGATGAGAGAATATATGGCAACTCATTCAGATCGGCTTGCTAGATTCGAGGAAGCAGTTTATAAGCAAAAAGAGGAGATGCAAGAGAAAATGAATGAGATGATGAGTCTATTAGAGGAGTATGCCAACCAGAGAACCCCCGAAAAAATGCTACTAAGTTAAGAAAGCTCCACTCCCACTACCCAATTTGTCAATTCCATCACAATTGTCCACAAGGATAACGAGAAGGTAGAAGCCCCTACTAAAAAGACCTTAGAAAAGCCACTAAAATCCCAACCCTTGAGTCACTACCTGAAACATGATATAAACGAAAACACCATAACAAATTGGATTAAGGGTGACGGGCATAATCAACCTTCCAAACAGGGTACTGAGAAAGAGGAAAAGGGAAAAGATGAGTATGATACGTTACCTGGGGGGTCAATATTCGAGAGGCTATTGGTACAAAAAGTGGCTACTAAGCAGATAGCGTGTGGGAACTTTGAGATACCAACTAGCATCGGGGATTTAAAATATCTTAGTGCTTTCGCAGACCAAGGATCGGAGGTAAACCTTATGCCCCTAACTATTTACATCCAACTAACGTCAAAAATGCCAGCCCCGACTCGTGTTAGGTTGTCCCTCGCTGGGCACTCGTACGTATACCCCCTAGGGATCGCAGAAGATGTATTAGTTAATGTCGCAGGATTCATGCACCCCATTGATTTTATGATCATCGATGATAAGGGAGATGGATGCATGCCAATAATCCTTGGGGCACCATTCCTCGCCACCGCTAGAGCTGTCATTAAGTATGAAGGCAGGAAAATTGAGCTTAAATCTGGAAAAAGAAAGATTAGCTTCCCCATGACTCCGCGAAGTGGGCATAAGAATTCGAGTTGGAGAAAGCTCAAAAACAACATTGACACGACACCCATTCGTGTTCAGAATAAAATTCTTGCATGGGAGGCAAGAATCAAAAGCTACAAGGAGGCTAAATATGAAAGAAGCAAAAGCAATAAGGTTCAGGTCAAATTCGAACGCACTCAACCGGCAGAAAATCATGTACCATTTGAGGAAGGGAACTTGGTACTCTTGAGACACTTGGAAACAACAATACCACCCGATAAACCAAGTCCTTGGTGGTATGGGCCTTTCACACTTGAGAGCATGAACCAAGATGGGATGGCTAATCTGAGAAGTGAAGTAGGTGGAGAGTTGATTGCAAGTATCGACAGGTTAAGGCACTACCACCATAATAGTAATGATCACAACTACATGGGGTACATCATTTCAAGGGATGAAGTCACATAGTAACCCATGACCTTGAGTCTAGCTACAAGACTCGTAAATAAAGAAAAGCACTTCTTGGGAGGCAACCCATGTTTTGTGTGATTTTAGTTTGTTTGTTTGTTTGTTATTTGCTTCCGTATGCATGCTTTATTTTTATTGTTGGTAGATCATGTTTCTCAATTAAAAAGTGGAAATACTTTACTTTGTTGTTTTGGCCTAGTCTTAACTCCACCTAAAAGTATTTTTGCAAAAGATAAGTGTAAGGGGAAACCCCAAATATGTTTTCAAGAAACAAACCGATCATGATTCTCCACAATATTAAATGAACATGTATATTCGTATTTGTTAGAGTCAAATGCTTGTATCGAGTCATGATGAAGTTTTGCAGGATTTTCCAGGAAGTAGGACCAAGTTTTTCCAGAAATTTTCCGGAAACTTAAAATAAGAATTTCTGCAGGTAAGTTCTGACGGCGTCACGAGTTAACTCTTGACGGCGTCACGTGTAAAAATCTGGAAATTTTACCAGTTTTGTTTTTCTAACGAAGTCTTATGGTTTTTGTGAATTATTAAGTTTTATAATCTCCAGGAAATCTGCAAACTTCATTCCACAAGCATTATATCTTATTTTGTTTTCTAGGATTTAGTAACTTATATAGGTTGCCGCCGATTTTATGCGAGGTTGCCTTGTCTATTTTCTCAGGATTTACAGGTTATGTATGACAAGAAGATGATTTATATTCTGGAAGGGAAGCTTTGATTGTTCATTTTCTTGGAGGAAGATTTAACCTGGTCACCTAATTATCCATACCGAGCGAATCAGGGGAGTATTTGATTTCATTCTTTTTACTTTTTCACTTTTACATTCTTTACTTGAACATTGGGGACAATGTTCATCCTAAGTGTAAGGGGAGGGTAAAAAGATGATACCTTACATATGCACTTTCGCTTGAGTTTGTTTTGTTTAATGGTAGATGTGTAATAAAACTATGAGAAACACTTGTTAGTGCAATTTTAGCGCCAAATTTAAAATTTTTTACAATATTTAGGAGTGAAACTTTAGCCATAGCAAGCGTCTCATGGATAGGAGATTGTATGACTAGCACATAACCGTATATTCAGAAAATTTTTCCACCCAAATATGTGAGGTTCGCCTTTAGATTTGATAGGAAAAGCATTTACTATTAGTGCTTATGAGTGTACCGGTAGCATTTAGATTCTAGAACTTGCGTTAGTGATGCATCCCGAGACCGCTAGTGAGACTACATTCGTGTAGTAGGATTTACTACATGATAAGAGGCATTAGGATTACCCTTGTGTTAAACCCGTATCATGATTACTTGACCATTTAAGTCATATTACTTGGCTAGTTAAGTCAACTAATTTTTCCCACACCCTTAGCGTTGTACTCATTTTTAGTACACGAAACCCCTAGTACACCCCTTCGAGCCTATCTTTTCATTTCTAACTTTAAGCATTTTACTTAAAGTAAGAATTTGTTACACCCCACTTAAATGTACACCCAAATCGCCTTAGCCTTCCGTGTATGCGCTCATCTTTAGTGCATTATTGTTATTTGTTAAACCCTAAGTTAACTATCTAATTGATTACATGGTTGCTAAGTCGAGTCATATCCTTGTACATATTGTTTTGGGACGAATGGGACTCATGGGTAAAGTACTTATTTATGGAGTAATGGGGAAGAACATCATTTATTACCCCCATATGTACGTTAATCTTAAGAGTACTCCAAGTGTTTTGATTTTCTTGATTCGAGTCATTAGAATAGTTCATTGTAAAGTATGTAAAGATTCAAGTGTAAGGGGAATTTTCATTCCCTATGATGTATTATTTTGGATGGTAGGGTAAGAGTGTATGCAAAAAAAATCAAAAATCAAAAATCAAAAAAAAAAAAAAAAAAAAAAAAAAATCAAAAAAATCAAGAAAAAAGAAAAAAAAGAAAAGAAAAAAAAAAGAAAAAAGGAAAAAGAGAAAAAACATACGGACTACCATCCCTTTTCATTCTATGTTCATTTTATGTTTTATTTATTTTTCATCTATTAGCTTAAGTCGAGTCTAGTCTTGGCTTAGCAACGCCACATTGTACATGTAATTAACCAAGATTGTTAACTCGCCACCAGTAAAACTTCCTTTATCCAACAAAACCGTGTATTTCATATCCCTACACCTAACATTACAACCCTTTAAAAGACCTCTTTGATAGTTTATCCTAGGTGCTTACGCCATGTGGTGGAGGTTTGATCCTTTCCCAAGCCTATGGTAATCTATTTTGCTATGACAGGTAGTGAGAGATATCTTCCGTTTCCATATTGTAATTTATACTTTATTACACCCGAGAGATGTGAGTATCTAAACACTATTTGTGAGGTGCTAGTATATGACCTCCGGGCTTGTCTATTGGTCTTTAGTGGAACGATTATTTGTTGTAATTACTTTTATATTAGTGTTAAATGACCCCTAACTTGTATTTTGAGTAGAATAAAAGCGCATTTGCTTGAGGACAAGCAAATCTTAAATGTAAGGGTATATGATGAGGCGAAAAATGAACCACTTTTAGGGGGTCATTTAAGCCCGAAATTGAATTTATTTGATCAAAAATTGCCCTAAATTGTTCCTTTTGTGATTTTAGGTACTTTGGGAGAGAAATCTGGAAAAGGAAGCAATTCGGACGTTTTTGGAGCATAAAAGTGAAGAAAACGCCAAAGTCTTAATTTTCCTTGCTGAGAACAGTAGGTGACGGCGTCAAGAAGAAAATCCTGACGGCGTCAAGAGTAATTTTCATGACGGCCCAGTAGAGAAATGAAGGCGTCATAAGGTAGAGCGTCAAGAGTAAAATACGTGACGGCCTGGAAAATGTTATAACGTGACGGCGTCAAAAGTAGATCAAGGCAGTCCGAGAATTCTTTTGGCGGCGAGATGACGGCGTCACCAATTTGGTCTTGACGCCGTCAGCCTCAATTTCCTATATATAGTTTTCTAATTTTCATTCATAAAAAAAGGAGAAGTTTTGGAGAAACCCTAAGGCCGAACTTAGTACGAACTTTACAGGTTTTTCAAGGGTTTTCAGCCCTTGAACCCTTTCATGTGTAATTGAGATAAGTAATCTTTTAATTCAATCAATATGTCTATGTGTTGGTTGTCTATATCTTGTTCTTGTCTTAATTCCATCATGCTAGGCTAGATCTATCTTGTGTTTGCTTAGATCTAATGAAACCTAGATGTTAATTATGTGTTGATTACTTGTTTATGGTTGTATTGGATGAATGATTTCGATGTTAGGCTTAAGAAAACTGGCAGATCTCCAATTGGTAACATGCTTGAACGTCTTAAGAAACATGAACTGACGTGCACTAGGTTTTATTGGTTGTATTTAATGCATGAGTAAATTCTAATGATCCCATGTTAGGAGCTTCTTAGCCGGCTCGACATAGGAGTGAAGTAGGCACTCATAGGATTGGGGAATTAAGTGCGCCACCCCATGAATGATATTAAGGAATACAATCCGTCATCCACGCAACTATAACAAGTAATTAACGTGTAAAAGATATCTAGGGAGTAGTGAAATCTAAGTAAACACAATTTCTCCACTTATTGCTCACAACCTTAGTTAATTTAGTTTATTTTCATTTCTAGTATTTTATTTTGATTGCATCTTTAGTATTGGGTTAGTTGACTAGCAACTAATTCCGCCCAAATCCTTAAAACCCGAGATTTTTACTTGCTTTCTAGAAAAATATAAAAATACAAAAATAATCATCCTTCACCTTTAGAACTAGTATTTAGGTTTTCTAATCCTAGCGACACTATTCCTAGCTGAACGATCAATCCCCCGGTACTTGTCACTATACTATACTACAACGATCAGGTACACTGCCTGGTGGGGGTTGTAAGCTTCTCAAGATCCCTTGAGAGGTAAAGCCTGGTGCGATCCCCACGTATCACCTAGCTCTATCTCAGTCCGCACTCTTCCCTTTCTCACTTTACTCCTTTTTTCAATCATTCCTAAGGACTTCTAATCTATCTAGAGGATTGTCCCTGGGAAGATCCTTCCGGTACTGGTGGATCATGGGAATTCATACCTAACCTTAACCAACCTTATAACTCCATGCATAAAGATAAATGGTCGGTCTTTGGTATTACTTCCACAAACGCCTTTGCTCCCCCTCAATATGTGCATCGATATTCAAAAGTGTTTAGCACATATGTGGGAGCCTATTTATTGAGTCCAAAAGATCACTTTTGACTATCAGATTTCATATTTAAATCACATTCTCTCCCCCGATCAAAAATTTCAAATCTTTCGAGATTTTTGATCTCAATTGATTTAAATAATTTAGAAACGTTTAGGAGAGAAACGTGGTCAATTTTAATATTTTCTGATAAAAGGAACATTTTACTTGCTCCCCCTCAATCTGTGAGGGAGGTTGTTATGTGTCAGATTTGATGAGTTTACAAAAGTTTTGAGGTTTTAACGAAAACTCTTTTGAAAATGTTCCCATTCTGACACATAACCATCACAAATCGTTTTGTTGCTTTTGTTTTATACAAAGTGTGGAGAGTTTTTGATGATACATAAAATTTTGAGAAACCAGTCTCCCCCTCAATCAATGACGGATGTTAAAACTGAAATATTTTCATAAAATATTAAAGTCATTGATTGAGTGAAAAATTTTATAAAATTTTTTAGTTCAATTTGATTTTTAATCAAAATCTCATGGTACCACCAAGTTTTGCACAAATACTTTCCGGAAAAATCATAGAAGGGAAAGTACTTGGCGATAAAAAGAAGATTTCTCTTCTTTATCAAGAAATAATGCACTGAATCGTACATTAGATCGAGGGTGCACGAATATTAAGTAATTCACGCTCGAATGAACGGCACCCTTTGCTAGGAACAACCGTCTTTTTGGCGACGTGTTTTCCTCAGTTTGAAAACCGGGTTGCTATCTGAAGTAATAGCAAACCATATTTTTGAAGTCCGGGTTACAGCCTGAAGTGACTATAAGCCATAATTAAAGAATGTTTTTGAGAAACGACATGTTTTAGAAAAAAAAAAAAAAAAACGTTATTTGAAAACAAAAAACTCTTGCTCAAGCATATGTATGATTCTGTGTCATTATTGAATGACATTTCTAGAAACGTACATAATATTGATTACACAAGAGACATGTCGTGAGAAGAATATTTTTGGATTTTTATGATTTTTCAGATTTTTATGGGTTTTATAGGGTTTATATTTTTCTATTTTGCGTTTTGTTTTAAGCTATGTACAAAGGATATGTAAAGTAAATCCATTACTCCTCATTTTCTTCCTGAAGACATTAGAGTGATACTGGCAAAGGACTCTTCATTCCGAATCACAAGAGAATGAATTGAAACCGTTCACACAGAAGTGCATTTGTGAAGAAATCCGCCAGCTGAAATTCTGTCCTCACGAAGTAAAAGTTCCACTACCCCATTCGCAACTTAATCCACCACACCTTTGAAGAATCCATTTACCAGGAGAAACTTTGATAGTGTATCATACCATGCCCTAGGCGCCTGCTTTAGGCCATAGTGAGCTCTTGTCAGATGAAAGACATGGGTAGGACGATCAATATCCACAAATCCTTCAAGTTGACTGATATAGACGACTACATTCAGCTTGCCATTTAGAAATGCAATTTTTCACATCCATTTGATAGACCGTCATCCTCTGACTTGCTGCATTGGCGAGAAATATTCTGATAACTTCAATGCGAGCAACTGGAGCGAAAGATTCTTCAAAATCAATGCCTTCCTTCAGATGATATCCCTTAGCAACAAGCCTTGCCTTATTTTCAGAACGACATCATGCTCATCAAGTTTCACTTTGAAGATCCATTTAGAGCAATAATCATTCCACAGTCTGGAGATAGTACCAATTCCCATACTTCAAGTCGATCGAGCTTGCGAACTTCTTCATGCATCGCATTAACCCAACAGTCTTTAGAGATAGCAGTCTTGACATCTTTGGTTCGACTTTGGATAGTACGGAATTATAAAAGCACCACAAGGCAAAGGTGGTAAGTTGCCTTCGTGTGAACACCAGTCGAGAAGGATTCCCAATAATGTTATCAATCGGATGATCATCAGTTCGTTTACTGAGATTTTGATGTGGTTGAGGGTAGGAACCTGAAGAAGTTATGTTTGTATCCCTTGAAGAAGGTGTCTCA
The DNA here is from genome assembly GCA_030686995.1 of Artemisia argyi. Classification (NCBI taxonomy): domain Eukaryota; kingdom Viridiplantae; phylum Streptophyta; class Magnoliopsida; order Asterales; family Asteraceae; genus Artemisia; species Artemisia argyi. The sequence continues at coordinate 50,255,709 of CM060678.1, read as the reverse complement.
GAACAAGATTCAGGAGCAAATAGGTTCTTGAATAGAGCATACTTAAGAGGAGCAAATGAATTTACTTTAAAAGAATTTTCGACTGCAGTGCCTTGATGTACAGAAGGAGATTGAGGATTTAACGATGATGGTGAATAACTAGCAGATGGAGCATCTTGATCAATTCAAGTAGACACTGATGGACCATTTGAGTTGTACAGAACCGGAGCAGCGGCAGCTGGTGGTGTTGGTGTATCATCAATAGGTGTCTCAAATTATTCATCAAACATCGGTTCAAATAAGATCTTCAAATGCTCACTTCTAGGAGGTACATGAAGTACTGCAGACGTGGAATACTGTACAAGGCCTGAACAGATTGGTTCAGGGGACAAAAGTTTAGACGCGGGTCCTACACTGATGTGTACAGGAGCCATATGCTCAGTCAGTTCAACGAATGTTACGTGAATGGTTTCCAAGATTTATTGGGTTTGATTGTTGTAGATTCGGTATCCTTTACCATCTAGAGCATAACCAACGAAGAATCCAATATCAGCTTTATCTTTTAACTTTCTCAGATTTTGACTATCATCCGTAGGGTAGCATAAAGCACCAAACACATATAGATAGGAGAGATCCAGTTTCTTGACATGTATCAGCTCATATGGAGTTTTGTTGTGAGGAGTATGTATCAAGTATCGGTTTTGGGTGTGACAAGCTGTAGCAATTGCATCCGTCTATAGGAACATCGGTGCCTTGGAGAATATTAGCATGGTTCGTGTAACTTCTACAAGAGAACAGTTTCGTCTTTCAACAACTCCATTCTACTTAGGAGTGCATGGAACACTTTTCTGGTGGGTGATGCTAATACTTTCGTAAAATTGACAGAGTTGTTTGTTGATAAAATCCGTTCCATTGTTTGTCTGGATGATTCTGATGGTTTTGTAGAGTCGTACTAGCAGCTATTAGATAAGTTTTATGATAACTTCTAGAGTCTCGTCCTTGGTTCTCAAAAACTTTACCCATGTAAACCGAGAGTATTCGTCGACAACAACGAGTACATATTACTTCCCATTAATACTCCACACACTCATTGGTCTGCCTTGGTCAAAGTGAAGGGTGTAAAGAGCTTCCATGTTGGTGTTGACAATTTTGGGTTTGTGAGTATGCTTCATTCTTTTGCCCAGTTGACAAGCCGAACGAAGATGTTCCATATCGAACTTTAATCTGTGTAGACCTCATACAAGATTATTGCGAGCAAGATCATTGATGGTACCAAAGCTCAAGTGATTAAAACTTTGTTGCCATAGCCACGATTTGTTCTATGAGGCCTTTGAGAGAAAGCAAATAGGAGAGGACCGCATCATGTCTTTGATAGAAAAGGTGTAAAGATTAGTGTCATGACTGTCTTTAAGAAGATCAACACCATCCAATTCTCAGACGAAGCATGTGTGTTTTCTGAAGGCAACGTCAAGATCGGAATCAACATATTGATCAACAGAGAACAGACTATGCCCAAGTCCTTCCACGTAGTATACCCAGGAAATTAGCAATCACCAGAAACACAATCTCCAAAACCCATAATTACCCCAAAATGGTAGTTCCCGAATCTAATTGTCCCGATAAACTTATTCACGAACTTCTCGAGCACTGAGCGATCCCCAATCATATGCTTTGTGCAGCCTGAGTCCAAATACCAAAGGACGAAATGTACGACCTGCATTTGGAAACAGACAAGAGCAGAAAATTTGGAGTGTCGGATCCCCAATTTGAGTTGGGTTCCAATTGGTTAGTGCAAACAAGTTCTGGAGCCACTAAGACCTTAGGTGCATTCGTTTCTATGGTGGAAATTTCACTAGTAGATGCAATGGGCCTAGTTAAAGGACCTTGGGTCTCCAAAGGGAAAGTTCTACCAGTTGGCTTCCATTCCTTAATAGGCACTACTTTAGAATTAGTTATCCTAGTTAAAGGGCACTGTTCTCCTAAAGTGAATTTCCTTCCAGTGGGCTTCCATTGATAACCATCATTGGCAAACAGTTTTTCTGTTGCTTTCCAAATTTGCATAATTTGTTTAGCTCTCCAAACTTTCTTAACTGGGGGTTTGTTAAACGACTTCAGAAATTTCTAAACACATTTATCATGATTACTCGAGATTAAGCATTTATTACATGTTTTGCAAAGTGTATTAGGATTTGAATTATGGTTCCTTTTGTTCAAATTAGACTTATAGTTCCTCATGTGGTCTTCTACTTTTGTCTTAGGAACACTTTTAGCTGGTGAAGTCTTTTCCTTCTTAATGTTTCTCATTGGTTTTGACTTTCTAGCTTTAGTGTCACTATTAACTCCTATAGAAGGACTGATGGGAGACTTAGTCTTTTTCACTTCTAGTTGCTGAACATGTTTTGATGTGTTGGGATCTGAAGTTTCCAAAGGTTCAGCAAAGGTAACATGCTTTTTTGTTAACTTAGAGGATGATGCAGATGACCTATCTTGCTTGCTATCAATCTTAGGACATGTACCAATAGCATATTCTAAGAGTTCCTGAGATCTATTAGTAAGAAAGCAGGCACCTACAATAGCATCATCAAGTGGTTTTGCTATCCTATCCTCTTCAATGGTTTCACGTATCAAGTCAAGGCACTCCTTAAGATGTTTAAGATAGTCATTGTGAACTAACTTATTATTCCTAAGGGGAAGAGGAATATTCACAGCATCAATTGCGTACTTCTTACAAGCAGAAACCTTTTGAACAACATTATCACAAGTGATGATTGGCATTTTACCTTTCACCTGAGTCTTTAGATTCTCAATTTCTTTAAGCAAAGAAGTTATCTTTTCATTGTTTTTATCACGTGTGATCTTAATTGAATAATATAACTCTTTGTAATGTTGTTTAACTTTTGAATTTTCAGCTCAAAACCAATCATTTTCATGTTGCAATTTATTGATGGTATCTTGAAATTGAAAATTCTGAGAATCTATAGACTGTGGTTTTTGAGTGCCAATCACATCACTCTTGTTTGACATCAATTGGTCAATTTGAACCCTCAATAACCTGATCGTGTTCGTGTGAGCTTGAATTTTTTCATCCCTTTTTGCTAATTCAAAATATGCATCAAATTCCGGAGCATCAGATGACGTTTATGCCTTTGACATTTTCATTTTTTCTTCTAAATGTTGATATTTTAATTGTAAATTAAGATTATCAACTTCTAGTTTAGAAAGATGCTTGACCATGTTATCATGATCATCATTTTGAATTTTTTCAAGCAATTTCCCATTCTCCCCCTCAAGCTCAACAACACGATTGTGAAGGTTATTCAAAACAATAGACATTTCATGAAACTGACTAGCATTAAGAGAAGAATCTGTAGCAGTGTAAAACACATCTTGTGAAATACATTTAGCAATCAAGTTGTCATTCATGATGAGAATATTTTTCCTGGCAATTTCACTATGCTGAAGATCTATTGCTTTTTATTTACACTCATTTTCCACATCTTTAAATATTTCTTTCATTTCCTTAAGCTCACTGTCAAGGGATTGTCGTAGACCCTCAAAGTGTTCTTTGATAAGTTTAAAAAATGGGATGACTTTAGTTAAGTAACACTCTTTGGTTAGCTCAAATCCCCGTTCACCCTCAGTGATTCCCGTTGGTGTGATTCTCTTTTTGCATGTTTTATCGAAATCAGTGAACATTTGACACAGGACATAAATGCTAATGAGAGTTTTACATTTCGTGGGAAGTGACAACTGAACTAAGTGCATCGATGTATTGGGGGGATACACCGTTGGGGCAGCTACCTTTAGGGATGTCTTGGCCTTAATTTCCTCAGCTTTTATTTTCTCAATGTCTAGGGGCCAAAATACCTGTTCTGGTGTTAACTTAGTTTGTGGTGCAAAAACAGTCACTCGGTTTTGTTCATAATAATCATGGGGCTTAACAATGACTCGGTGTTTAATGCACTTTGGATCCTTTATTTTTTTTTATCAAATCTCTCTCTATTGGCAGAATCAAGTTCCTCTAATTCATCATCGAATGAACTATTTGGGGGATCATGATTGGGAGTAAGCATAACCTTAGCATCATAGAGGGCGGGTTGAGAGTCTCTAATGCTCTTAAGGAAATTTGTTTTAGGCATCCCTAAATCCTTATTACTATGCTTATCTCGCAATTTCATGTGCTTTTCCACCATTTGAGCTGTTTGAGGTGTTTGGCCAAGAACATACAACTTGTTTTCAAGTTTGTTTTTCAACTGCTTAAGGTTGGAAAATTCGTTTAATAGTTTAGTTTCCTTTTGTTGAAATTCACTTTTTAGGAGTTTTACACTATCCTGAATTTCCTGTTTTTCCTTAAAAGCACGTTCAAGTTGATTTTGAATAGATTTGATCTCTTGTTTAAAGGCCATTTCCTTCAAATTTTGTTCAGTGATGTAGGCATGCATTTGCAATTCCATTTTTTCTGTGAGCTCAAATTTAGCACGTTGTTCATAGAACCTTACTTGATCCCTAAGAGTATTTATCCTAGTGTTTAGGGTATCATCTGGTGCAGCAACCGTATACTCATTTAAATCACACATTTCTTCATCAGCAGAGGATATATCACTTGGTACAACAGACTCGACGTTGTGCTTCACATATTGCTCATATGGGACAATATTGCTATTCCCCAAATTTGCAGTATCTAATTCATCAACGTTCGTTTGTTGTACATCGTTACATATCGATTGCTCATGTATCACATCATTGTCACACACAACAGAAGACTTTCCACAAGATACGTCAGAATGCCTGTCGTGATCCAAATGTTGCTCAGTTGGGAACATTTTGATGGTTTCCAATTTAGCCTCATTTGATTCACAAACATTATTTTGTCGTATATCACAGAAGTTCTTCTGTTCATCACATTTATCATATAGTTTTAGTACCTCAGATATGATGGATGAATTGGAGCGACCAGATTAATGTGCAGGTGAGACAATTGATGATAGATTAGCCATGAAGATTGTCTAAGCGGTGGGTTCGTCATCAACATCTGAGTCGAAAGCATCACAATCATCTACCTGGAAGATGTTTGGATCATTAAGAGCTAAATCCTGAACTGGTTGTTCATCCACATCATCATCAAATGTCTTTCCATCATCCCCAGCAATGAACGCTAATTCTTCCTCATTGAGCACAACTCCATTCTCTTGAGCTTGCATGAGAAACATTTTGTCCTTGAAATAATCTGAGTTTTGAGGATGTTTTGGTAGAGTGCAATTCCTAGCGATGTGACCTAGACCCCCACAGTTGTTACATTTTGGTTGCCTTCCTTGTCCCTGATTCAAATTTCCAACTCTGTTCTGAAGGTTACCCCGCACAGCATTTCTTTGATTTACATTCTGTCTTCCCTGAACGTTTTGCACCATTACTTTTTCGTCTTCCACAATGGCTTGATTACGTGGATTGGAGGAAGTTCTGAGTTGATTGTTGGAAGATGGGATTGCAGCCCTGAAATGTTGAACCAGTAGAGAAACTTGATTGGAGAGATTATCAATCATCTTGTTTGTATGAGAGTATCCTGAGTCGAGATGAGAGTTCATGGTGGCTGATGACTGTAGCGATGAGTGATCCATTGATGACACATGTTGATTAGCTGGCACTATGCTACTCATGAAAGCAAGTGAGTCACTGGTGACTGTTGGATTGAGTTTCTCTCTTAGTTGACGATCATAAGCAGCATGCTTCTCATGTTGTTGCAAATAAGCGAACAATTGCTCATAGTTCGTATTTCTCAATCCTTTGTTGAGCTTGACAACAGTGACAAACCGATCCCACTCAGGTGACATGTTTTTCACAAACTTAGAGTTGAGTTGAATGTTAGGCATTGTCATTCTGATCATTCTCATATCATTAACCAGCTTGTGAAATCTGACATAGTAATCGATAATGTTTTCACCAGGATTCATTTTGAAATGCTCAAACTCATCATATAATTGAGATTCACGGTCTTCTTTGGTCAGCTCTGAGCCAGACAGAAGCATTTTGACATTATCCCATACCGCTTTGGCTTCAGTGTTGAAGTTGATTAGCTTGTACACATCTTTGGGTAATCCTTGTATTACTATGTTAGAGGCACGAATGTCAGCATCATAGCGCTTCTTTTCAACATCAGTGAGATCATTGTAAGTGAGTGGTCTATCAATTCCCTGAACAACAGAGCCATCCTCAGCAGTGGAGATAGCATCTCTGGTTGTACCCATCTACATAGGACCTTCATCGATAGATCGTAGAATGTTCTCACCATTTTCTTTACCCAAGCAATACAATCTAATTCTTTGCGCCCATGATTCATAATCAGTCCTGTCTAGCATTGGAGGTCGGGTGTCAGACCCAGCAGCTTGAATGTCATCAGATACAGTCGACATCTCAAAGTCTTCAAACGGGATTTTACAGCTTTAGTGACTTAAACCGAGAAATGATTCTTTCTAGGGATTTTACTAAAGTCAACAAAAGAAACCAGAAGATATATTCAGCAGATTGAACTAATAGAGAGATACCAGATGAGTCACAGTTTGCATCAAGTGTTAAGTTGTGACAAGTCCAGTTGCAATATAACCAATTGAGATTAGTCAAGTCGTAAGGATTATCTCACAACGTCATATCACAATTAGATCAATTGAAACGACTAAGGTTACAACAATACACGAATTGCAAATTGAATACCCAATCACATGAATCTCATCACTTAGTGAATTGCTAAATAATGTGAGATAGTCGCAACTGTATGCACTAATCGCAATATGTGATAACCGCAAAGAGAGCAAATCGCAGTGGAAGGTAACCGCAAGGTAGGTTACCACAGAGAAAGGTAATCACAGGGTGAGTTAACCGCAGGGAGCAACTAACCGCAGAGCACACAAACCACAAAATGGATTACACGCAAATCAGTAACCACAACAAATAGTAAACCGCAGAAACCAAACGCAGTCCACTAAACCGCAGAAGCTAAACACAGTCAGATAGTCTCAGATACCAACCCCAGAACATCTAATCGCAGGAGCTAGTCGCAGTTGACAAGAGTCCAAAGATGTCACTTTCCTTGCGATTTGTATGTATTCCTAAAATAGTAATCGCAGACAAACTAACCACAGAGATCAGGAGCTAATCGCAGTGAAGCAATGGAACAGTGGAGCTAATCGCAACAATGAAATACGACCAAAACTCAATCTAAACTTCAAATAAGCTTATGAAATAGCAAAACCAACTAAAACACAATGTTGTACTAACACCAAGGATCATAAAAGTACATCTCTAACACATCTAATAACACAAGAAAGATCAAACTAAGATGTTTTGAATAAAACTCTTCTAGCTCACAAAAACTACATAAAAACCACACCAAATCCAAATATCCAAGGCCCTAAGATGAAACTTTGGCTCTTGATACCATTTGTAGAGAGTCAATCAAGTCACAAACATGTATGGTTCTTGTGGTTTGGTACGAATTAAGAAAGAAAGAAAGAAAAGTGGAAGAGTTTTAGAGAGAGAAATAGATAGGAGCCTTAAGAGAAACTTGAAGTCTATTAGGTTGTGAATGAAGGTCCAACCCTCTCCACATGTGGAGAGGGGTATTTATACTAATGCTACAAAGAAAGATAAAAATGCCCACACCTCGGGCTGTGGATCAGGCATACAGTGGGTAAAGACCCGTCCTTCTTCCACGTTGTTACTTAGACTAAACTAATATCTAACTAACTAATAAACTAACTACGAGCTAACTTAAATTCTATTACATCAATTAGGTGACCGAGTCTTTTATAGGAATATTTGTATTCCTAACATAAGTAAACTAACCAAGTAACATGCCAAATAATATAAGTTTACTCTTTATAACAAGTTAAATATGAGTAAGATATACGCCAGATATTTTTCAACGTTTAAACTCTTATTAGATGTAGATCAAAAAATTTACACTAGATTGTTTGCAGAATAACAATCTAGATTGAATGACAATGTGTGCGGTAATCTCCTCACTAAACTTAAACACAAACCTTAGGTAGTGTTTAAGTAAGAACTATGCCAAACCAAAAGATTTACTTATCTACTTATGAGAGACTTAATTCTATTTGAAGGAGTAAATGAGCTTTTGGAAGTGTTGAAGATAAATTTTGGGTAAAAGGGATTTTTCACCCTGGTAAAATATATTACTCCAAAAAACCGTTAAAAGCACAATGGAATGTGGCTGAAATACAACATTAACCTCACACAGCCGCTTGAACAACACTAGATCATTTATGATAGGCCATAAATGAACAACTAGCTACCAACAACTAGAACAACCAAATAACAACATAAGATGTCATGCCAATCTTATGAACTAAATAATAAAAATTACTTCCTAACATGACCTTGGAGCTTGATATCAAACTGATCGCAGAACTCATCCAATTGCCCAGGTAAGTCATAAACCTGGGCCGCATAATAATTAGAAATATAGTCTTTAGGCTCATTGCCTCCACCTACCGATGAATAGTAGCTTCTCATAGGATCATTTGGCTCAAACACCTCATCATCATCACTATCAGAATCAACCAATTCACCCACCTAGAAAATGGGTTGTCCCTCTTTGTTGAAGAAGTACTAGGAGATGGATCAGTAGAAGGCTTAGTTGCTTCCACATGCACCTTCGGTTCCATGTTACTCATAGGCTGATCTTGTGACCCTTCCCATTATTATCAAAACCAAGAATGTCCTCATCTACCAATGACTCCAAGACACCAAAATAATTAGAAGACTTTGAGTTAATACCAGATTTAACATTAGAAGTAGAAGAATGCGTTTGATCCTTAGGATCCGACTCTTTTTTGGTAGCACATTGATTTTTAGCTGTCGTCACTTTAGGTTTCCAAAAGTTAATTTTTGGCTGAGAAAGCTTAACGCCTCCACTTGGCCTAGGTTGAGATGAAGAAGCCACATTCTTACCCTTGTTCTTATGATTCCTTACTTCAACGAACTCCTCATCATTCTTATCCATCTAAATCGACGCATTAGTAGCCACATTTGTAACCTTATGAACCACCTCTTTTACTTGTTTTGGACACTCCCTAAGTGTATGCCCAAAGATCTTACATACACTACACTGAGGAGGCGTCCATTCATATTCGACACGAATGATTTCCGTCGAATAACTACTATCGTCATCCAATGGAATAGACATACTTACTTCCCTTTTCAATTTTGAATTCGAACACACTTCAACCAAAGCATGAGCATAACTAATACGACTCCACGATTCAACACACATAGAAGATGTAAATGCGTCCAACATCACTGGTTTCCCAACTTGTGTTGCAATCAAGCTTAAACCAACCTCCGAATAAGCAACTATAGGCACATTATGTAATTTAACCCAAACAGGAAAAGTAGTTACCTCATTCTTGGTTAGGGGAACATTTAGTGGCCATTTACGTAGAATAAGTGGTGAGTGACGGATTAACCATGGGCCACGTTGAAGCACCTGCTCCAAACCTTTCTTAGTAGAGAACTTAAATAAGAAGACACCTGCTTCATTCTTCATAATCTTTTGCACGCCAAATTTCTTCCATGTATTAGTAACATAATTCTACACAATAGGAAAAGTAATAGCTTTGCCTATGAAATAACCAACAAGAGTGTTTTCATATAGGCATAAAGCAGATTCCATCGCCTCCTTAAGGAGTTTAGTATCATGATTTGCAACCCGATCTTCATTTATCAACTGCTTAAAATTAACCTTGCATGGGTAACAATTAGAATTGAGCAAAAAAGCAAATGAAGTGGACGAGTCCACTCCTGCTTGTTAAGTTGAGTTTTTACACCATCAACACATTTTTGCTCATGACCACCAATAATTGCCTCGTTAATCACAACATCAGGTTGTGACTACTACCACTTGGAATATTAGCAAGCCTATGATTAATATCGTTTGTATTACCCACTTCGCTAGGCCCTGATTTACTTATCGAGGCTGGAACAGCCTCCCCCCTCATCCACTCATGTAGACAGGTTCACATCACCATCATCATCAGTCCAATCATTAACAATAGGTTCCATATTTATCGTTTTATTCACATGTTCGTTACTAGTAGGACTAGTGTTGATGGGATTACCTTGTTGTATGATAGAAGTATCCTTCATTTGACCTGGTCGAGGATGTCTCATAGTTACCTTAGACATATCACGTTTCTCATCCACATCATTTCCTTTGAGCGACCTGGTCACAGGAACCAAGCTTTCACCCGTCGACTTAATATCGTTTTTCTTTTTCTTCGTACCCCTTCCTTTACCCGAATCCAAGAAGCCCGCTTTCATCATCAAACACTCAAAAAAAACAACACAAGAAAAATAAACGCGCCTTATCTATGCAGAAAACCATAATAAGAATTAGGGTTTATACAATGAATGAATATACGCTCACATTAAAGAAACATATAAAAAGATATTGAGGTGATAGTTAAAGCTTAGTGAGCCCACGAGATCTAAGAATCAATTGCAAATAAAGTTAAAAACACTACTAGAAGCATGAAAAAATGACAAAATAGCAAATCGATCAAAACAATATCCCTAAAATGCTTAAAACAGATTTTGTAACTCCACGGACTCACTATAACCCTTAAAGTTATAAATAAATTAAATAATACAGTGGGGTGTGATTAGAGAAATGAAACAAGTTAGAAGAATTGCTAGGGAATCGTTTTTCTCCTTAATTTCCGCCGAGAGGGTTTTTCCCAAGGGTTTTAAGTAAGTGATCCAATAGTGTTAAAAACAATTATTACAAGAGATAGCATTTACTCCATTTACAACATTCTTTTATACAGGCAAAGGTAATATATGGATACGCGTGAGCTAAAAGAAATGTGTCTTACATTTCATAGGCAAAAGTACATTTGTACTTTTGCAACATTAAACACTTCTATTCCTAGAACATGTACAAACATGCTTTAAGGAATAGTTGTGACAACTGTTTGTACCTTTTTTTTTATCAATTATTGTACATCTTGACTTTTTGATAAGTACTTTTCACTTATCTTCTCAAAATGTTTCCCGCCCATATATTAGGTGAACTAGATATTCTACCAAAATGTCTAAGTCTCATAATGTCTTCAAGGTTGAAGAGATCTTCAGGAAGTCAGTGAGTAACTGTCATCACTCAATCTCTCCATCATCTTCTTTTTGGTTCTTATCTTCATTATCTAAGTTCCGCCTCAGGTTGTGTCAGTTCTTTTATCAAACTCTGAAGAACATCTTGAAGATGTCATTGTGAATGTTTTCTTACATTCATGGACTTATTTTATACTTACGATATTTTTCAATCAAATCATATACAAAGGATCAGTGGGTAGTGAATTGGCCCAACATAAATTACATTCATTCTTGTTGTATTTGTGTGTTGAATAATCTGTTAGAGTTTGTGGATAAATATTAATATGCGTATGTCTAGTATCGAACTCGAGACATCGGGATTGCACACAATACGTATGAAGGAATTAATGAATAATAATTAATATGTAAAATGTTATGTATATTTAATTATTAGAAACACAAAATAATGACTAACGATCGTTAGAAGTTAACGGAATTGGCTAACTATCGTTAGGTATCAAAGAACAAGGACTAGAGTGTAATTAGATGTTAAGAAGGATCTAGAATCCCTCTTGGATCCTTGTGGCTGGTCATCTAAGGGGAAGGGAAGCCCAATCCTAAGCTAACTTGTCCTCTAAGTTACACACTATAAATACAAGGCCAAGGGTTATTTGTTTCACACCTTTTGTGCACTAACTATAACCCTAAAATTGTTTTTCCCTTGTTCTTTGTTCTAGCCGATCGTGTACCCGTCTCCAAGGGTCGATTGGTTTGTTTTTTCCATAAAACAATTCTTGTGTTTTCATTAACTAGCATTAACGTTAATTCGGTTATAGTACGTGTGTACAAGAACGAGGTAATTACTCACTATAGTAATTATCAACGGATCGATTAACATAACGGTAATGGATTAATCATTGATCCATATAAACCCTAATTAGGGTTCTTTACTTGTTCAAGTTAACTAAAGATTGATTCTTGTTCTTGCTAGAATCACAAAGGTACGTTACTATTTATGTTTATGTTAATCTTTTATATGTTATACTTGATCCTTAGCTTCCGCATAATGTGACTACTTGATTTGTTTAATTATATGAATGTCATGGTATTTTAATTCTAATAGTGGTATCACGAGCTTGCTATAACATGTAATTGATTACTAAAAATACATAAAAATCGAATATTTAATGTTTTAGATACATGTTTAGTTGAGTTTATGATCTAGGGTTCATAAAATTTTCAAAACCCTAAAAGTTTTGGAGGGGGGGTCGATTACTTCCTTATCCAAATATTAGGGTTTGTGATTAAATATTAATTTTGATTAGAAACCCTAGGTTATAGACAAGTTTATGTGTTAATTGGACGTATCTTGTGAACTAATTGGTAATTGTTATGCATAAAATCTGTTACGAAACATACATGTTAGTCATGGATTTATTGATTGATTAATTGTTTTGTTTTTTCACATGTAATTATTAGATAGATCTAAAATTGGGGAAGACCTCAATTAACTAAAATCAATTTATGTGCTATGTGGTGTGTGATTGACTATGGCCTACGCAATTGATTCGTCAATGTATGTGGCTCACTTCCATTAAGAAGGGAAGGCGTTAGTTGATTACTTACATATTGGAAACCTAGAATTGATTTGATTAGGGTTTATCTAATCAAGCTTGCATGTGGCTAATTGTTTCATCTTTATAATTGTTATGTGTATTAGTTGATTAATTTTATTCAATTACTTGTTTTATTGTTTTTGTTGGACACGTTGTAAGTAATAAAAGGGTAATTTTTGTAAAGAAAATTAATTGGACTAATAATGGTGAAATTCAAAGTGATAAATTATGATTCTTGCAAGGTCTTATGTGCCGACAGTGGTTTTATAATTTATTACATGTTTTTAAGACTAAAGTCATAAACTTTTGCTTGATTGATGTTTTGGTACGTAATGGTTAACTAGGCTCGACCGAAATTGACAAACTGTGTGGTGGGTTCTAGTAGAGAGGGGTTTTCTAAGAGATTCGCTCCTACCGACTCTCGACGCCCGCTTGTTCGTCAACTAGACTTACCGAACAACCATTACACGTACAATATCATCTTAAGGGTGATTTACCTGAATTCCACGCGCCACTTTTGTGGTAATTGTCCGAATAACATGTAAAAGTAGGACATAGTGGGTGATAATTGTTGGTACTTCTTTAATTGGTGAACCCGATACCTCAAGTAAATTTTTTTGACTTAATCTTAACAAATTGGTAACTTAAAAGGTTTTGAAAACTTATGTTATGAAGATGAGTGCATGCATCTTCGTACATGTTTTGATTGTCACATCAAACTAAATACCTTAAAATTTAAGTTACATGCCATCTAACTATATGAAACACTTGAAGTTATTATTTGGTAAACGTGAGACGCAGGCTAAATTTTAATAACAAGATAAAATTCTGTTAATGCGTGAGACCATATATGGAGATTTTACTCTTTCTAAGTTAGACGACTTAATTAAGTTGTGCGTGAGACCTAGAACTTAAGGCATGAGATGGGATGAAACATGCTTACATTGCAAATTGATGAATCAATTTGATGTAATTCCCATAATGATCTAGGAATTGGAATGGTTTGCCAATTATTGTTCGACAGATTACAATCTTTTATACTTTCATTACTAGCAGATCAACTGATGTAGTGAAATTTATGAAAAGTTGGATCCTAGGTTTTCAAGAAAATTATTTGGTTATATGAATATTTCCATGGGTATTTAATCTTCTAGAAAATTGATTATCGAAAATACTAAAATTGAATTTTGTAAATTCTTTTAAATGTATTAATGCAACATTAAACCGTAAACGTAAGTAATTCTTTTATTAAATAAATTGATCTACACCCGTATGGGTTTTTGGTTAGAGTAAACTTTGCTAAAAGAATAAACCTAGTCTTCTTTCCATAAGAAAAGTGTGAGACTTAATCCTATTCCTTTTCATGAATGAGTATGATAGAAAAATTAGAATTGTCTAAATTCTATATATATAACTCATAGCAATTTTAATAGTTAAGAAAAATTGCACATTTTCCATAGAGATTTTATTACCTTATTTTGGTAATCAAATTCTCGTGTAACATTTGGTTAACTGTAAAACATGTGTAATTTTTATGAGTTATTAAATTAGAAGCTAGACGAATTACCGTAAAATGATAAAAGACAAACTAGCATATTTTATTTAGTTGTTTTTGCTTTCATCATTTAAAGGTACTACATACAATTGTTGTAATGATAGACCTAATTAAGGAAGAAATTGTATGCCCAGTTTTTTCAAGTTAATAGTTTGGGATGTGATGAATCACATTTAAATAGTAGAATACACTCTTTTAATACCTAAGTAATTGTTACGGATGAGTTTTCTCAAAGATGTAGGAAAGTGAATAGCACAATATTTCCTTTCACTGGTTATGAAACACTTACAATGTTGTCATATTCAGTGGGAGTATTGTGTTGTAATTACTGAATAAGAAATTATTGTAATGATCTTTAATTCAGTGGGAGCTACAAGCTTTATTTTCTTGTAATCCGAATTATCTTTTGGATGTCTCAAGATAAATACTTTCCAAATATATAGACACTAAATTTTCAAGGATAGTCATGTGCGTTTCCTTGTTAATTAAGCAGCTCTATATCTACTAGTTATGCTAATATAATTGACACCATCATATTGTTCATATTAACAAACGCGTGCGTGTTGTTTATATGATACAGGGTGTTGTTCAATGCACAAGTGTGAGAAATCTTTATTATGTGCAAGGTACAACACATAAGAATATGATTTAAAAGATTCTCTTGACTACAATTAAGAGATTGACATTCTTATATGACTAATACACATCTAATTCAAGAAACACTTGGTGTTGCAATTTAGCTTAAGGGAGACCTTGACTAGATTATAACAAAAAGGTGAATTTCCATGATTACGTGAGGCAGTACATGGATAATTTATTGTTTCTAAAATTAGATAGCTATTAGAAAATGTGTCAATATGATAACAATACAACTTCAATATTTATGTCTTATTAGAATGACATAAATAAATGAAGTAAATAAATTAACTTGAATTACTATTGAAATCAAATGGTTGTGTTCAAGAATACTTTAGTTATACTAGTTTATATCTTCTTATAAACATGAAGTCTTTAAGTATTACAAGACTTATAATAAAGTAAGACGTTAACTTGTTATGGTTTTTTAATTACGACATATACAATAAGTTATTGAGTTGATCAATGATTAATAACATATAGCGGGATTATAACACGTTTATGTTTCGATGAAACATGAACATGAACATGAACATGAAGTGTGATTGGTCCTGAACCGTCAACCTAAATTGACCAAGGAATGGTCAACAAAGTCAAAGGCCTAGAGTCAATGCTCCGAGGAATACAGTGTTTTCCCGGGTCGTTTAAGTCCCGACGAGGTGTGAATGGCAATCAAACGGTTATTTCATCGGGTGAATCTGGATGGATAAGGGTTTAAGTGAGATTAAACTAAGGAATTTACAACGAAATAGCTTAAACAAGCTATGTGGATAAGACGGGAAGCTAAGAAAAACCAGAAACGATAAAAACCTAAAAACGCGTACGTTACGTTTAAATAAAACGTAAGCGTACAAAATAAAAAGTGAAAACGTAAATCTGAAAACACCCAGGGGGTGAAAATGACTTTTTTACAAACCTAAGGATAAAAGAAAATTTTTAGAAAAAGAAAAATAAATTTTAACACTAATTAATTATTTAATATTAATTAAAAACTATTTAATACTTATTATTAATACTTAAATAACTAAAATACAATATAATATTATTTAAATACTAAAAAGGTGAAAATAAAATTTCTAAAATTATAAAATGACTAAAAATAAGTTTTAAAAATAAAAATAAGTGTTTTTGTCTTTTTGTGGTTTTTATATTAATTAATTACTAATTACTAATTAAACTATTTTAAATTAAGAAAATTACTAAATGAACAGTGAAAATTCTAATAAAATTTATAAAATTACTTTACATTATATAAAAGCTAGGAAAAATATAAAAACTTGATTTTCCTTAATAAAAACTAATAATGCTATTTAAAACTTAATATTAATTAATAATTAATAAAACTAAAGTTAATTCTAATAAATACTAAATAAAAAGATAAAAATCTGAAAAAATTATTATAACTACTTTAATATATGAGGGAATTAATAAAAATATAAAAAAGCTAAGTACTTAATTAAAATTTAAAAATGAAAATTAAAATTAAATAAAATTAAATAGAAACTATCACTTAATTTTAAATTGGTTTTTCTTGATTTTTCTTTTATAAAACTATTTTACATCTAAAAACAGTAAACTTTTACAAAAACAAACTTTTTAGAACTTAAAAATAAGCACTAAAGAAAGCAAATAAGCCAACAGTTGACTTTAGTTGACCAAAATAGAAAATAGGCTAAAATGACCACAAGTGGGACCCACTCTGGTTGAAACAAGTTCCAATAAGCTATGTTAACTTATCAAAGCTGGAATAAGCCAAAAAGGACCACACAATAAGCTATAAGCTAAGAATAAGCACTTGGCTTATTTGTTTGAAACTGAAAATAGGGACAGACTTGGTGAGCTAAATTAGGTGGGACCCAGGGTGATTTAGGTCAAACCATTGGTCAAAATCACAAGTGTACCAGGAGGGGGGTTGAGGGAATCAATATGTGAGGGTGGTGGACCACCATGGTGGCCAGAAGACCACCACAAAGGTGGTGGTATGGGACTGTGGTCTGCACAGCAGGGGGTTTGCCTCCCCTGCAGCCAACTTTAGGGCAAGCTAGGGCTTATGGAAAAAATTGCAAAAATAAAAGAACCATGGGAATCCAGAGTTGAGATGGTAGAGAATGGCTAGAAACAAGATTCACAACTTGAATCAACACACAAAAATCAAAACAATTACCACAAAATTTGGAAAAATCTGATAAAACAACTTTTGACTTTTTGCTTAGAACTACTTACTTTGACTTTGGTGAATCTTGGGTGGACTAAACTAACCTAGGATGTTATAATGAGCTGATTTGAAACCAAATTAAGATTGATGCATCATATTTAAACCAAATGGGTGAAAATGGGACACCCACTGACCCAACAGTGGACTGTGAGGGGTAATGGGGTGGAATTTTGACTATGGGTGATTAGAACTTGGATTTTAAGGTTTATTAAGTCTTACTACACCTAGTATGATATGTCTAAACAAGATTTTACCACAAAAGATCACAAATGCACAGGGTATGCAGTAAATCCAAACACTCCTATAACTTGAAACTGTTTTGATTTAACAAAGCAAAATGAAATCTAAAATCATGCAACTGAATCTAACACATTTTTTTAACTTAATTAAGCATAATAGAACTGAAATGAGCAATAAAAATGAGATACATGAACTATTGATTCAAAAGATGAAATTTGCTTACTTTGCTTTTAAGACTGAAACAAGTGATCAGAGAACCAATGAACAACCTAAAGCCTACCATAAGGCATCTAAAACCATATGCATCCAACTTTTACCATGCTTCCCTTCTGAATCAGCTTGCACACTGATTTTTATTTTTACACTAATTTTTTTTTTGTATTTTTCTTTATTTTTGAGATACTGATTTATAACAAGCTAGAATTGAATTAGAAACTCATGAAAGCTTCTAAGGGGCTTAGAAGAGCTTAAGGAACAGGGCTTAACAACTTATAAGACTTTTAAAGTTAAATTGAGATTTTTACTCTAAAAGTGCAAATTACAAATTCTGGCAAGACAACTTGAAATTAATGTTTAACAAGAGTTTAAATTTCAATAACAAACTTAATACAACAAATTAAAACTAAAGATTACATTTAAAAATAAAAACGACTCTAAACTATTTTTCTAAAAACTACTCTACACTACATAATGCTTCCATCTTCTCTTTTCTTTTTCTTTTTATAGTCCTGGAGCTTCCACTTGACTTTCCCACTTCAATTATGGCCGTTGGATGGCTCAATTCAATCCCCACCCTTCAAATGAAATTTGGCGGGAAAAGGGAATTTGGGCAGATAAGTGGTGTTTGGTGTGTGTAATTATGAGGAGGGGGTTGGCATGTTGTAGGTGAGTGTGTTAATTGTAGTTGGTGAGTGTTTTGTGGAAAAGGAGGAGGGGGGAGACCAGGGAGCTGGAAAACGGGGGAGAGGTTGGGGATGGTGTTGACTGGTCAAAGACCAGGGTGGGTTTTATTTTAAAATGGGGTTGGGCTCTTGGCGGGCTAGGGGTGTACATGGGCTGGATTGGACCAAATAACAAAAGGGTTGGTTTGGTTTTGTAAGATAAGGGTCCGTTTGGTAACTTTAATTTTCACAAGGACCTCTTTTGTAATTTTCAGAAAGTTAGGGACCTGTTTTGCCATAATTCCAAAGTATTCACAAGGACAAATTTTTGACAACATAAAAATATTACAAGGATGAAAATAATATTTTTCCAAAATAATACACCCGGGGACCAATTGTGTCATTTTTCAAAAGTCCAGGGACTAAACATGAAATTTCCTCAAAGTTTTCACCCAAGGGTTAAAAATGATTTTTTGTGAATTCACAAGGACCAAAATTGATTTTTCATTCAAAATTATCCCACCAGGGACTGAATCTGCCAAAATCTGAAACTCCAGGGACTTAAACTGTAAATTTCCAAAACTTTCCAATTTTTCACCAAAGGACTAAATATGACATTTTATGATTTCAAAATGACCTTTGGTGATAATTTTCTATATTTTGAATACCCAGGGACTAGATTTGTAATTTTATGAAAGTTGGGGGACTGAAACTGCCAATTTTGCAAACTTTGTGCGTTTTTCATTTGTTTTTGCTCGTTTTGCATCTAAAACATATAAAACACGATTTTGAAATATTTTCAGTATTTTGATGCATTACTGAGTGTTTTTGTATGTTTTGCAGTTCAGATTAGACCAAAAATGATGAGTGTTTGAGCACTCATCAATCCCCCACACTAAACTATTGCTAGTCCCTAGCAATACTGTTTTGAAAACTTGATGGATTTGAAAAACTCTTTACCAAAAGCCATCACTTCTGGAGTAGCCAGGTGTAAGAACTGTGGCACACCTGATAACCGTGTGATTTTTAGCAAACCACCAGCTGTCAACGGATTTGAGTAGTCTTTACCAGAAGCCGTTTGCTTCTGGACTAGCCAGCTCTTGATGGAATAGTCAACATCTTGGTGAGCTGATTACCAATTATGGATTTTCCACGGCCTTTACCACAAGCCATAATCTTGCGGGCTAGCCAACTCATTTGTTTTCGGGGAGTTGATGAACCATACAATTTTGGGCAAATTGCCAGCCGTCAACGGATTTGATATGTCTTTACCAAGAGCCGTTTGCTCCTGGACTAGCCAATCCCTTTTGTCGCTTAGACAAGGCGGACTGATTACCAAAAATTTTGAAGCACCAGTGAAAATTTTTTTAAAAAATTTTGAAATTTTGGCAAAAACGGGGGTATTATATAGTAAAATGTGATAAAATTCGCTAGAATAGCGAATACCCCCCCACACTTAGCATGAATATTGTCCTCAATATTCAAAATCCCGGCTATTATGCCGACATTTAGAATGTAAAAGGGCAACATTACAAGCTAAGCGTGGAAAACACCATTTTGTATTTTCACTTCATATGTAACCATAGCATGGGGGACTCCCCCACACTTAGGGTGAAAACCCTATAAGTATGCTCTGTTTTTGTTTACCGAGTCGCTAGCGTGACTCGACCCCGAATTCATTTGTCCTTGGGGAAGCATGATGTGGAAGAAACAATCTCAATCGGACTTTCATTCAAGATGTTTGGACAAACATTTGAAGCACGTGAAAGTTCCACACCGATGAGATAAGTATCCGGCTCAAGATAATGATACATGAAAATGCCGGGATCAAATATAGTGTCCTCACTCCCGAAGGAGTGAAGAACAAGAGAAGTCACCCTGTAGGTGAAGAAAAGGAAGAAAACCATGACGAAAATCATGATTTGATCTTCTTCCTCAAGAGGAGGCTCAATAGCCTGAGTTTGGATTTCAAAGGGTAAGCTCGTAAACAACCCGGGAGGGTGGGTGGGAATTTGCAAATTCTCATAATAGAGAGCATCTCCCCCCGGGATATCAAACTCCGGAGGAGTCATGACATGATGAGCGAGTTCACCGGAGAACTCCTCATGAAGAGAATTATTCACAAGGTGTGAATTTGTGAACTCATGTTCCATTGTGGACTCATCACAATCCTCGTCAAAGATTGGATTGTTAGAAATCATAGTGAATTCAGATTCGAATTCAAATAGAGGATTGGTGAGAGTCATATCGAATGTTTCGGGAACAAAATGATTATTATTTTCTATTGGACTGCTGGGATAAGAAGTGAGTGACGGATCATGATAAAGGAGACTTTCAATTTCTCCCAGATCGGCTTGGAAATCGAGGAGACCATCATCACTTTCCAATAAAAGTGGATTGATGTGAGCAAGTTCATCAGCGAACTCCTCAAGAAGATGATCAGCATCAGTTTGTGGAACTGATGCCTCAACATACTCGATGTCTCCATAAGATGTACAATCATCGCTAAAATCTGAGAAAGTCTCAAATTGATCTTTAGGACACTCAAGAGGTGAAGGAATATCACACATGTGCTCAAGAGTTCCCTGTGACTCTCTTGGGATTGGAACAAGGTTCTCAACACTAGACTTTATGAATTCGTCCGATTCCTTTTCAGGAACAGTGTCAAGATGCTCGTCCCCCATGATCAAAGAGTGAGTGGGAACCTCGGGTGTGATAGCAGTTGTTTGAGATGGAATCTCAACTGCTGGGGTATCAACTGATGAACTTGAAGTTTTATAAAATTCAAGGATGTCAAGTGTATCCTCATCATCACTGTCATCAGGAATGAAACGGAACAAAGAGCTAGATTTGGCTGCTTTTTCTCTTGCAATGGATTCCCTCACAGATTTTTCATATGCATCTTGGGAATTTATTCTAGCAGCCTGCTCTTCAGCAAGCAATTCTTCCATGGATTTTTGATGAGTATGTCTTTGGGCAAAGTCTTGAACTAAACCTTTAAGCTCATCAACGATTTTCATCATATTTTGCATTTCTGGAAGAAGTGCTTGATTCATATCGTACTGTGGAGGTTGGTCGTAATAAGGTGTGTCAAAATTGTCACAAGGATATGGATTTCCTGATTGACAATCTGAGCTGAAGTGTGAACCTCCACAGTAATCACAACAGTAAAACTGTTGAGACTGTGAGTCGTATGTGCTAGAGTCATAATTGCTATCGGGAAACTGCTCATAGACAAGCGTGTTTCCCGATTGACAATCAAAACTGTAGTGTGAACCACCATAGTACTCACAACAGTAAAACTGCTGAGTATCATGGTGTGGTAACTGATGGAATGAATCAGTCGTGTCATGGTAGGAATAAGGATCTTGGTTATAGACAGACCCGTTTCCTGACTCTACCATGCCACAACTGGGGCAATTGCCACCATTATAAGGATTACCGCACCATTGGCAAACCAGAAATTGTGGATGAGACATAGAAAGAATCAAAAGTGTATAGAGGGTGAGGAAATGAGAATCAAAGGGGTAAGAGGGTAAAGGTGAATGTTTTTGGATTTTTGGAAAGACATTTTGTACAAATGATAAAGAAAATGTTTTTGTGTTTTGTTTATACGAAAATATGAACAAGGGTGGATAAATGTACAATGGAACGAATTCCAAAGACACTAATCAGAAAAACCGTTTAGATACGCACACAACCTCCCCGGCAGCGGCGCCAAAAATTGATTGGTCCTGAACCGTCAACCTAAATTGACCAAGGAATGGTCAACAAAGTCAAAGGCCTAGAGTCAATGCTCCGAGGAATACAGTGTTTTCCCGGGTCGTTTAAGTCCCGACGAGGTGTGAATGGCAATCAAACGGTTATTTGATCGGGTAAATCTGGATGGATAAGGGTTTAAGTGAGATTAAACTAAGGAATTTACAACGAAATAGCTTAAACAAGCTATGTGGATAAGACGGGAAGCTAAGAAAAACCAGAAACGATAAAAACCTAAAAACGCGTACGTTACGTTTAAATAAAACGTAAGCGTACAAAATAAAAAGTGAAAACGTAAATCTGAAAACACCCAGGGGGTGAAAATGACTTTTTTACAAACCTAAGGATAAAAGAAAATTTTTAGAAAAAGAAAAATAAATTTTAACACTAATTAATTATTTAATATTAATTAAAAACTATTTAATACTTATTATTAATACTTAAATAACTAAAATACAATATAATATTATTTAAATACTAAAAAGGTGAAAATAAAATTTCTAAAATTATAAAATGACTAAAAATAAGTTTTAAAAATAAAAATAAGTGTTTTTGTCTTTTTGTGGTTTTTATATTAATTAATTACTAATTAATTACTAATTACTAATTAAACTATTTTAAATTAAGAAAATTACTAAATGAACAGTGAAAATTCTAATAAAATTTATAAAATTACTTTACATTATATAAAAGCTAGGAAAAATATAAAAACTTGATTTTACTTAATAAAAACTAATAATGCTATTTAAAACTTAATATTAATTAATAATTAATAAAACTAAAGTTAATTCTAATAAATACTAAATAAAAAGATAAAAATCTGAAAAAATTATTATAACTACTTTAATATATGAGGGAATTAATAAAAATATAAAAAAGCTAAGTACTTAATTAAAATTTAAAAATGAAAATTAAAATTAAATAAAATTAAATAGAAACTATCACTTAATTTTAAATTGGTTTTTCTTGATTTTTCTTTTATAAAACTATTTTACATCTAAAAACAGTAAACTTTTACAAAAACAAACTTTTTAGAACTTAAAAATAAGCACTAAAGAAAGCAAATAAGCCAACAGTTGACTTTAGTTGACCAAAATAGAAAATAGGCTAAAATGACCACAAGTGGGACCCACTCTGGTTGAAACAAGTTCCAATAAGCTATGTTAACTTATCAAAGCTGGAATAAGCCAAAAAGGACCACACAATAAGCTATAAGCTAAGAATAAGCACTTGGCTTATTTGTTTGAAACTGAAAATAGGGACAGACTTGGTGAGCTAAATTAGGTGGGACCCAGGGTGATTTAGGTCAAACCATTGGTCAAAATCACAAGTGTACCAGGAGGGGGGTTGAGGGAATCAATATGTGAGGGTGGTGGACCACCATGGTGGCCAGAAGACCACCACAAAGGTGGTGGTATGGGACTGTGGTCTGCACAGCAGGGGGTTTGCCTCCCCTGCAGCCAACTTTAGGGCAAGCTAGGGCTTATGGAAAAAATTGCAAAAATAAAAGAACCATGGGAATCCAGAGTTGAGATGGTAGAGAATGGCTAGAAACAAGATTCACAACTTGAATCAACACACAAAAATCAAAACAATTACCACAAAATTTGGAAAAATCTGATAAAACAACTTTTGACTTTTTGCTTAGAACTACTTACTTTGACTTTGGTGAATCTTGGGTGGACTAAACTAACCTAGGATGTTATAATGAGCTGATTTGAAACCAAATTAAGATTGATGCATCATATTTAAACCAAATGGGTGAAAATGGGACACCCACTGACCCAACAGTGGACTGTGAGGGGTAATGGGGTGGAATTTTGACTATGGGTGATTAGAACTTGGATTTTAAGGTTTATTAAGTCTTACTACACCTAGTATGATATGTCTAAACAAGATTTTACCACAAAAGATCACAAATGCACAGGGTATGCAGTAAATCCAAACACTCCTATAACTTGAAACTGTTTTGATTTAACAAAGCAAAATGAAATCTAAAATCATGCAACTGAATCTAACACATTTTTTTAACTTAATTAAGCATAATAGAACTGAAATGAGCAATAAAAATGAGATACTTGAACTATTGATTCAAAAGATGAAATTTGCTTACTTTGCTTTTAAGACTGAAACAAGTGATCAGAGAACCAATGAACAACCTAAAGCCTACCATAAGGCATCTAAAACCATATGCATCCAACTTTTACCATGCTTCCCTTCTGAATCAGCTTGCACACTGATTTTTATTTTTACACTAATTTTTTTTTTGTATTTTTCTTTATTTTTGAGATACTGATTTATAACAAGCTAGAATTGAATTAGAAACTCATGAAAGCTTCTAAGGGGCTTAGAAGAGCTTAAGGAACAGGGCTTAACAACTTATAAGACTTTTAAAGTTAAATTGAGATTTTTACTCTAAAAGTGCAAATTACAAATTCTGGCAAGACAACTTGAAATTAATGTTTAACAAGAGTTTAAATTTCAATAACAAACTTAATACAACAAATTAAAACTAAAGATTACATTTAAAAATAAAAACGACTCTAAACTATTTTTCTAAAAACTACTCTACACTACATAATGCTTCCATCTTCTCTTTTCTTTTTCTTTTTATAGTCCTGGAGCTTCCACTTGACTTTCCCACTTCAATTATGGCCGTTGGATGGCTCAATTCAATCCCCACCCTTCAAATGAAATTTGGCGGGAAAAGGGAATTTGGGCAGATAAGTGGTGTTTGGTGTGTGTAATTATGAGGAGGGGGTTGGCGTGTTGTAGGTGAGTGTGTTAATTGTAGTTGGTGAGTGTTTTGTGGAAAAGGAGGAGGGGGAGACCAGGGAGCTGGAAAACGGGGGAGAGGTTGGGGATGGTG
Organism: Artemisia argyi; assembly: GCA_030686995.1. Classification (NCBI taxonomy): domain Eukaryota; kingdom Viridiplantae; phylum Streptophyta; class Magnoliopsida; order Asterales; family Asteraceae; genus Artemisia; species Artemisia argyi. Next base: position 50,230,856 of record CM060678.1, on the reverse strand, counting down.
TTGACTGGTCAAAGACCAGGGTGGGTTTTATTTTAAAATGGGGTTGGGCTCTTGGCGGGCTAGGGGTGTACATGGGCTGGATTGGACCAAATAACAAAAGGGTTGGTTTGGTTTTGTAAGATAAGGGTCCGTTTGGTAACTTTAATTTTCACAAGGACCTCTTTTGTAATTTTCAGAAAGTTAGGGACCTGTTTTGCCATAATTCCAAAGTATTCACAAGGACAAATTTTTGACAACATAAAAATATTACAAGGATGAAAATAATATTTTTCCAAAATAATACACCCGGGGACCAATTGTGTCATTTTTCAAAAGTCCAGGGACTAAACATGAAATTTCCTCAAAGTTTTCACCCAAGGGTTAAAAATGATTTTTTGTGAATTCACAAGGACCAAAATTGATTTTTCATTCAAAATTATCCCACCAGGGACTGAATCTGCCAAAATCTGAAACTCCAGGGACTTAAACTGTAAATTTCCAAAACTTTCCAATTTTTCACCAAAGGACTAAATATGACATTTTATGATTTCAAAATGACCTTTGGTGATAATTTTCTATATTTTGAATACCCAGGGACTAGATTTGTAATTTTATGAAAGTTGGGGGACTGAAACTGCCAATTTTGCAAACTTTGTGCGTTTTTCATTTGTTTTTGCTCGTTTTGCATCTAAAACATATAAAACACGATTTTGAAATATTTTCAGTATTTTGATGCATTACTGAGTGTTTTTGTATGTTTTGCAGTTCAGATTAGACCAAAAATGATGAGTGTTTGAGCACTCATCAAAGTGACTTGGTCAAAAGTACTTGTGTTATAAAGAATGCAATTGGTTTGGAAATATTATTATACCATTAAGTTGATTTAGTTGGTAAATAGGTATACCAAAAAGAATATGGTTATCTTATATATATTGTTAGATTGTCTTACAATATTAACTCTAATGAAATATCACATATTTATGGTATGTTCAGGTAGGAAAATCAAACTCTTGTTATATTGTTTGGTTAAAGATAACTATGACTTCTTTTCTTCCAAAAGTTATCAAGGTTAGAAAATTTAGTATGGATTGAATATACTCAGTTAGACTCCTAGAAGATTAATAAGACATCATTGAATTATGAAATGTGATGAATCACATTAAGTCTTAAATTGGAGTTCTGAATTTGTTAAGCTACTTATGTGTAGGTTATTAACAAAAGAATGTCAGGAATTGTCAATATGTATTTGTAATATCCCAAAAAGAGAATATTGTATTGTCGCTTAAATTGCTAAGTATTTATAGTTTATATAATACTAAAGGCAAGTGGGAGTTTTAATTACAAGATACATAATCTTCGAAAAACACACTAGTAAAAATCATGATAAGGCTAAACATGTAAATGATAAACCTCAAGATGATGGAATTATCATTCATAGATCCACTTGGATATCTCAGATATTTGGTTAATATGCTGAGGATTATATGATGATGTATTACCAAACTAATGAATTGGGTAAATTACTCATACTATGAATGTTAAAGATGTTGTTCATAAAGATATTCAAAATTTTGAAAATTTAGTTTATCTTAATTCTTAATAGTTAGAGAATGAAGATGAGTTTATTCAAAGATAATGTAACCCTAGTGGTTTAAATCTTTGTGTAGAAATCGTATGGACAAAATTGTATACATATTTTAATGCATGTCTTATGACAAGATTATTAATCATATTTAAGCAATTAACTATGATTGAATACTATTTCCTAGAGCACATTAAAATACAAAGATGGTAATTGTCATACTTATTTTCATGTATATGAAATTTGACAATGAATATCAAAACTCTTTCTTGAATGATTACTTGAGCGAGGGCGATAAGTAATCAAAAGGAGTTTATGTATTCAAATAAATCTCTGGAAGTGTACAAAGTGCAATAATCCATAAATGGATAAATGCATGCATCTAGGAGATTACTCTTACGTTTAATTATTAGATCTATGTTTTGATTTATAATTGAAATAAGATAATTTCTAAGTATTACTGAAAGCTAGTGGGAGTATTATGTTTAATTTACTGAATCATATATGTTGTAAAACATATAAGAAGTAACATTCTATATAAGTAAATTGTTAAGTCTTAGTTTGGAATGAAACTTTACTTAGAAGATTTAGAAAATAAAGCATACAACCTTGGAACAAATGTTTATTATTTAATAAACATGTGTGGTAAATAAATTTTAATAGAATATGATATGTCATTTAGAAAATTGATATATAACTTTGAAAAGATAGAACATGAATGGAATCTAAGTTTGACTGAATGATTTCTCATGAGCATTAGATTATTGTTGTATCATGCTTAAAAGCTAAATGATTTGACAATATTTGATATCCAATTAAAAGTTATTATATAACTTGTGTAATGAATATTCTAATGAAATATGTTTGGACTTAGAATTATGATCCTCAACCTGAAATTGCTCCTGAATTCTAAGTATAAACAATATGGCAAATTGTTGAGTAATTGTTATAGCTAACAATAAATCTTGAAAGATTGGAAGGTGTCAAACATTACACAATGGATATTAAGTTTACGGAATTTTAAAGAGCATATTGTGGTTTGTATACAATGATGTTGATTTAATTGAGATGACACTCAATACTAGTCATGGATGGATTTCATCCTTATTAATAGCCATGTGAACTAGTTGTGCTCAACTAAGAGCATAGTTGCATTATACATTAAAGAATTAGAATACTTTAAACTTTAAAATTGTTTGAAAGTTTGATTGTCATAAGTTGGTATTTGAGGATGTCACTCCATTTATGAAATATTATGCGGCTATATCAAGACAGTTGGATATACACATACAAGAATTTTACTTATTGAATTCTTGAAATAAGTATTCTCAAAATTCCGATAGATCAAAGTTAGTTGAAATAAATGCCTTGTCAACAAGTATGATTGTCATTACTTGAGGCATAATTGTCAACAAGTCATTACTTGAGACAAAATTCATTAACTAGAATTATCATGCATTGATCTATTTAGTTTTTGGATAAGGGATATTAAGCAATTATCATTTATAATGAATTAAAGTACTTAGTACGTTTATTTTCATTAATAATAGATTGTATCCTATATTTGCATGTTTAAATCCGTGAATAACTTATGTTATGTTATTATAAATGTCCATTGTCAATTAATGATATGGGAATATCATTAAACTAAGACAAATCTGACTATTAGTTAGAATATACTTGAAAGTATATTGATGTATTGTCATACCAATTTCACATGATATTCAATGAATTGAATATAGGAATTATCCCAACTACATGAGTTTACTTTATGGATCTTATCATTAAGTAAATCATGAAAATAGTTATCCTCAAACTTGAGATACCATATAAGTGTCATGGATGTAGTGCATTTCTGTGAAGCAATTTACCGCTATCCTTAACTGGTATTTATAAGGATTGTTTTCAGAAGTGTTGCAAAGTTCATGGGTTATTGCTTGTAGTCAAGAAAGAATTTGTTCCTTCAAATTTGTTTTGAAGTTTAATACTGTTGGGCCCCTCGTAGGGTTGATAAGATGTTTGCGTGCGCACGCCCAAAGTTTATCTGGAATACGTTCAGATGTTTTGATAATCTTGCTCAATCATAAACAACGAGAAACAGAATTGTTAATTAAAGAATGACTAAGATCCATATCTTTATTAACATGGTATTAGAAACAAAAGGATAATAATAATGATGAATCATTAAAGGTTTTTCCAGGAAACCTACCTCGAGTTGATCTAGGGGCATTGGAGTGTTGGTAGACGCTAACCAATGTCATTATGCTATTAATAGATATCCAAGTGGGAGCTATTAGATCGAGTTTGTGTATAAATATTAATATGCGTATGTCTAGACTCGAGACCTCGGGATTGCACACATTACGTATGAAGGAATTAATGAATAATAATTAATATGTAAAATGTTATGTATGTTTAATTATTAGAAACACAAAATAATGACTAACGATCGTTAGAAGTTAACGAAATTAGCTAACTATCATTAGGTATCAAAGAACAAGGACTAGAGTGTAATTAGATGCCAAGAAGGATCTAGAATCCCTCTTGGATCCTTGTGGCCGGTCATCTAAGGGGAGGGGAAGCCCAACCCTAAGCTAACTTGTCCTCTAAGTTACACACTATAAATACAAGGCCAATGGTTATTTGTTTCACACCTTTTGTGCACTAACTATAACCCTAAAATTGTTTTTCCCTTGTTCTTTGTTCTAGCCGATCGTGTACCCCTCTCCAAGGGTATATTGGTTTGTTTTTTCCAAAAAACAAATCTTGTGTTTTCATTAACTAGCATTAACGTTAATTCGGTTATAGTACGTGTGTACAAAAACAAGGTAATTACTCAATATAGTAATTATCAATGGATCGATTAACAAAATGGTAAGGGGTTAATCATTGATCTATATAAACCCAAATTAGGGTTCTTTACTTGTTTAAGTTAACTAAAGATTGATTTTTGTTCTTGCTAGAATCACAAATGTACGTTACTATTTATGTTTATGTTAATCTTTTATATGTTATACTTGATCCTTAGCTTCCGCATAATGTGACTACTTGATTATTTTAAGGACTAAGTTTGTAGATACACAATATACTTTCTCAAAAGTATCAAAATACGTAACCTACTAAAAAAAGTCTGTAGATCGCTAACAAACTTTCAAATTTGGAACAATGTACGCAATATGACCTGGAACCAGCAGGTTACCAGGTTTCAAACTTTGAAAATTGACATGAATAGTCCATGTGGCTTGCGTTGACTTTCGCTGGTCATCCTTGGACAGTTTTTTCACCTACAAAAGGTACAATAACGGTCCCTATGGTTTGCGTAGACTTTCACATTAGTCCGTTTTTATACTTTTTCACCCGTTCTCTTACGTTTTTATCCGTTTTCGTCCGTTTTTTTACGCTTTCGTTCGTTTTTATACAATTTCATCCGTTCTCTTACGTTTTCGTTCATTTTTTTACGTTTTCGTTCGTTTATATACGTTTTCACACACGTTTTTACACTCGTTTCTACACGCGTTTTTACACACGTTTTCACAAACATTTTTACACAAGTTTTTACATACGTTTTCACACACGTTTTTACACTCGTTTCTACACACGTTTTCACAAACATTTTTACACACGTTTTTATATACGTTTTCACACACGTTTTTACACACGTTTTTACATACGTTTTCACACACGTTTTTACACACGTTTTCGCACACGTTTTTACACACGTTTTTATATACGTTTTCGCACACGTTTTTGCACACGTTTTTATATACGTTTTCACATACGTTTTTACACACGTTTTCACAAACATTTTTACACACGTTTTTACATACGTTTTTACACTCGTTTTCACAAACATTTTTACACACGTTTTTATATACGTTTTCACATACGTTTTTACACACGTTTTTACATATGTTTTCACACACGTTTTTACACACGTTTTCACAAACATTTTTACACACGTTTTTATATACGTTTTCACACACGTTTTTACACACGTTTTTACATACGTTTTCACACACGTTTTTACACACGTTTTCGCACACGTTTTTATATACGTTTTTGCACACGTTTTTATATACGTTTTCACATACGTTTTTACACACGTTTTCACAAACATTTTTACACACGTTTTTACATACGTTTTTACACTCGTTTCTACACACGTTTTCACACACGTTTTCACAAACATTTTTACACACGTTTTTATATACGTTTTCACATACGTTTTTACACACGTTTTCACAAACATTTTTACACACATTTTTACATACGTTTTTACACTCGTTTCTACACACGTTTTCACACACCTTTTCGCAAACATTTTTACACATGTTTTTATATACGTTTTCACACACGTTTTTACACACGTTTTTATAAACGTTTTCACACACGTTTTCAAAAACGTTTTTACACACATTTTTTTATACAATTTTACATACATTTTTACACATGTTTTAACACACGTTTTCGTTCACATTTTTGCACACGTTTTTTCAGAAATTCCGAAAAAAATTTCTGAAAAAAATTCCGAAAACATTTTTACACACGTTTTCGCACACGTTTTTACACACGTTTTTATATACATTTTCGCACATGTTTTTACACACGTTTTTATATATGTTTTCACACACGTTTTTACACTCGTTTCTACACATGTTTTTTGGAATTTTTTTTAGAAATTTTTTTCCGATTTTTATTTCTGATCTTTTTTTGAAATTCCTTACAATTTTTTTGTCAAAATTCTTTTTCTAATTTTTTTATGGACGAACACTTAAAAAAATGGACAAAACGTGTGTAAAAAAATTTGGAAAAAAACCCGAAACAAATTATGAAAAAAGTCCCGAAAAACGTGTGTAAAAATGTTTGTGAAAACGTGTGTGAAAACGTGTGTAGAAACGAGTGTAAAAACGTATGTAAAAACGTGTGTAAAAATGTTTGTGAAAACGTGTGTAAAAACGTATGTGAAAACGTATATAAAAGCGTGTGTAAAAATGTTTGTGAAAACGTGTGTAGAACCGAGTGTAAAAACGTATGTAAAAACGTGTGTAAAATGTTTGTGAAAACGTGTGTAAAAACGTATGTGAAAACGTATATAAAAACGTGTGTAAAAATGTTTGTGAAAACGTGTGTAGAAACGAGTGTAAAAACGTATGTAAAAATGTGTGTAAAAATGTTTGTGAAAACGTGTGTAAAAACGTATGTAAAAACGTATATAAAAACGTGTGCGAAAACGTATATAAAAATGTGTGCGAAAACGTGTGTGAAAACGTATGTAAAAACGTGTGTAAAAACGTGTGTGAAAACGTATATAAAAACGTGTGTAAAAATGTTTGTGAAAACGTGTGTAGAAACGAGTGTAAAAACGTGTGTGAAAACATATGTAAAAACGTATGTAAAAACGTATGTGAAAACGTATATAAAAACGTGTGTAAAAATGTTTGTGAAAACGTGTGTAGAAACGAGTGTAAAAACGTATGTAAAAACGTGTGTAAAAATGTTTGTGAAAACGTGTGTAAAAACGTATGTGAAAACGTATATAAAAACGTGTGCAAAAACGTGTGCGAAAACGTATATAAAAACGTGTGTAAAAACGTGTGCGAAAACGTGTGTAAAAACGTGTGTGAAAACGTATGTAAAAACGTGTGTAAAAACGTGTGTGAAAACGTATATAAAAACGTGTGTAAAAATGTTTGTGAAAACGTGTGTAGAAACGAGTGTAAAAACGTGTGTGAAAACGTATGTAAAAACGTGTGTAAAAATGTTTGTGAAAACGTGTGTAAAAACGCGTGTAGAAACGAGTGTAAAAACGTGTGTGAAAACGTATATAAACGAACGAAAACGTAAGAGAACGGATGAAATTGTATAAAAACGAATGAAAACGTAAAAAAACGGACGAAAACGGTTAAAAACGTAAGAGAACGGGTGAAAAAGTATAAAAACGGACTAATGTGAAAGTCTACGCAAACCATAGGGACCGTTATTGTACCTTTTGTAGGTGAAAAAAAGTCCAAGGATGACCAGCGAAAGTCAACGCAAGCCACAGGGACTATTCCTGTCAATTTCAAAGTTTGAAACCTGGTAACCTGCTGGTTCCAGGTCATATTGCGTACATTGTTCCAAATTTGAAAGTTTGTTAGCGATCTACAGACTTTTTTTTAGTAGGTTACGTATTTTGGTACTTTTGAGAAAGTATATTGCGTATCTACAAACTTAGTCCTTATTTTAATTATATGAATGTCATGGTATTTTAATTCTAACATAATCTTCTTATGTAATTATACCTTTAAGGTTCGGGCACAGCTAATAGTTGAGCTGGATTATGGTATCAAAACCTTAATTCTTTTAGCTTGGCACATTTTTTACTCAAATATTATTACCCTCAGTATATCTTAAGTGCAACAGCATTGCACTATGTTTTGTTCATATTAATGCATCTCTATATTATTCTACTCATATCAGAGTTGTTGATCACTGTTATATGTGCTTTTAGATGAATAATCATGTTAATACATGGGTTCTAGGCGCAATTGCCCATGTAGGCTCAGCACTATCAAATGAAGTGTTACATGCATAAGCAATTTATATAGTTTTTCTTAAACTTATTTAATGCAGGTGAGACGACACACAAATAAAGAGTGGTAGACTTGATGTTTTTAGAAGTAGCAAAAAAAAACACAAGAACAAGCGAAAGTCAAATGTCTCTGTTTCTTTTGTAATCTTTCATTTTCTCTCCACTTGTTAACTTTATTTATGAAGGTAAGATGCTGTGCAGTTTCTTTGCGGAAATCATCATTCACCTTGGAGTTGACTAGCTTAATCGACGGAATTTCTTTATGTTGTGTTGGACTGGACCATGATTAATCAAGATTATCCATCTTTTTGTAGTTAAGAATATTAAGTATTTCAACCCTCATTCTTTAGTTGGTTCGTTTCATGCCGTTTACTTGTCATTGTCAACTTAGAGTCTGGTCACACCTAACATATCACACAAACATTTATTTTGTTGAAGCTGGTCACCTAATGTTTAAGTTGGAGATCGACTTGGTACGCTACCAACACCTTAATGCTGCTAGGCACTATACATAGTATCAGTGCAGTGGCATTCTGAGTTGTTTATGGTTTTACATATTTTATTTAAATGTATTGCACTAAAGTAGGGGTGGCAATCGATTCGTGTTCGTGTTGACCTATTCAGGTTAGCGTGTTGGCGGGTTAGTATAACCTCTACCCAAACATGACCCATTTATTAATCGTGTCAAGAAACTCAACCCTAACCCGCACCTGCATAACACGTGTAACCCATTTTTGACCTGTTTAACTTATTTAAATAAATAGGTCAAGTAGTGAATAAGGTTGGTGGTTCATTGATTTAACTAGCTTAAATGCTAAAATTATATAAAGATTTAAAATATGATAAAAATAACAGACAAATAACTATATGATAATTTTCTCAGTTATAAGCGTCAATTTCTATGATATATGAGGTATAATCTTAATTCAATCATATTAAGTACATAACAGAATACATTTAATCTGCATTCAACATAAAAAGGCATGTTATATATTTTATTTTTAGAGTCTTATATACTTAAACGGGTTCACAGGTTGACCTGTTTAATATTTACTCAACCCAAACACAACCCATTTATTAAATGGGTTAGACGGGTTGACCTATTTTTGACCCAAACATGTTTATCCTCAACCCAAACCTGTTTAACTTCGTGTCGGGTTCGTGTCGTTTATCGTGTCGTGTCGACAATTGTCGTCCCTACACTAAAGTACTAAACTTTCCCTTCCGTTCCTTTATATTCTCTTTCATAAATTCGCGAACAAAACAATTAGGATCTCTTGTTTGGTCCAAATCTTCCTTTTTCTACACTTATTAAGCTAAAAAAACATAGTTTTAGAGGCTGGGCGGTTCCTTAGTGGACATCCTCATTCACCTTGTTGCATGTCTGCTGAATCTTCCTTTGTTTAAGAAGCTGTCATTAAACCTTATATATAAAACCATATAATATGGGGTTGACTAGCTTAACCTATGGAATTCTTGATAGTGTTAGGCTGGAACATAATTAATTAGGATTATTAAACAATTAAGTATTCAGCCCTTCATTATTTAATTACTACGTAGTTAATTGTTGGAAAGATCCTGGATATTTCATACCGGTTACTTGTCATTGTCAAATTAGTCTTAACTAAACGAGGTATGTTCCCTTCATCTTGTAGCATTGTAAGTGTTAACTTCCAAAACTTGGTTTTTCTAATTCATCTTGTAGCATTGTAAGTGTTAACTAAACGAGGTATGTTCCCTTCATCTTGTAACATGCATGTTTCATATGATTTTTCTATTTATATGGTATGGCAAATAAAATTCATTGAAAAAACTAGAAAGAGGAATTACAAAACATCAAAGCCCGGTACAAGAGCACCAAACCATCGGTGATTATCCATAAGCAAGAATACCTAAGTTAAAGAAAGCATCCTAACAAAATATACGACTCCTAGTGGCAATAACAAACAAACATATCTCCGATCCTAACGTAAGGAAACAAATGTATTGACACAACAACATGATGAAACTCCAGAAACCAAATTAACTCAAGCTAAATCATTCTTCTTAGGCGCCTACGATATCTCATATTGATCGAATCAGAAGCAGATCGAATCCAAAAAATCTATCAAGATCCTCAATGAAGTTATCAATCAAAGCCCACCAACACCTATTTAGATCATCTCGGAGATAATTTTATTCTCATTCAATTTCCATCCGGTAAATGTGATTCAAAGAACGTCGTCTTTCTGAGTTTCTTAGACTACTAGACTTCTTTTAATCTGAAACTTCCAAATTAGTATCTTTGTATCTTAATTACTATCGTTTTTTTCCTTGAGTTGTTGACGTGGGTTACTACACTAAAAATTCGAATTAGTCCGGGGTTCCTTCACTTCTGAAGTTGGGATTTTAATCAGATCATCTGTAACCGAATGGACCATGAGAGAGCGAATGCCCAAGTTAGTGTCACCAAAGTATGAACTAGTAGGACTAGGAGAAGGGATATTCAGATCAACTATATCGCCATCCTCAGAAACCGGCAACTTGACTTATTCATATTAAAATTATAGGTTAAATCCATGTAATAGTTTTTGTCTTGGTAAGTACTAAATTATTTTCCATGCCTATCGAGTAATATACTTAAGTATATATGAAGTTTAAGGGGGGAAAAAAAAACAAAAAAAAAAAAAAAAAAAAAAAAAAAAACAAAAACACCCTTAAGAAAAGAAAATGCACTAGTATGTTATACGAATCTTCTGTTCTACTAAATTATTGACAAGGTTTACAATTTGTAGGTCAATTGTAAAGTAGTCGAATTTGTCTTTTTTAAAAAGACTTGGCTAGTTCCGTTGTTATGTTTTCTTTACCAACTTAGAATGAAGACACATCTTCTGGATTGCACTTAGACAATACATATAGTGCTCTTTTTTACTAGATATTAGTAACGGCACAAATTCACTTGCAAGTATCCAATCTCTGAATTCACATGTAAGCAGCGGCGGAGCTAGAAAATACAAGTATATATAGAGGGCGAAAGTAATACGGCATGTCAAGTAATATGTTGAGATATGTTTTCTTAGCGCACCCCATAATGATTTGGATCTAGTTAAAGACATTGAATTTCTTAATATGTTAAGATATGTTTTCTTAGCGCACCCCATAATGATTTGGGTCGAGTTAAAGACATTGAATTTCTAACTAAAGTGTTTAGAGCTTTTTGATTCGTTAAGTAACATGTTAACTCGTAACGTGTCAAGCCGTGTTAGAGCGCTTAGTGTTTTTTAATTTGTTTAATTTGTTCTTTCACCAAGACTACACCCCAACTACAAACAAATAGTAAGACGACCGCAACAACAACTAAAAACATATCCTAAAAAAACAAATTAAATAAAAAACAACACACACAAACAAAATGAAAGTTTTTGTTGGGTAGCCAACCGAAAATTAAAAGGTTGGGTGAGACTCGGTTGTACCCAGTTGAGCTAAATTGGGGTGCAACCCCTCCTATTAGCATTGGCCTTATATCATAAACCAAACAAAGAAACAAACAAAATTTTAATGTGATAACGTAATTTTAATACTCTATAGCTTGCAAACTATAGTAATATAGTGGTGTCAACAAAGTTTAGAGCCCACTGTTAGTAAATAAACATATGTGTTAGTAAATAAAAATATGGGTCGTAGATTGCAGGAGATGTATATAGTAAGTACACTACTACATCCGTATCAAAATAAATATTTCGTTTAACTTTTTGAAGTTTAACTTTGATATTTTATGGAAAATATATGAATGATTATATTTTAAATGTATTTTCATTTGTATAATTTTCGTCAACTATTATATAACACAAACTAATATATTTAAGGTTAAAATTAAGAAAGAAAAACTTTAAATAGTCAAACTGAACACTTATTACAGACGAATGAAGTAAAACTATCATGTATTTCTATACTATAAAATTAAAAGTTATAAAATTCATAAAATCATGTGGTTGTAAACTCAATTTTCCTCTTACTTCTCACTTAAATAAAAAAAAACACTATCATATTCCCCACATTATTCTCTCACCACAATCAAAAGAGAAGTAAAGAAACCATAAACCCATCGATTTAGTTATCATCTTTCTACCGCTTTTATCTACTTGAGCAAATGAATTGTGTTGGGCTTAGAATCCGTTGAGGCAATTTTGATTTTAAGTTGAGGGCAACATTGAAAAAAGACCACTAATAATAAAAATTTACACTACATATCTATGCTTATTTGGCTCGTCATAGAGGGCACTGCCTCGTATAAGTTGTACATGCCTCCGCCCTTGCACGTAAGAATTTAAACAATTATCGAATATACGCTTATATGGTTGATGCTTTGCATTAATAAACTTGTGTTAGATTATGTCCGTCGTGACCTATTGACTTGTTGACATGTCCACTTTTTTATGTTACTAACTTACGGAATCATCTTGGGTTTCCGGCTGGGTTCACCACTTCTTCCATCATTACTTTTATAATCGAAGAAAACATAAGATTAATATCCTAAGTAAATATTTGGTTTCGTAATCATGACTGGAATTTTATTTTCATCTCGTATTGATAGCATATACTAAAGTGTTTTGCTATTATTACCTCTTACCCCTTCCAACCCTCGGTATTCGCTTCATTGGCAGGACAAGACAATGTTTTATTGATTCATATCTTTTTTTTCTTTTACTTCTTTTGACTTGTCAAATTTTATATTTTATATTTCGTACTTTTTTAATAAGACAAGACAGCTGTTTATCCATTTTATTAACAGAACAATACAATTGTTTATGGTTTTTTGCTCCGTAGTTATTGTGTTTAACTACTTTTAACTTACCAAAATTTATATTTTTTGTTACGTATTTTTTATTTCGTAGTTTTATTAAAAAAAATTATAAAAATAAAATTTAAATTTAAAAAAGAAAAAAAAAATAATAAGAAATGTATTACTTGTAAATTTGAGGGGTACCAATAAACAAAGCCTATAATGGGAAATGTAATAATTACAAACATATATAAAACAATAACATGAAATGGATATGAATATTGGTGTATTAAATCTTTTGTGAACGATGAATTGGTGGGCACGCAAATTGAAAACGAAGTGAGAAAGATGTGGGGTTCGAAGTTGGACACACAATATTAACATTCACGGTTAAGTAGGAAAGGAAGTGGGCTAAGAAGTGGACATACACAGATCATTTAATACTAGTAGGGTACCCGCGCGTTGCAGCGGCGGGTATCTTAAAATAAATGTTAACGGCATCAAAAGGCAAAAGTGATAGCTAGGAGTTGTAAATCGTTCGGGCGCGAGCCCGTTGGCCCATGCTTGTTCGGGCTCAAGCCGCCCGTGCCTGTTGATGCTCGAGCCCATTTGGCCCGTTGCCGGTTTGGGCTTGAATATTTGTATAATATGCTCTATTATTTGTATTAGTGATATTTAATGCAGGAATTGTGTTTAAGTTGGTTGCACAATATGCTTAATAATTTGTATTTTTTATGTAAAGGGTGTTTTAATAACCGCATTAATTATATTTATTAACCAGTTAATTAATGTTTGTAAATGTGTTTTAATTAGTTGTACTTTTAGCTTAAGAATTTGTAATATTGAATTTTAAGTATTTCTATTTAAAGATTGTATTTAATGTTAGAAAATGTGTTTTAATTAGTTGTATTTTAAGCTTAAGAACTTGTAATTGCATTTAATGTTAGAAAATGTGTTTTAATTAGTTGTACTTTTAGCTTAAAAACTTGTAATGCTTAATTTTAAGTATTTTTTTTTTTTTTAAAATGCCTAAATGCTTTATAAGATAGTATGATGTTTAGTGACATCATTCCTAACACATTCGCTTTTATGCTCGTATATATGTTCATAAGGGTGTTTATAACGGAGTTGTTACCAACTAATGACTTTTGTAAAACATATTTATCAGTATAGGCCATGCATCTTCAACAATATTGACTATCGTATACTATCCTGTTATCATTATTTTTCAATTTTAATTTTAATCGGTTTACTTTAAGCGAACATTAGCTCGAACAACGAAGGTAACCGAACTTGACTCTTTATTGTGAGAAAACAGCTCATGTGGTATTTTCGTCCTACATGTTACAATATATACTATTAAAAAGTTGTTGGGCAGAACTGTTGGTACGTTCACTGCATTACAAGTTAAAGCATTACATTATTATATTTTAACATATTACAAAAATTTGCTTCTAGGCAAAAAAAATACATTAGGAAAAAAAAAAAAAAAAAAAAAAAAAAAAAAAAGCTTCCAACAAAATAATAGTTTCACGCATGATCAATGAGTTACGGATGCATTTCTTCAATGATTCTTACGGAAACAAGATCAAAAAAAAAAAAAAAAAAAAGAAAAAAACTTTGTCAAAAAAACACAATAACCAAATAAATTCAAATTATAGTTTATGTCAAATCGCATGCGATTTTTAAAATAACAAAAAACTTTGATTTTACAAATTACATATGATTTTTCAGAACGAAAATTTCAAAACATTTAAAAAAATGCATGAAGTATATAATAGAAGTACCCCTCGATTTATAAAAAGATGATTAAATTCTTATCGCGATTATATAATTCGTTTTGCGTAACGATTAACAGTTTTTGAGATAAAAGTGAGTTTTCTTAATTTGATGAAACAATGAATTCCCAACATTTGTCCATTCGATCGTTTGAAAATTTATGATGTAAGTTGAACTTTTCTCATGTCGGAAAAGGTGTAAAATTACGAATGAACAATTTAAGTAGTTCATTTTTTATTTTATTTTTAAAACAGAAGTAGCAACATCAGTAAGAAATTCGGTTTTAAAAAGCCATCAAGTCAAGAAAATACAGGTAACGTGAGGTGATGGTGTTCATGCATGTCGTCAACATCACCTTTTTGGTACCGTAAGAGTACGAGACGTGAAACTGCAACTCATTCCCTTATACAATAAAATTTGACAAATAGTCAAGAGCTTTGATGACCTTTTGTCGGTTGTGGTCATGTTGTACATGACTACCAGTGATGTCACCCGCAATATATCATTTACAGTGGAAAAATACCAGATAAACAAAAACAAATTCACAAAACAAATCATAAAAAAGGTGTTACTTCTTAATTGGTGTATTTTTATAAAATTTCTCTCTTCTCTTAACAAATCACATGGTGACACATCATTTTTGTGGCTTGTTTTGTGAAATTATTTTTGTGGATGTAGCATTGCCTTTTCAAGTGACATGACTCGTATTCGTATACAACCATGCATGTTAAAAAAAATAATAATAAAAAATAAAAATCTACGACTTTTTTTTTTTATACCGAATTGGCAAGTGTTGTGTTTAGAAAGAAATTAAATTAACTCAACTCGGTTATTAAATCAACAAAATCATCTATCAAAGATATTTTTTTGCCCTTGAATATATAATGTAAACTGCGTAAGCTACGTACCTTGTATTATTCATTCACTATTTATAGTACAAGAGAAGAGACCTAAACCTTATAAAACCTAAACCCACAAGCGTGCTTGGCCTCACTAGCATAACCCGTCTAACATTTCCTGCAATTCAATATCCCAAGATAAATGAACAGGCATATGCAAACAAACCTTCATAAATACATTATGGGACGTTCATCTAGCTGTGTGAAAACATGAACAAGATACATGCAAATGTTCGTCTATTTGTTAATTTATTTAACTTTTGGTAATCTTAGTTACAGCATTGAAGTATAATTTCCCGTACGTGAACTCATCTGAATGCCCTTCACTAGAATTGAATTCGGTGTCAAAATAATTCTTCATCAAAACCGTTAGGGTCAGTCAGACAGTATACTGCTGCTGATGTAGTGGTTGCTGTTGTAAAAACTGCATGAGCTTACAGAATCATGCAAACCATAAGCTGATGAAAACAAATCTAGGTGATTTATTCTAAGCTCCAAGTTGTCGACTGGGCAAAGTTGATCCCAAAAACATTGAAGATCGTCAATGGTTCCTGGTGAGCCAGTATTATAATAATTGTCTTGAAACTCAAACTGCTGGTCCGTGGTACTAGCACTGCAGCTAGATGATGAGTAATGCTCTTCAAAAGTAAAGCTAGACTCGAAATAATCATTCATATGATCTTTAGGCTGATGTATGTTCAAAACGCTTTCAGTATCAGATGTTGGTGACAAGGTAATGTCATTTTGCTCGGTTTTTTCGCAAACTAGGTTTTGTTTACTTGCTCGTTTCTTCAGATGGGAATTCCAATAGTTTTTTACATCATTGTCGCTCCTTCCAGGAAGTCTCGATGCAATGGTAGACCACCTTTTGATAAATTCACAAAAGATAAAGTTCAGATACTTGGTTTGTTCCCGTGCGTGATTTTCTAAAGAAGTTAAGTGATCATGTAAGTTTATGGATACCTATTTCCGAGAAGGGAATGAGAAACAAGTATGATTTCTTCTTCTTCCTTAGAAAACTTCCCTCGCTTTACGTTTGGTCTTAAATAATTCATCCATCGTAGTCTGCAACTCTTCCCACTTCGCGATAAACCTATAAGCAGAAAAATATATAAAAAATGATTCACTACCGCATGTGACTCTAAAAATAAATCAAGACACAAACTCGCAGAGTATAGTTTGGTTATCTAGCTTTACCAGCAAATCTAGGCATGTGAGACCAGTTCCAGATGCCGTATCTGTTGATATAAGATTTCAATTTCTGATCTTCTTCAACTCTCCATGGAGCTTTCTTTATACCTTTCTTCATGTCACTTCTTGGGGACTTCATTCTCATACAGAAATTATTTACTTAGTTCCAATTACTATCTAGTAGCCTAGTACGCTACGTTGTATAAGAAGATGGAGTTAGTAGATTCAGTACTATAAATACTTGTGCTTTTCTTATGGTTAATTACCATCCAGGATGGTTCCAACATTTATGATATTGTGTTGAATTTTCAGGGTGGTCCATATACTTAATTTCACCTCTCAAGACGCGTCATAAGTTAAAAGATTGTGACCATATATATGAAAGTCAGTTTTAAATACAAAATAGGTATTTCTCCTTTTGTACTAAGTGTTCAATAAATTTTGAACTTAAATGTTAAAGTTTTATAAAGAACTTCGTAATAATAATGTAAAATCATTTACCATTCATTGACATAAAATTTACCATCAAATATTGTTGTCATTGAATATTTCCTTCAATACCAATGTCTGAAGCAGCTGAAATGCGTATTATATTTATTATAATAAAATAAAACTGAAGCGGCGGAGAATTTCGTATTAAAAAAAAGATTATTTCTTTATTAAATTATATTTTAATTATTATTTTTTAATTCATAAATTTATAAATTCGTTTTGTTGATATAAATACAAAATTATATATAAGACACAATTAACAATATGTTTAAATTTTTTAAATAATTATCTTTAATAGTAAAAAGCAATAATTAAAAATTATAAATCAAACAAAATAAAAATTAAATGATTTAATCAATAAAAATATATCATTCAAAATATATATAAAAAAATAAAAAATAATAATAAAAAAAATAAAAAACTCGTATGTACGCGGACATTATAAGTAGTGAACTTGTAAAGAATATATTGAAGTGACACTAGCTACTTATCTTTTACATGTCATGGTTCATGTGATTCACACTTTTCTTTCTTTTCTTGTTTTTCTTTTTTTTCCCCTTTTAATACAACCTTTATAATCACAGACACAGAGTATCTATTTTTGACCCACGAATACTCTATTTTAATTTTTTAAAAAAAATCAACTATAGACATGATTTTAAAAGGCAGGCAAAGGTCTCGCAAAGGCCCACAAAAACGTGTGACTTGGTCATGCGGTCACGTCATGTGTTATGTCGCCTTATATCACATCTCTTTGAAAACTCGATATATATAAAATATAATATAAATATATAAATATTCTCATATTTTGTGCCGCCTTATTTCACGTCTTATAAACGTAAAAGTTTCACCTCGGCCGCTAAGGCGTGAGGCCAGATAATGCCGTCACGCCTCGCGCTATTTATAACCTTGGCTATAGCACATGTCACAACCATTGCCTAGATTGTGTGGGTGGTTTGGCACCACCACCGGTTTCATGGCGCACCCTTACAAAGTGCCAAAGTGTGATGGCTTAGGATGCCAAGCCAGGACACCTTATGCTATTTATGCCAAAACTTCCTAGAAAGCTAATCCTATTTGAAGTCCAAGTCAAAATTTACATGGTTTTTAAAAAGTAGGAAACAATGGAAATTAAATAACGGGTAGTGATATATATGTCTAAAAGATATACCTATAAACATGTCTAATCATATCATTAATTGACATATGTTTTTCACATTTTGTTTCTTTTTATCTCTACTTTTGATGATGTCACATGTCGTAACTTATGCTTAGTCATATCTTTAGGCATATAAATCTTTTTCCTTAACTAAAACAACAACGTGAGAAATGTATCATCCAAAAAAACACGCGGTACAAAAAGATAAGAGTATTCCTAAAGTGAGCTAGACCCACATAAGATTTACACACACACACACAAATTCACACGATGTTGTGGCTATGTGTGATTGATGGTTTTATCAACAATTTCTTTTTTTTTTTTTTTTTTTTTTTTTTAATTAGCTCAATCACACATAACCACATTATTTTGTAAGATTTTTTTTTTTTTTTGTTTGTAAATTTTGTGTAAATCTATCATTTCTCAAAAGATAAAGTTGAGAAACGAAAGCAACACAAAACAAAATACTGGAGACCGACATGAATGGATTTTTACCTAAACATAGTACATACACCATGTGACTAATAACTCCCCCAGTTCTTTTTGTTCACACTTAACAAACATGTTTTGACAATACGTTTCAACAATAATGCATATGTATGGTGATGGGAACTTGTTAGTCTGAAAACTTATATTGACATGTGTACGATACATTATAGATAAAATTATTTGACTTATTCCTAGTAATCTTATTAATGATGTTAGTTGTGACAAGTACATAATAAAGGTGAATGTGAAGGGGTTTGTGAGGTGTGTACGAAAAGTTATGTCTTGTGGTACTCACAAGTATAGACAGGGACGGACTCAGAATTTTTTATATGGTTTTGCACAAATTTTTGTTTATAATTATCATTACTAAAGTTGCACTATAAAAAATTTATTAGCAAAAATGGGGGTTGCACGTATCAAAAAAAGACATATTGAAACAAATACAGATGAATACACGCTTTTATTACTAACAGATGTAAGGATACTGGTGTTCTCAGCCAGCTCCCATGTGGGTTTGTCCCTACCGTTGCAAACAAATACAGATGAATACACACTTTTATTACTAACAGATGTAAGGATACCGGTGTTGTCAGACAAGTGAGAGGAAGCCCCGGCATCCATATCACAAGACGGGTTTGAAGTGTCATGGTCTGAAAAGCGTGCGGGAGCATACTGGCTGGAGAGGGACCCATGTGTTGAACACCTTACGAATAAGCCCCCGGGAGAAATATGTTACCATCTTGTTGGGCTTGTGGAGCAATTTGTTGAGCTGGAATCATGGTTGCTGGAGCGGGAAATTGGTAGGCATTTGAGTCTGTTGCACTGGAAATTGGGCCGGCTGAGTAGGGGTGAGCGTGGCATATGAGCTTGTTGGTTTGACATTGGAAGCTCCTGGACTGATGTGGGAAAACAGTTGAGCCAACCCCCATAAAGTATACTTAACGCAAATTGGGTTGGGCTATTAATTCAGGCTAGGTTCATCGGTATGGTTATTGGGTTAAAAAAAATTATGAGTCAAACCGCAAACCGAACCGAACCGAAGCGTATTAGAATTCAACCGAACTGATGAACATTTTTTTTGAATAGATAATCGAACAAGAAAAACCATTTCTTTTGTCTACGTTTATTCTTGCTTTATATTCTATATCTTTTATATAATAAAAGAATTACATCATTTCAGAGTGTTTTTGAAAATCCCTTCTCATTGAAAAAAAATTGGACCAATAGCAGAGCTCAATTTTGCCACGTAGGCGAAATCGAGCAATGTGATTGGTCAATAAAAAGTCAAAATTAAATTGATTTTGGTCAAACTTAATAAATTTGGTGGAGAAATTTGGTTAAGAAAAACAATGTATAAAAATATAGGTGTCAAATTTATGAAAACAAAAACTTAAAAAAAGAGGAAGTAATTAATAAAACTTTATTGATTGAATTTTAAATAATTTATATAGAGTAAAGTGTAAAATTACAAGTTTCCATGTTTTTTAATAACTTTATAAAAAACACAAATAACCCTTACAATTTATACCCCCTATACTTTATAATAGTAACTTTGTTTAAAATTATATGAGACTTTCATCCATTAATACAAAATTTGGTAAATATGCGAATTAGTTTTAATATACATTAAATATTGTTTTAAACTAATGTTAGTTTTAAACTTTCATCCATTAGAATATTTTTTTAAATAAGGACTCATTTGGTAAATATGCGAATTAGTTTTAATATACGTTAAATATTTTTTTAAACTAATGTTAGTTTTAAACTTTCATCCATTAGAATATTTAAAAAAAAAGGACTCATGTTACTATTTAAAAGTTTAATTTATACGTACACGGGTTTGAAATACGGCTAAATTATTAGTAACGGGAATATAAATATCAAATGGTAAGCACGATACTGTGATACGAAAATAAATATACACGATTCTACTTATAACAACGACTCATGAAATTGTTATTTAAAATTTGTATATGGATATCCATAAAAACATTTTAAAAACTTTATGGAGCATATTTTAACTTCATCAACGCTCATGATGTGCTACTAAATTCACACATTTTATAGAACATGATATCAATAGTTAAAGTTAAACAACAAAATCAACTTCAACCTCAACCTCAACATATCTGTCAGTTAAAAATGTTATACAAAGCTAATTATTAAAAAAAACAAACAAACACTTGGGTTAGATAGTCATTGTTTAATATAGAAGGTGTTTTCCTTCAATTATATTAAAAAAATGCACGCATCACAATTCTTATTTAAAAACAATCACCTCCTAAAAAAAAAAAAAAAAAAAAAAAAAAAAAAAAAAAAAAAAAACGTAGGTGTTTTCCTTAACTTTATTCATTGACGTGATGTTTTATTAAAAAAATAAAAAATAAAAAAATAAAAAAACGTAATAGTTGGCCGTTGTAAATGAATTAAAAGTATGTACATGAGAATTATTCAGCAAGAATATATAGTTTTAATCATTTTATTACGTTACTATACTACGATAATGTTATTGAGTTGGTAATCACAGATGTGAGATACAACCATTATTCTATGCTTATGATTTATGTGTAAACATCTTTTTGCTTCTGAATAGAATCCGAAAGAGACCGTTGGCTGACATTTATGTGTAACTTTTTTTTTTATGGTTTAACTTTTTTTGTTTTACACACCAACTTTTTGTAACTCTTTTTTATGTTTTGTTGAAAACTTCTGCACTTAATATTTGTGTTTTTACTATAAACACGCTAAGCTATAATAGAATTAGTTGTGAGTTTAGGGGTTTTTCACTAGGCTTCTAAAAAAAGCTTATAGCTTTATCATACACTTATTGTGTTATGGTAATTGAATAAGCCAATAAGCACCTTTAACAAGCATAACCAAACACCCCTTTAGTTCTAATATGAAGTTTTCTTATTTGACGTTATGACTAACTTTGTTGTTATCCTCGCTATAATGCAATACATTAGTGGTTTTTGCAGTTTTATTATCTTATCGCACAAACTAAAGTGTAATGCAATTTGTTGTATGCGTTTTTTAGAGGAGGATTAAGTATCAACACTTGATTGTCGTGGAATGATTTTCTACGCCTGCTCAAGTTATGAATGTATAATTTTGTTGAGTTGCTGATTTAGATAATACATGAATGCATTTTAATGTACCAAAGATGTGTTTTAGTGCCAATACAGGGAATTTTATGGTAGAAATTCTTTTCGGAGTGTAATTTGTCTTTGAATGAGTTAATGAAACTTAGCAGGTGTTTGCTATCATTGATAACACTATAAGTGTCAACCAACGGTCCAAACTATGGGTGTCTTTTACCTTGATGATTTAGACCAAGTGTAAAGAAAGTTGCATTAAAGTGAAAGGTCGGTAAGGATTCAAACAATATCCTGAAAGACTTGCGAATATACTTTTTGTCATTTTTTCATGCATTTATAATTTACTTATACAAGTAATAATAATTTCCTTATATAGTTCGAGCTTAGAGAAAAATTATTCTTATACATTATACATAAACGTAAGATTAAATTTGAGTTCTACCTATTACATATTTTTTCGTTTCTCTTTATGTAATAAAGAAGCTATAGTGTAAGCATCTATGTTAATTTGGTAATTTTATAATCAAACATGAGAAATAAATAACATAGACTTATGAAAATACAACTTTCCAAACAAAAAGGTCCATTAGTAAAAATGATGTGATGGTTATTCATAATTAAGGAAATGAATCAATCTTCAAAGCTATCTAAATATGCTACATATTTTAACGAAAATATAAGTAAAAGAAATAGCACAATTACAAAACACATCGTAAATTGATAGCACGGGTTTGCAAAACTAAAAGCATATATCACTAACATCTAATGCAAGTCAAGTATTATCATGTGATTTTACTTGAATAATAAAATATAATTTTTAATATAAAACCATTCTCCTAAAATAATAGGTAGGTTATAACATATACATATATTTTTAGTCCACCAAGTAAAATCATTTGAAACATGTTAAGTGGTTTATTTCTTAATCGATAATAATACATAATTAAAGCGAAATTTTAAAAACCCTGTGCATGCACAGGTATTATAACTAGTTATTTTAAGATGGGATGCAAAGAAGCTTCGTCACCCTTCTTTTGTCTACGTTTAATAAAGATGATTCTTACGGAAACAAGATCAAAAGATTAAAAATAATTAAATAAATCAATAAATAAAAATAAATAAATAACTTTATCCTAAAACATAATAACCAAATAAATTCAAATAGCTAGTAGTTTGTGTCAAATCATTTATGATTTTTCAGGACGGAAATTTCAACACTTAGGAAATGGTTCATTGAAATTGAAAGTATATAAAAATGCCCCATTTATCAAAAATTGATTTAATTATCGTTACAATGGTATGATTCGTTTCACGTAACGATTCACAGTAAAGTGAGTTTTTTTTAATTTGATGAAAAATGAATTTTTCAGCATTTATTCATTTTATTTGTGATCTATGTTGAACTTTTCTCATGTCGGAAAAGGTGTAATATTATGAATGATCCATTTAAGTAGCTAGTTCATTTTCTTTTAAAACAGAAGTAGCAACATATATCCTATCCGTAAGAAATTCAGTTTTAAGTATGAGACATGAAAATGCAAATTTCCGTAAAAAAATACTACGTATTAAAATTTCACAAATAGTCAAGAGCTTTGATGACCTTTTCTCGGCTGTGGTCATTTTTATGACACTACTAGTGATGTCACCTGCAATATGTCATTTCAGTGACTCGTATTACCATGCAGGTTAAAAAAACAAAAAACAAACTTCCCGCATCTTTTCTTTTTTACCGAATTGGCACGTATTGTGTTTGGAAGAAATAAACTCACCTCGATTGGTTTTTAAATCAACAAAATCTTCAATCATTTTTTTTTTTTTTTTTTTTTTTTTTTTTTTTTTTTTTTGCGTTGAATATGTTAGACAATATAAACCCCATAATTTACTTTATATTACTCATTCTCTATTTATGGATCGAGTACAAGAGACTTAAACCCTAGAAAACCTAAACCCGCCCGACTAGCATAACCAGTCTAGCTAACACTCCCTGCAATCCAATATCCGAAGATAAATGAACCGGCTTATGCAAACAAACCTTCATAAACACATTATGGAACGTTCATTTAGCTTTGTGAAAACATGAACAAGATTCTTGCAAATGTTCGTCTGTTTGTTTTTATTTAACTACTGGTAATTCTTAGTTATAGCATGGAAGTCTAATTTCTCGTGAAGTCATCAAAATGTCCTTCACTAGACTTGAATTCGATGTCAAAACAATCCATCATCAAAACCATTAGGGTCAGACAATATACTGCTGATGTAGTTGTTGCTGTTGTAAAAACTGCATGAACTTACAGAATCATTGTTTGAATCATGCAAACCATAAGTTGATGAAAACAAATCTAGGTGATTGTTTCTAAGCTCCAAGTTCTCGACTGGGCAAAGTTGATCCCAAAAACATTGAAGATCGTCAATGGTTCCTGGTGAGCCAGTATTATAATGATTTTCTTGAAACTCAAACTGCTGGTCCGTGGTACTAGCGCTGCAGCTAGATGATGAGTAATGCTCTTCAAAAGTAAAGCTAGACTCGAAATAATCATTCATATGATCTTTAGGCTGATGTATGTTCAAAACGCTTTCAGTATCAGATGTTGGTGACAAGGTAATGTCATTTTGCTCGGTTTTTTCACAAACTAGGTTTTGTTTACTTGCTCGTTTCTTCAGATGGGAATTCCAATAGTTTTTTACATCATTGTCGCTCCTTCCAGGAAGTCTCGATGCAATGGTAGACCACCTTTTAATAAATTCAAAAAAGATAAAGTTCAGATACTTGGTTTGTTCCCGTGCGTGATTTTCTAAAGAAGTTAAATGATCATGTAAGTTTATGGATACCTATTTCCGAGAAGGGAATGAGAAACAAGTATGATTTCGTCTTCTTCCTTAGAAAACTTCCCTCGCTTTACGTTAGGTCTTAAATAATTCATCCATCGTAGTCTGCAACTCTTCCCACTTCGCGATAAACCTATAAGCAGAAAAAAAAATGATTCACTATCGCATGTAACTCTAAAAATAAATCAAGACACAAACTCGCAGAGTATAGTTCGGTTATCTTGCTTTACCGGCAAATCTAGGCATGTGAGACCAGTTCCAGATGCCGTATCTGTTGATATAAGATTTCAATTTCTTATCTTCTTCAACTCTCCATGGAGCTTTCTTTATACCTTTCTTCATGTCACTTCTTGGAGACTTCATTCTCATACAGAAATTATATACTCCGTACGTACTTAGTTCCAATTACTAGTACGTTACGTTGTATATGTGC
The DNA here is from genome assembly GCA_030686995.1 of Artemisia argyi. Classification (NCBI taxonomy): domain Eukaryota; kingdom Viridiplantae; phylum Streptophyta; class Magnoliopsida; order Asterales; family Asteraceae; genus Artemisia; species Artemisia argyi. The sequence goes on along the minus strand of CM060678.1, from coordinate 50,205,596 downwards.
AGATGGACTTAGTAGTGACTGATTCGGTACTATAAATACTTGTGCTTTCTTATGGTTAACGAGGTAATTATTCTTGATCTCCATTTCACCATCCAGGATGGTTCCAACATTTATCATATTGTGTTGAATTTTCAGGGTGCATGGTCCATATACTTAATGAGTTAATGTCACCTCTCAAGACGCGTCACATAAGTTAAAAGATGTGTGAACATATGAAAGTCATTTTTAATTATTAAATAGGTGGCTCTCCTGTTGTTCTCCAAAGTACATGTACTTGAAGGAACTAATACTGCAGTGGTCTATCAATTTTGAACATAGACGTCAAAGTTTCATAAAGAACTTTGTAATAATAAAGTAACAACATCATTTACCATTCCTTGACGTAAAACTTACAACTAAATATTGTTGTCATTGAATATTTCCTTCAATACCGATGTCATGGCTCAAGTGAAATTATATTAGTTATAAATCTTTTATGTGTCATGGCTCAAGTGATGACCCTTTTATTTCTTTTTAATAAAACATACCCCTTCAATCACACACACAAAAGAAATAAAAGGGTATGTTTTATAAGACAAAACACAAAAGCTATAACACACGCCACAACCATGGCTTGGGTGATTGAGCGGGTGGTTTGGCGCCACCACAGGTTTCATGGCACTCCCTTACCGCGCGTCAAAGGGTGTTGGCTCAAGGTGCCAAGCCATGACACCTTATGGTCTTGATGCCAAAACTTCCTAGAAATCTAATCCTATTTGAAGTCCAAGTCAAAATTTTGATGATTTTTAAAAAATAGGAAACGATGGAAATTACTAAAACAACGTGAGAAATAAATTATCCAAAAATACTGGAAAACGACATGAATGGATTTTACCTTAAGTAGTGTCAGACACCCAGTACACACCATGTGACTAATAACTCCCCCAATTCTTTTTGTTCACACTTAACAAACATTGAAAACCTAGCTAGACTTTTTGCATTGACTCTTTAAAATGTGTTTTGACAATACATTAATTTTAACAATAATGCATATGTATAGTGATGGGAATTTACTCCCCTTGTTACTCTGAAAACTTATACGGCTCTGGTCTCGAGTTTTTTCTTGTGAGAATAGAAATGATAGGTAAAGGTAAGAAGTGGAAAGAAAAAAAAAGTTGCATTTATATTTCATGTTCTCGAGTTAAAAGAAAATAAACGGAAATGGAAGGAAACTAAACAAAGTGTGTTCTCAAATTGGGAGGAAAAGAAATAAAATAAGAAAAAATTATAGTTATGCATTTTTAAACATAGAAATACATCTATAACAAAAGATATATAAAAACAATGAATGTTATATAACTTATTTTATAACAAATAGTTTAGGTGTAAATTTATTTCCTTCAAAATCCGCCCATAATTGGGCGGAAAATTTTGGAGGAAAAAACCTCTTAATTTTCCTATCAAATCCTTCTTATTTCCTTTCTTTTCTGTTTGATAAAAACTTGAGAACACAATAATTTTTTTATTTCCTTTCATTTTCTGTCTTTTCCTTCTAAAAACAAACTCGAGAACGCAGCGATAATGACGTGTGTATAATTTAATTGTAGATAAAATGGTGTCTCTCATATGGTATTGTTTTATGTAGAACCCAAGCATTGGGTTGCTCTCTTGAGACCATCTATGCATTCTAAAAATAAAAATAATAATAATAATAATAATAATAATAATAATAATAATAATAATAAAAGACTAGATAAAAATAAATCTATATTGCGAATATGAATACTCAGATTGGGACTTTCCTTTTGGTACTTTACATTAATTTTTTTTTTTTTTTTTTTTTTTTTAAGCGATCATTAATCACGGTTGCCTTCATTATTCTGTATTCATCCGTTATTGATTCTTCAATTTGCCAAAATTTGATAGAAAGACGACGGTCACCTAAGAACAATGTCCGAATACAGTATTTAAACTACTAATTGTATGTCTATACATTATTTATCAAATACTCGCCTTTCAAGTTCTCACTGTCAAAGTCTTCATCTACCCCGAATGTTGACATAAATAATGTATGAAAACGTTATTTATATTTTTCGATATCTCTATATTTTGACGATCACAAAATGTAAACTCGTCAATCGTAAGATTACTACGTAAACAAGTATTAAGCTAGTTTATACAACTATATCCAACTTAATCACTTAAGGTATGGATAAACAAGTGCTTAATACATCTTATGATCAAAGGGATATTTAATTAACTAATACAAAGTTTATTTAAATATATAAACATATTATATATTTTTGAAAAACACTTTTGGTAATAAAGAAAAATGTTTTAATCATACTAAATATATGATTTCAAATATTTAACCAAAATCAGTTAGTTTTTCACCAAATAAATTTTCCCCACTAAAAGACAAGTTTTCTGGCTGTTGCAGTTGGGCAGCCCCCTTAATTATAAGGGGCGGTCCCCTTAATTTTAAGGGGGTCGGCCACGATTTAAGGGGACCGGCCAGGCTCCCCTGTCAGAAAATGTCAGAATTCTTCTCCTATAAATACCACCTTAATTCTGGAATTTTTCCCCACCTTTTGCATGAAATTTTCATATCTATAACTCTCTAAACATCCTCTAAAACCCTTTGATCATTTGTATATTAATCCTTGTTTCAAGTGATTCAATCCCTCATCATCCATTCTCATCCAAAGTGCAAAAGAGGAACACTCTTTCTACAACCAAGTTCAAGAAGTGTTGAAGAGTAGTTGTGCATAGTGTATATATATTCATTTGTGAATATTGTGTTGTGCTTGTGATTAATTGTGTAGAAGATATAGAAGTTGTGTAGATAATAGAAGTTGATAAGTAGTGAAGTAGGTTAGTTGTGAAGATAGGTGTGAAGTAGAAGATTGGTGTGTAGAAGATAGTTGTGAAGAAGATTGGTGTGTAGTATATTGGTGTGAAGAAGTTGTGTAGAAGTTGTGATCAAGTTGTGAAGCTGTGTGGTGTGTAAATTGGTGTGTAAGGTTTTCTCCGCCAAAAGGGAGTTTGTTGACATAGTGAAGAAAACTCTCGAGTAGGTGACTCGGGGAGTGGAGTAGGAACAAGGAAGGTGTTCTTGTAGCCGAACCACTATAAATCCTTGTGTTGTGGTTTGATCTTTCTAACTCTTCTCATTACTTATTTATTTACCTTTACTATATTAGCTTTGTTAGTTAGTTACCATACAATTGTTCATATAGTGCAAGTATTGAGTTCACATAAACTAGAATCGAAGTTTTTAAAACAAACTTGTGTTTATAAATTTAAAAGGACGTAAAACTATTCAACCCCCCCCCCCCCTTCTAGTTTTCCACAATTGGTATCAGGAGCCACGTCTAGCAAGATTTTTAAAATATATTGTATTTTAAAACTTGTAACGATCTATGGAATCTGAAAAATATTTAGAAGGGCAATCTATGCAAAGACCACCACTATTTGAAAGTCATGAATTTTTATATTGGAAAAATCGATTCGAAACTTATGTGAAATCAAAAGATCTAGATCTTTGGCATATTATTAGCAATGGTGATTTTTTACCTATTCAAAATAACCCTGAAACTAAGAAAGATGAAATCGTACCTTTTAAAAAACAAAATGATGATTTAAAAAAAAAAAAAAAAAAAAAAAAAAACTTGCTAAAAATAATGAAGCAAAAATGGTTATTTACAATGTGCTACCACGTAAAGAGTACGAAAGGATCTTTATGTGTGAAACCGCAAAAGAAATTTGGAACTCTTTGTTAATAACCCACCAAGGTAATAATCAATTCAAAGATAACAAAATAGATCTACTTGTTCAACAATATGAGCAATTCACGATTCCGGAAGAGGAATCAATTAATAATGCTTTTGCTAGATTTAACACTATAATCACAAGTTTAAAAGCACTTGATGAGAATTTCTCTAGTAAGAATTTTGTTAGGAAGTTTCTTAGAGCTCTTCACCCAAAATGGCGAGCTAAAGTGACGGCTATTGAAGAATCGAAGAATTTGTCAACGCTACAACTTGATGAATTAATTGGTAATTTAAAAGTCTACGAAGCAATAATAAAGAAGGACTCCGAAATGGTTAAAGGGAAACGAGAGCAAAGCAAGTCAATCGCCTTGAAAGCTAGAAAGGAATCCAACAACGAAGATAGCTCATCTTCCAAAAGCGAAGACGAAGAATATGCCATGGCCGTAAGAGATTTCAAGAAATTCTTCAAAAGGCGAGGAAGATTCGTTAGACAACCACACGATGAAAGAAGAACATCTCAAAAGAATAATGATGACAAGTACATCAAGAATGAGAGAAAATGTTTCAAGTGTGGTGATCCAAATCACCTTATTGGAAAATGTCCAATGATGACAAGAGATCAAAATCAAAGAGCGTTTATTGGAGGTGCTTGGAGTGATAGCGATGAAGATGAGAAAGAAACAACAAAGGAAGAAAAGTGTCTCATGGCTAAAACATCAAGTGAGGTACGTTCCGAAACCGAATATTTTAGTGATGAAAATTTATCATTAGATGAAAAAGACTTAGATAGTGAATACAATAGACTATACAAACTAGGACAACAAGTTATGGCTAAAAACAAATCACTAAAATACATAAATAACCAATTAGAAAATGAAGTACTTGAACTAAAAATTAAAATACATCAACTTGAGAAAGGTAAAGAAACTTTTGAAGAATGTAAATCATGTCAAGAGCTTAGAAGTGAAAACAACAAACTTAAGGAAGAAATTTGTAAACTTGATAAATTTGAAAATAGTAGTAACTCACTTAGTAAAATTATAAGTATTCAAAGAATATCCGGAGATAAAACCGGTCTAGGTTTTAACTCAACCGAAGCCTCAACAAGTGAAGTTAAAAATGTTAAATTTGAAAGCGAACTCAAGGAACTAAAACCTTCAAAATCTAATCCTGAGTATATACTCATAAATGATAAGAAAATACATCTAGCTAGTAATGAAGAAATAAAACCGTTTTATAAACCATCTTTAAAAACCGAAGTAGGATCGTCCAAAACTAAAACAAGATCTAAAACTCCACCACCTAGGAAACCGAATAATTCTTACCCTAGACCTAAAACACCTCAACCAAAAGTAAACCAAAATAGACAAAACTTTAACAATAATCAACAAATGTGAAACTTCAATCCATGGGGAATGTTTCCACCATATATGCACCCAAGTCAAATACAAAACATGTTCGGGATAAATAACTTTGGTCAAATGAGACAATGGGGACCAACGTGAAAACTTTCACCATTCATACATGGAAATCTTTGATGTCACCCCGTGTTCGGACTTTCCTTTGAAGATTTTGAAGTTTAACGCATTGAAGACGAAAGGTACACATTTCCTTTTATTTCCTTGTAAACAAATGCATGCTTAGTTTAGTATCTAGCTTTTATGTGATTTTGATTGGTTCATTATTCTCTCTAGTCTTCACTTCTATACATATATATACTTATCTACTTATACTATATATATATATATATATATATATATATATATATATATATATATATATATATATATATATATATATATATATATATATATATATATATATATATATACTCGTAGCTATATCTAGGATCTTATAACCTAAAAAACTCATTTGTTGATTTTCTAGAACTAGAAATTGTTCGTTTACGAACCTTTTCTTTTCCCCATTTGCCTTATTGAACTTTAATGTTCAACAACACTCATGCTGATGAAGAGAGATGAGTCGAAAAATCTATGGATGAAACAAACTCCCGGCTTCCGTTGCATTCGTCTCCTTCCTTTATTCTCGTCTTATAAGCCCATACTACATACATATATATATATATATATATATATATATATATATATATATATATATATATATATATATATATATATATATATATATATATATATATACTTATGAACCTTCCACAACGTTCTCGTGTACTTGACAACTTGATAAATTTTATCCGAAATAATCAAGAAAATTTAATTGGCAAATTGTCAAGTAAAAGTGTCATGTAATTCCTTTCGTGCGAATACCCTCCAACGTATTTTTGATTAAATATAAATCTAATACATACATATAAATATTTTCTTGTTCTTTCCAGAAACTAAAATCAAAAATATCAAATTTTGGAGGGCGGCCCCCTTAATGTTTTAGGGGACCGGCAGCCAAATGAAGGGCGGCCCCCTTAATGTTTAAGGGGGCCGGCTATCTGATAGTTCAAACCCGTTTTTCTCCTTTTTCCTTTTGCCAAACACTCCACTTTTTCATACTTCCCTTCCCTTGCTTCTGCTGTGACGAAAACCAAAACCCAAAAACACCTCAAATCACTTCCAAATCACATATTTCGGGTTAATTCGCAAAGGGCAAATTCATCTAACACAATCACCATTACTTATTGTAAGTTTTTCATAACACATTTCATCTAATTTCATCTTATTTGATCATACTCATGATTATGCATGTTTTATAAAATTCGTCAAATTTAACAATTTCTTTCGAATTAAGCCTTAAAACTCCATAACCAAATGCTTCCCCTAGGATTAGGATGATTGATCAATACTAGAAACTAGTTATTATAAACTATCATGTCGAAAATTTTTGAAAAATTTCATACACTCCTTTTCAAAAATTTTAGTAAACTCATTGTTGAATAATGATTTGAAAACGTGTTAAAACTAATCACATTATATTTTTGTAACTTGTAAAACTTGAAATTACATTTTTCGACTAAGAAAAATTATATTGGTTCACAATATAGGGGTGTTTGGATTATGTCCAAATATTATCGAAACATAGTCATTATAATTTTTATAAAACTTTGTTATAATTATAAACCTAAAAATTGCTAATCGGACTCGTCAAGATATATAATTCATATATATATTGACATACTAGGGGTATAAGTCAATAGTTAAGGAAGCGTTTGGTTTATTACTAAAAATGACATTTTTAAGTAAAAATACAAACCATCTTTTTCAAAAACAAATCACATGCATAAGAAACTCGCAAGAAATAACTAGTTTTACAATCTAATGTAAATCTAGTAAATTTCATGATATATTAAGATGTTTAAAGGGGCGTTTGGATTTGTCCATAACTACTCATTAAACATCGTAAAGTATATCTAGAACGAGTTAAAAACAATATTAAGGAACATGGTAATCTACTTCTTAGGATTAGTAACGAAGTATGTTTACGTTCCAACATAAGCCTTAACAATAAACATATACTTTTATCTTTCTTTATATTTATTTTGGTCTTTTTGTATTGTTGATGTGTTTAGGTGAAAATGCCCAAAGCAACTACCGAAGATCTTTCTCACACTAAAAACTACATTCCTAAAGTTTCCCAACTCCCTACTACATCTCCTTCCATTGGACTTATATATCGTCAAATTGAAGATAGAAATGTTCATGAAGGACGTGTAGTAGATCTTGCTTTTGCTCAATCCGACTACATAAATCGCGTGTTTACAAGCATCAACTTCAATTGTCTTTATGAAATAAATGAACCTATCATTCCTCGTTTCATAATGGATTTCTATATCCAAGTCACCGTCCAAACCAATGATCTTGGTTTCATCACCATCTCTTTCATGATTCAAAATGAATTTATCACCCTCACTCTCGAACAATTTGGTCATATCCTCCAAATTCCTTTTAGAGGTCAAGCCGTTTTCACAAACGAGTGGGACCTCGAATCTCTTAATCGCTATCGACCAACCTTCGGTCCCTATTTCGACGAAATTCCTCATCCCGACGAAATTCGTCAAATCCTTGGTGTGGACCGTGCCACCACAAGCCGAAAAATAAAATCCAAAAACGTTCAAATCTCTCCATACCAACTTCTCCTCAAAGAATTAAGCCCCCACATGAAGCGTTGGGAAGAACTCATTCGTGAGAATGCGTTTGGTACCGGAGGTCACCGGGACCATCTCCCGGTGTGCCTTGCTCATATGTTGTATTGTATAGCTGTCGAAAAGCCGTACAATTTGGCCTACTTCTTCATCAAACGGATTGAGTGTGCTAGAAAAACTCCCAAAGCCAATCTTCCATATGGAATGTTCCTCACTCGTCTCTATCGTCATGTTATCGAGTACTACCTCGATCTTGACAATAGTATCTATGAGTCCATGTACCCCACTCTACGTCCTCTCGCTTTAAAACAAGCTCGACGAACTCGAAGTGACAAGGGTAAACCTCGTCGTCATAGCTTTCATGGATCATCCTCAAGGCAAGACGATGACGATGAGGAGGAAAACATCCATGATGCTAGTACCCCTTCGTTTTCTGAGTTCGTTGACAATTTAGAGGATCTTGACTATCCCGAGTATTCTACCCCATCTCCTAGTGATCAAAACGAAGAAGTGCTTCATGAACGAACTACCGAGATGCTTAGAAGACAAAAGAGCTTGCACGAAGAAGTTAGAGGTGGCTTCAAATCTATTGGAAAGACTTTGAAGGGTATCTTCGGGAAGAAAATGAAATGATATGCTTGGACTATATTTGTTAAACAATATTTAATTTTTATGTCTTGTATGCTATTTGTCCGAAGTATGATCGGAAGTACTTGTTATTTGGATATTTGTTTAGGATGCTAACTTGATTGCTTTTAATATATGCTTTTTAATGCATGCTTCACTTAATCTATATATATATGTTTGCATGACTAGTTAATGTTTATATAAATATATGACATGTATGCTTTCTAATAGACCAAAACAAATGTGAAATGTCCAAATAGAGCTTGCTGCAAATACAAAACAGAACATAACATTTTTCCAGAAAATTTTTGAAAATTTTGGTTTCTGGGTCGTCAGATGGGCGGCCCCCTTAAATTATAAAGGGCGGCCCCCTTAAAATTAAGGGGACCGGCCTCCATTTAAGGGGACCGGCCATCTAGAACAGTTTTTACACTGTTTTCTTTTGCATCTTGTGATCCCTTTTGCTAGTCCCAGCTATCATTTCCCTTAAAAACTAAACTGATTTTGGAATATAACATTGCAATTTCAAATTAATTCCACTTCTAAACATGTTTTCCCACTATATAATCTCCATGCATGTTTAATTCACATTCCATCATCCTCAAACATTCATCAAACATCATCATGTCATCACCAAGAACCACCTATTCAAACAATGCCAAGAAACAAAAACTTGTCATCATTCCACCCAAACAACTCTTCATTGATCTTACAAATGAAGACAACACCACTCCATCTCCACCACCTCAATGTTCATCTCCTAGTGTACCAAATGCACCCTCCAAAACACCTTCAACAAATGGAAACTCCACTTCCTCCATACCATCCACTTCATCCATAAATGACTACATCAACACCCACTTATCTCCTCCAACAATTGATCAACCATCACAACCTACCAATGAGAACACATCTCTTGCACTCACTCTCTCATTATCACCATTAACACCTCTTGATGCACATTTCTCATCATCTCCTATCAACCCACCAACCTATAACCCCGTCCCATGGAGCTTACTTGAAGCTCATGGAGACACTTGCCTTTGTTGCATTCACAACCGAACAATTGTGTTCGGATTAAGAGATGAGATCCAATACATGTTTTCTCATATTGAAAACATGTTGCATCAACCACCAACAACAAACACAACACCTCCACCACCATCAACAAACACACCTCCACCATCACCATCTCCATGTTCACCATCCATTCCTCCCAATTAAACATGCTTGGTGTTTTACAAATAAAATTATGTTAAACCTTTTTGGATGGCAAGCTCTAGAGAAGGACTCTCATGTTTGAGCCTTGGTTTTCTTTTTAACTTAGTGATGATTCTAAGCCTTTAAGGCTTTTGTTAGTTGCATTACTTGTTATGGTGGTTAATGTAATGCTTGATGTATTTTTTTATTATTATTAATGTTATGGTTATGTTTAGTCTTTACTCTTGCATGCTATATACATATATATGTTGCTTGCCACTAAATATTTTTGCAAGATATCCATATCTCGATTCCTTTTGGCCTCAAAACGAGGGGGAGTATACTTCGAGGGGGAGCTTACATTAACATGGGATAACCTTTTTTGATGCTAATAAAAAGGGGAAGAAGTGATATAAACTCACAATAATACTTGAATATATACTAATTTTCGATTAATGAGTTTAAATTTTGTAATCATCAAAAAGGGGGAGATTGTTGACATAAATAATGTATGAAAACGTTATTTATATTTTTCGATATCTCTATATTTTGACGATCACAAAATGTAAACTCGTCAATCGTAAGATTACTACGTAAACAAGTATTAAGCTAGTTTATACAACTATATCCAACTTAATCACTTAAGGTATGGATAAACAAGTGCTTAATACATCTTATGATCAAAGGGATATTTAATTAACTAATACAAAGTTTATTTAAATATATAAACATATTATATATTTTTGAAAAACACTTTTGGTAATAAAGAAAAATGTTTTAATCATACTAAATATATGATTTCAAATATTTAACCAAAATCAGTTAGTTTTTCACCAAATAAACTTTCCCCACTAAAAGACAAGTTTTCTGGCCGTTTCAGTTGGGCGGCCCCCTTAATTATAAGGGGCGGTCCCCTTAATTTTAAGGGGGCCGGCCACGATTTAAGGGGACCGGCCAGGCTCCCCTGTCAGAAAATGTCAGAATTCTTCTCCTATAAATACCACCTTAATTCTGGAATTTTTCCCCTCCTTTTGCACGAAATTTTCAGATCTATAACTCTCTAAACATCCTCTAAAACCCTTTGATCATGTGTATATTAATCCTTGTTTCAAGTGATTCAATCCCTCATCATCCATTCTCATCCAAAGTGCAAAAGAAGAACACTCTTTCTACAACCAAGTTCAAGAAGTGTTGAAGAGTAGTTGTGCATAGTGTATATATATTCATTTGTGAATATTGTGTTGTGCTTGTGATTAATTGTGTAGAAGATATAGAAGTTGTGTAGATAATAGAAGTTGATAAGTAGTGAAGTAGGTTAGTTGTGAAGATAGGTGTGAAGTAGAAGATTGGTGTGTAGAAGATAGTTGTGAAGAAGATTGGTGTGTAGTATATTGGTGTGAAGAAGTTGTGTAGAAGTTGTGATCAAGTTGTGAAGCTGTGTGGTGTGTAAATTGGTGTGTAAGGTTTTCTCCGCCAAAAGGGAGTTTGTTGACATAGTTAAGAAAACTCTCGAGTAGGTGACTCGGGGAGTGGAGTAGGAACAAGGAAGGTGTCCTTGTAGCCGAACCACTATAAATCCTTGTGTTTTGGTTTGATCTTTCTAACTCTTCTCATTACTTATTTATTTACCTTTACTATATTAGCTTTGTTAGTTAGTTACCATACAATTGTTCATATAGTGCAAGTATTGAGTTCACATAAACTAGAATCGAAGTTTTTAAAACAAACTTGTGTTTATAAATTTAAAAGGACGTAAAACTATTCAACCCCCCCCCCCTTCTAGTTTTCCATAATTGGTATCAGGAGCCACGTCTAGCAAGTATTTGGTCTTCCAACACTTCGACCTTCACCATCTTTTCTTCAACTTTAACCTCGGTTATTGGTACATGTATTTGGTCTTCGTATGGAATCATCGCAATTCTCTTTCCATCCCATAATAAAAGGTAGATATTAGGTTTCAAATCGTAAAAACCTTGAACTTTGCAACGCCAAGATTTTCCCAACCGAATATAACAATCCTCCATGTCATCCAAATAACAAATTACCTCATCCTTGTAAGATTTACCAATAGAGATCGGAATCCTACAAACCTCATGACCTCCAACCAAACAAGTTTCTATTGGAAAATTAAAGTAATTGACCAATTTTCTTGACGCCAAGTTTCTAGCCCCATAATTATCAATAATTAAAGGAAATACCTTTTTATTGATTGAAACTCTTGAATGAAACCACTTGATTGTTGGTAGTCGAATCTCCATCTTCATGCTTTCCTCCCATTCATCAACCCTCCTATTGTTGAACAGGGATTTGTTGCACGTACGGTTGTCAATAGATCCGCCTATGGTTGGATGAATACTTGAACCACCATAATTGCTACCCTCGCGATTCTTGTGGATTAATACCCTACCTACTATCACAGAACATAGTTCTTTTAGCATAGTGTAACAGCTGTCAAGTTTATTCATGGATTTGGTAGAACCAAGATCCATGTACTCTCCAGACCATACCACACCAACAGTATGGGTTTTTGAATCTTCTACACCATTTATCATCTATGATACTAACAAGCTCTAGACATTAATTGAAGTAGAACCTTCTACACCAATTACCACCAGGATGCTAAAAAGCTCTGATGCCAACTGACACAGGACGCGCGAGCATATTTAGTTAAACCCTAATCCAAGGGTGATAAACAAAGTGCACCCTGCGAGAATAAAACCCAGACAAGAGAATAACTCTTAAACACAAAGTTTATTAATAATCAATGATCAAAAAGATAAATTACAATGAAACAAATGTCATATATTTATAGGGTAGTAAAACTTGTAGAACAAGATAACCTAATTATTCTAGAACTAACAAACTAAAGAAATTAAAATAAAAAGTAACGACACAAATAAAACCCAGTAGGGTTACTTCAAAAATTACCTGGAAAAACCTTATAAGTAGTGAGTTTGTGTAGGAGAAGTAGAAGTTATGGTAGTAAATCTACTCCCCTGTGTTTTTGTAATGTACTAAGGTTACTTATAGATTTTTGGTTGAAAGTAGGAGTACGGTAAGTAAGTCTACTCCCTTCAAACGGCACTTTACTGAGGTTACTCCTACTACCAGTAACATCATTCTATATTCGTGTCTTGATCAAGAATCTCGTCACTATCACTATGTATACTTGTGAGATGAACTTCCTATGTTATAATGTTTTGATATGCTTATGACAATTACTGCAATATGCATGAAGCTTATATACATGTATGAAGGGGGAAAAAATCGCATTCAAGGGGCCTAATTAGAAATTGTGGCACAGGGCCACCAAAATCTACAAGACGGCCCTGGAAACCAACAATGTACACTTTCCTTGGAATCTCGTCATTGTATCTAACTATTTCTCTTACAATATTGTGTCTCCTTCAATTGTTTTATCTCATTACATTTATAAATTATAAGAATGAGCATCTACTCTCTTGTCATGCATGTTTAGAACTCAAGTAAAAGACTAGCCATTTGGTTCCATTTCCGGATGTACTTGTCAGCCCAATTGGCCATGAAGCCCACCACACCATGTCCTAAAAGGACTGTAAATCATTTGCGATAAGGGTTAATTCCATATATACTTAATTTAAGCTTCCAAATGTTATATTTACCCAACTAAAAATAATAATACATTGTAACCCAATTTAAACACCATATTTGTCATACCATGCCATTCTATTATCACACCAATTAAACTTAATTAACATTATTAAATACCCATTATACCTTTAACAAAAAACAATGTCTCCATAGAGGCATATACAACAACTACCAAGGCCAAATAACAAACTTTAACAAAAACACCACTCAGTGGAGTAAACAAAAACACCAACAATGACCCATGGCTAACTCCTGTAGGACTGTTGCCTTCTTTTTCTTGTTAAAAAAGGAAGGAATTATATTAGGAAACAGAGAACCAAGTTGTACGAAAACAAATAAATAAAACAAGCTGGCAATATCAGCGCCTAAAGCGATATACTGAAATAGAACATGACACTAAAGGATAGATATGATCACTATAAGTTGTATCCGGATTTGATCCTTAATTGTTGGATGAATCATGTCCGGCAACTTGCTCATTGATGAGTGCTCAAACACTCGTCATTTTTGGTCAAATCTGAACTGCAAAACATACAAAAACACTCAGAAATGCATCAAATTACTGAAAATATTTCAAAATCGTGTTTTATATGTTTTAGATGCAAAAAGAGTAAAAACAGATGAAAAACGTACAAAGTTTGCAAAATTGGCAGTTTCAGTCCCCCAACTTTCAAAATTTGGCAAAAATAGTCCCTGAGCACTTATTTGGAAAGAAAAATCACCAAAGGTCCTTTTGAAATCATAAATTGTCATATTTAGTCCTTTGGTGAAAAATCTCAAAAGTTTTGGAAAATTACAAGTTCAGTCCCTGTACTTTCAGACTTTGGCAGAATTGGTCCCTGGTGGGAAATTTTTGGAAGAAAAATGAATTTTGGTCCTTGGGAAATCACAAGAAGTCAAAATTAGTCCTTGGGTGAAGAATTTGGAAAATTTACAATTTGGCCCCTGAAGTTTGAAAATTGACATAAAAGACCCCTGGGATTTCTAATTTTGAAAAATTGCAACTTTGGTCCTTATGTTATTCACATGTAACAATTATGGTCTTTGTAAGAAATTTTGGAAAGTGGCAATTCAAGTCCTTATACTTTGCAAATTTTACACATATGGTCCTTGTGATTTACTACTTACCAAACGGACCCTTTTGATTATTAAATCTACCTCAATCCATCACCCCTGATCCAACATAACCCCAAGCGCAATCCTTCCCAGGCCCATCTCCATTTTATAATAAAACAAGCCATGGTCAACGAGTTAACATGCCAGGGTCAAACAAACGGTCAAACACCATCCCCTCCATCCTTCCCTGGTTTCCAGCTCCATGTCCCCTCCTCCTCTCCATTTTCCTCACCAACTCCACCAACCTCATTAATATACTATCACCTACACCCAACCAACCCCCCTCCTCATAAATTCCATCACCCAATCCACTACAACCTGCCAATTACCATTTCCCGCCAAAAATTAATTCAAGGGTGGAGATTGATTGGAGCCATCCTAGGGCTGAGAAGGAAGTGGGATTCAATCCTGGGACCCACAGGAACTCAAAATTACTATAAAAGAAACAAGAGAGAAGCAGGGAAAATTATTAGAGTAGTATTAGTTAGTTTTAGTTTAGTAGTGTAATTATAATTATGTAATCACCTTCTGCTTTGTATTTTCTGTTTCTCCACTTAGTTTACAAGTGTATTTTCACAATTCAAATTTAATTGGATTTCTATTTCAGTTTATGCAAATTTGAATTTTTACACAAATTTTCAAGTCATTTGTTACTTCATTTAAATACCATGCATTTAATCTCAGAATGTCTCTTGGGTATTGTTAAGTTTATTTGAAATCAAAGAAAAGCAAAATTCAGAAAAGAAAAGAGAAAAGAAAAATACAAAAAAAATATAATAAATAAATAAAAAATTATTGAAGAAGATGTAGTAGCAGTTGCAGACAAAGATGGTGATCATGGTTTAGAGTCTCAGGGAGACAGTAGGTAAATAGTGAAAGTTTCAATCTTTGTTTTGAGCTCAAGGTCATATGTAAGTCCCATTTCAGTTTTATTTTAATATTGATTTGCATATTTTGTAATTGCTAGTTGTAGTTGTTTATTGTTGTTGATTTATACTTATTTGTGTTTTTTCTGTGTTAGTAGAAGTTAAATGGTGGATTTCATGGTTTAAAATATCTTACTGCTTAATCAAAGCCCATTTTCAGTTTCATTAGGGGTGTTTGGAACAAGTTGTTGTGGTGAGATATTGTTGACATTAGGAGTTAGGGTGTAATGGTTCACTGTCATTAGGCTCACATAAGTGTAATTTGAACATTACTTTGGTCATTTTCTCATCAAAAGTCAAAAATGACCCAGTGATCACCATATCAGTCCACTGTTGTGGATTTTAGATCCACAAGCCTTCATTTTATCTTGTAATTGGTAGTTTTAGCTTAAATTAAGTTAATTATAGCTTATTACATGTATCTCTGTCAATTAGAAGTAATCTAATCTCATTTTAGTCAACCCTTGCATGTTATTGAAAAAAGTCAAAAGTTGCACATCAGATTTTTCCAAAAGTTGTGGGAATTTTATTTAATTTTGTGTTGGGATTGGAGGCTTGTGCTTTTTACATGTTACAATCTACCAGCTTAACTTTATGATTCCACCTTCATTACATTTTTGGTAATTTATCTCTCTGGGCCCCACCTTCACCCAAAGTCACCTGCAGGGGGAGGTTGTCCCCTGCATCAGCAGATACACAACCATCACCACCACCTTTGGTGGTGGTTTCTGGCCACCTCAGTGGGCCCCACTACCACCACTTGGCTTCTTTAAACCCCCCTCCTACCCCTCTTCATGGTTTGACCTTTAGTTTGACCTAGGACCCTGTGGACCCCACCTGAATCAACCCCTAAACTTTGTCTCAAATTCTGAGTTGCATTTGGTTTTTGGAAGTGCTTATTTTAGCTTAATTACTTATCCAGTGGTCCCCATGTGCTTTTTATAGCTTAACCTTGTTCATTATACTCAATTGAACCAGAATCAACCATAGTGGGTCCCACTTAAGCTCATTTGAGCTTATTTGCTTATTTGGTCTACATAAGTCAACTGTTTGGCTTATTGCTTCATAATCAGCTTATTTTCAAGTTACATAAAAGTTGTTTTTACAAAAGTTGTTTGTTTTTAGGTGTAAATTAGTTTTCAAAAAGAAAAATCAAGAAAAACCAATTTAATAATAAGTGATAGTTTCTATTTAATGTAATTTAAATTTTAATTTTCATTTTTATATTTTTATTAAGTAATTGGCATTTTTATATTTTTATTAATTACCTTTTATATTAAATTAATTTTAGTAAATTTCTCAGATTTTTATTTTGTCATTTAGTATTTATTAGATTTAATATTAGTTTTCTTAGTAATTAATTAATAATTAAGTTTTAAATAGCATAATTAGTTTTTATTAAGTAAGACCTAGTTTATATATTTTTCCTAGCTTTTATATAGTATAATATAATTTTAGGAATTTTTATAGAATTTTTACTGTTCATTTGATATTTTTTATAATTTAAAATAGTTTAATTAGGTAATTAATATTTAATTAGTAATTAATTAATATAAAATCCACAAAAAGACAAAAATACATATTTTTAGTTTTAAAATTTGTTTTTAGTTATTTTATAATTTTAGAAATTTAATTTTCATTTTTCTAGTATTTAATTAATATTATATTGTATTTAAGTATTTTAAATATTAATATTTAGTATTAAATAATATTTAATTAATATTAAATAAATAATTAGTGTAAAAATTTATTTTCTTTTTCTAAAAATTTTCTTTTGTCCTTTAGTTTGTAAAAAAGTCATTTTCACCCCTTGGGGGTTTTCAGATTTCAGTTTTCACTTTTTATTTTGTACGTTTACGTTATTTAAAACGTGAACGTACGCGTTTTTAGATATTAAACGTTTTTTAGCTTTCACGTAACCGTTCCTATAGCTTATTTAAGCTATTTCATTGTAGATTCCTTAGTTTAACCAATCTCAAACCCTTTCCTGTCCAAATTCACCCGATCACAAACCCGTGTGATAACCATCCACACCTCGTCGGGACATAACGACCCGGGGAAACACTATACTTCCACGGAGCATTGACTCTAGGCTGTTTGACTTAGTTGACCATCCTTTGGTCAATTTAGGTTGACTGTTTGGAGCCAATCAAAATTTGGCGTCGCTGCCGGGGAGGTGTGCACGCTATTCTAAATGGTTTTGCGTATTGGTGAACTTGGATATACATCATTATATATTTACCACCCTTGTTCCTATTTTCTTATTATTATCATATAAAAACAAAACTATTCCCGAAAACATTTTCAAATCAGTTTTCAACAAACACAAAAACACAAAAACATTTTCTTTCTTATTTGTATATAAAATATTTTCCAAAAACACCAAAAATATCCTTCTTCACCCTCCTACCCTTTTGATTCTCCATTCCTCACCCTCTATACACTTTTGATTCTTTCTATGTCTCATCCACACCTTCTGATCTGTGAATGGTGTGGTAGTCCTTATAATGGTGGCAATTGCCCCGGTTGTGGCATGGTAGAGTCGGGAAACGGGTCTGTCTATAACCAAGATCCCTATTCCTACCATGACACGACTGATTTATTCCATCAGCTACCACACCATGAGACTCAACAGTTTTACTGTTGTGAGTACTGTGGTGGTTCACACTACAGTTCTGATTGTCAATCGGGAAACACGCTTGTCTATGAGCAGTTTCCTGATAACAATTATAACTCTAGCACATACAACCCACAGCCACATCAGTTTTACTGTTGTGATTACTGTGGAGGTCCACACTCTAGCTCGGATTGTCAAACAAGGAATCCATTTTCTTGTAACAATTACGACTATTTGTTTTCAGACCCACCTCCACAGTACCAAATGATCCAGGCAACTCCTCATGATACTGAGCAAGACCTTTTACTAAAGGCTCTTGATATATTGAAAGAACTTAAGGAGGAGTTGGTTACTACATTGTTTCAAGACTCTCGTGAGAAATCTATGGCAGAATTACTTGCCGAAGAACGAGATGCTAGAAACGAATTGAGCATGGAAGAATTGCTAGTCTTAGAACAAGCAGCTATAACACGTGCCAAATTTCGTAAAGCTGCTCTTCTAGACTGTGATGATGATAGTGATAATGAAGATACCCTTGATATCCTTCAATTTTATAAGGGTTCGTCAGATTCATCATTTGTGATTCCTCCCATTGAAAATCAGGGAGAAAATAATGTGACGAAGAAATTACTAGCAGAAGATCAAATGGAACTTGTACAATCCATGAATGCTAGCTCCTCTCATCTCCCTCAGTCTATTGATATCACACCCGAAGTTCACACTCACTCTCTAAACATGGGGGATGAGCATCTTAGCACTGTTCCTAATAAGGAATCAGACGAATTAATAAAGTCTAGTGTTGAGATCCTTGTCCCAATCCCGAGAGAGTCACAGGGGACTTTTGAACAAGTGTGTGATATTCCTTCACCCCCTGATAATCCAAATGATCAAATTGAGACTGTCTCTGATTCCAGTGATGATTGTTTATCTTATGGAGACATTGAGTATGTTGATGCATCCCTTCCCCACTCTAATGTTGACTTTCTTCTCGAGGAGTTCGTCGATGAACTCACTCACACCAATCCACTTCTATCAGGAGGTGATGATGATCTCCGTGATTTCAAAGATGATATGGAGGAAGTCGAAGCATTCCTTGCCCTAGATAGTTCAACTTCGTATGAAGTTGATGATAACTATGTTGATTCTGAGGGGGATATTCTTTTCCTTGAAAGCTTATTGAATGATGATCCATCACTCAATTCCTATCTCAACACCGGGCTTAGTGATTCACATACTGATGAAAATTCTTTATCTTATGGAGACATCAGTGATGTTGATGAAATATCTTCTGAGCCCA
Organism: Artemisia argyi; assembly: GCA_030686995.1. NCBI lineage: Eukaryota > Viridiplantae > Streptophyta > Magnoliopsida > Asterales > Asteraceae > Artemisia > Artemisia argyi. Next base: position 50,186,323 of record CM060678.1, on the reverse strand, counting down.
TCATTGATCACCTTATCATGACTCCTTCGGAGTATGATGGCAAGAAACATCATGATCGGGGGGAAAGATTCTCAATCATGAGAATTTGTATTTCTATGACAAATTATCCCACCCTCCCTCCCGGGATGTTTTCTAACCCTAAGAGCTTACCCGACAAAATCCAAATTCAGGAAACTAAACCTGATCTTGAGGATGAGCATCTTTTCATGATTGTTCTCATGATATTCTCGGTACCTTCCTGTCTTCTTCACTCCTTCGGGAATGAAGACACTATATTTGACCCCGGCATTTCCATTTACCATTATCTTGATCTGGGATTATATCTCATCAGTGTGGAACTTTCACGTGCTTCAAATGTTTGTCCAAACATCTTGAATGAAAGTCCGATGGAGATTGCTTCTTCCACATCATGCTTCCCCAAGGACAAATGAATTCGGGGTCGAGTCAAGCTAGCGACTCGGTAAACAAAAACAATAGCATGCTTATAGGGTTTTCACCCTAAGTGTGGGGGAGTTACCCCTATTTTGGTTACCAATAAAGTGAAAAAACAAAAATGATGTTTCCACATTTAGATTGTAATGTTGCCCTTTTACGTTCAAAGAGTCGGCATAATAGCCGGGACTTTAAATATTGAGGACAATATTCATTCTAAGTGTGGGGGGTATTCTAGCGAATTTTATTTTATCACATTTTACTATCTAGTACCCCCGTTTTTAGCCAAAATCTCAAAAATTTTAAAAAAAAAATCACTTGTGCTTCAAAAATTTTTGTGGTTATCAGTCCGCCTTGTCTGACCGACAAAAGGATTGGCTAATCCAGGAGCAAACGGCTCTTGGTAAAGATATATCAAATCCGTTTATGGCTTGCAATTTGCCCAAAATTGTATGGTACCTCAACTCGCCATATCCTAAAAAGCGAATGAGTTGGCTAGCCCGCAAGATTATGGCTTGTTGTAAAGGCAGTGGAAAAACCATAATTGGTAATCAGCTCACCAAGATGTCGACTGTGTCCATCAAGAGTTGGCTAGTCCAGAAGCAAACAGCTTTTGGTAAAGACTAATCAAATCCGTTGAAAGCTGGTGGTTTGCTCAAAATCACATGGTTATCAGGTGGACCATAGTTCTTACTTGAATTGATACATCTGGCTACTCCAAAAGTGATGGCTTTTGGTAAAGAGTTTAAAATCCATTAATTTTTCAAAACAGTTTATTGCTAGGGACTAGCAATAGTTTAGTGTGGGGGATTGATGAATGCTCAAACACTCGTCATTTTTGGTCAAATATGAACTGCAAAACATACAAAAACACTCAGAAACGCATCAAATTACTAAAAATATTTCAAAATCGTGTTTTATATGTTTTAGATGCAAAAAGAGTAAAAAAAGATGAAAAACGTACAAAGTTTGCAAAATTGGCAGTTTCAGTCCCCCAACTTTCAAAAATTGGCAAAAATAGTCCCTGAGCACTTATTTGGAAAGAAAAGTCACCAAAGGTCCTTTTGAAATCATAAATTGTCATATTTAGACCTTTGGTAAAAAATCTCAAAAGTTTTGGAAAATTACAAGTTCAGTCCCTGTACTTTCATACTTTGGCAGAATTGGTCCCTGGTGGGAAATTTTTGGAAGAAAAATGAATTTTGGTCCTTGGGAAATCACAAGAAGTCCAAATTAGTCCTTGGGTGAAGAATTTGGAAAATTTACAATTTGGCCCCTGAAGTTTAAAAATTGACATAAAATACCCCTGGGATTTCTAATTTTGAAAAATTGCAACTTTGGTCCTTATGTTATTCACATGTAACAATTATGGTCTTTGTAAGAAATTTTGGAAAGTGGCAATTCATGGTTTGACCTTTAGTTTGACCTAGGACCCTGTGGACCCCACCTGAATCAACCCCTAAACTTTGTCCCAAATTCTAAGTTGCATTTGGTTTTTGGAAGTGCTTATTTTAGCTTAATTACTTATCCAGTGGTCCCCATGTGCTTTTTATAGCTTAACCTTGTTCATTATACTCAATTGAACCAGAATCAACCATAGTGGGTCCCACTTAAGCTCATTTGAGCTTATTTGCTTATTTGGTCTACATAAGTCAACTGTTTGGCTTATTGCTTCATAATCAGCTTATTTTCAAGTTACATAAAAGTTGTTTTTACAAAAGTTGTTTGTTTTTAGGTGTAAATTAGTTTTCAAAAAGAAAAATCAAGAAAAACCAATTTAATAATAAGTGATAGTTTCTATTTAATGTAATTTAAATTTTAATTTTCATTTTTATATTTTTATTAAGTACTTGGCATTTTTATATTTTTATTAATTACCTTTTATATTAAAGTAATTTTAGTAAATTTCTCAGATTTTTATTTTGTCATTTAGTATTTATTAGATTTAATATTAGTTTTCTTAGTAATTAATTAATAATTAAGTTTTAAATAGCATAATTAGTTTTTATTAAGTAAGACCTAGTTTATATATTTTTCCTAGCTTTTATATAGTATAATATAATTTTAGGAATTTTTATAGAATTTTTACTGTTCATTTGATATTTTTTATAATTTAAAATAGTTTAATTAGGTAATTAATATTTAATTAGTAATTAATTAATATAAAATCCACAAAAAGAAAAAAAATACATATTTTTAGTTTTAAAATTTGTTTTTAGTTATTTTATAATTTTAGAAATTTAATTTTCATTTTTCTAGTATTTAATTAATATTATATTGTATTTAAGTATTTTAAATATTAATAATTAGTATTAAATAATATTTAATTAATATTAAATAAATAATTAGTGTAAAAATTTATTTTCTTGTTCTAAAAATTTTCTTTTGTCCTTTAGTTTGTAAAAAAGTCATTTTCATCCCTTGGGGGTTTTCAGATTTCAGTTTTCACTTTTTATTTTGTACGTTTACGTTATTTAAAACGTGAACGTACGCGTTTTTAGATATTAAACGTTTTTTAGCTTTCACATAACCGTTCCTATAGCTTATTTAAGCTATTTCCTTGTAGATTCCTTAGTTTAACCAATCTCAAACCCTTTTCCTGTCCAAATTCACCCGATCACAAACCCGTTTGATAACCATCCACACCTCGTCGGGACATAACGACCCGGGGAAACACTATACTTCCATGGAGCATTGACTCTAGGCTTTTTGACTTAGTTGACCATCCTTTGGTCAATTTAGGTTGACTGTTTGGAGCCAGTCACTCATTATATACACGAACAATTTCATCGTTAAACAAATGATACAATAAACCACACTAACATGGTGATCTATATTAGAGAAAATTCCAAAACTAGTCACAAAACTCAACTTGCATTCACTTCCTTAAAAAAATTAAAAAAATAATAATAAATAAATTAAATAAATAAATAAAATATTCCCAAAACCTTCTAGACTGTGCAACTCCATAAAAAATTTGATAAGTGTCCAAAAAGTAGGTGAGGTTTTTTGTTTGACCAAAGTGATATTCTGTGTGAGGGTTATTAGACAAAGATGTTACTAAAGTTTGCGTTTATGTTGTCCTAAGGTAATAAAGTTTCAAAGTTGTCATCCAGGTTACTCAAGTTCACGGGTTTATCAACTGGGTTGATATGCGGGATTGCGCCCTCGCAACAGGTTTTACCTCTCAAAGGATCTTGAAAAGCTTGCAATCCTCGCCAGGCAGTGTACCTGATCGTTGTAGTATAGTATAGTGACAAGTACCGGAGGATTGATCGTTCAACTCAGGAATAGTGTCGCTAAGATTAGAAAGCCTACTAAACTAGGTCTAGAGGTGAGACATGATTCTTTTTGTATTTTTATATTTTATGAAAGCAAGTAAAATCTCGGGTTTTGAAGGAGTTGGCAGAATTAGTTGCTAGTCAACTAACCCAATTAACTACAGATGCAATCAAAATAAAATAAAAAGAAATAAAAATAAACTAATGTGATTGTGTGGTGGAAACAATAATGAGAAAAGATGTGTTTACTTAGATTTCATTACTCCATAGATATCTTTTACCGGTTGATTAGATTGTTACAATTGCATGGATGACGGGTTATATTCCTTAATACTAGTCGTAGGGCCGTGTACAATATTCCCTAACTCTATAAGCTTCTACTTCACTCCTATGTCAAGCCGACTAAAAGCTCCTAACATGGGATCATTAGAATTCACTTATGCATTAAATACAACCAAAAATCGTAGTACACCTCCGATCATGTTTCTTAAGACGTTCAAGCAAGTTACCAATGGAAGTCTGCCAGTTTTCTTAAGCCTAACATTGAATACAATCATCCACAACAACTATAAACAAACCATCAACTAATAATCAACATCTAGGTTTCACTACATCTAAGCAAACACAATAAAAACCTAGCCTAGCATGTTAAAAGAAAGACAAGCATAAGATAGACTCACACAACACATAGACATATCGTATGATTATTGGAAAACTTATCTTCAATTAAGCATGGATGGAACAAGGGTTGAAACCCTTATTTTTATAGAAAATTCGTCTAGGGTTTAAGCTCTCCAAAGTTCTCCTAATGTTCCACACATCATGAATGAAAAATTGGAAAAATATATAGAGAGAATACATCTTGACGGCGTCACGTTGTAGTGTCTGATGCCGTCAACTCGCCGCCAAATTAAGAATCGTATTGCCTAGATCCAGTCTTGACGCTGTCATGTAGAAATTGAGTTATGGGTCGTCACTTGCAAAATGACCCTGACGGCCTTGGTGACGCCGTCAGGTCAATTACACTAAAAATGTTCTGGGCCGTCACGTGTATTTTCCACTTCCACCTCTTTTACCAAGCTTGACGCCGTCATGTGTGAGGTCTTGACGTCGTCGGGTACTGTTCCCAGCAAGGATTTTGAGACTTTGCCATTTTCTTCACTTTTATGCTCCAAAAACGTCCAAAATGCTTCCTTTTTCAGATTTCTTCTCAAAAGTACCTAAAATGACAAAAGGAACGATTTAGGGCAGTAATTGATCAAATAGTCACGAATTCGGGCTTAAATGACCCCTTAAAAGCCGTACACTTTTCGCCTTATCAAATACTCTTACACTTGAGATTTGCTTGTCATCAAGCAAATGCGCTTTTATTCTAATCAAAATACAAGTTAGGGGTCATTTAACACTAATATAAAAGTAATTACAACAAATAATCGTTCCACTAAAAACCAAAAACAAGCACGGAGGTTATACACTAGCACCTCACAAATAGTGTTTAGATACTTACATCTCTCGGGTGTAATAAAGTATATATCACTATATGGAAATGGAAAACATCTCTCACTACCTGTCATAGCAAATAGATTACCATAGGCTTGGGAAAAGATCAAACCTCCACCACTTGGCGTAGGCACCTAGGATAAACTATCAAAGAGGTCTTCTAAAGGGTTATAACGTTAGGTGTAGGGATATGGAAAACACGGTTTTGTTGGATAAAGGCAATATTTACTGGTGGCGAGTTAATCATCTTGGTTAATTACATGTACAATATGGCGTTGCTAAGCCAAGACTAGACTCGACTTAAGCTAATCAAATACTAATAAAAACATAAAATAAACATAGAATGAAACGGGATGGTAGTCCGTATGTTTTTTCTCTTTCTTTTCTTTTTCTATTTTTTTTTTCTCATACACTTTTACCCTACCATCCAAAATAATACATCATAGGGAATTTGCATTCCCCTTACACTTGAACTTTTACATACTTTACAATCAACTATTCTAATGACTCTAATTAAGATAATCAAAACACTTGGAGTACTTTTTAAGATTAACGCACATATGGGGGTAATATATAATGTTCTTCCCCATTACTCCATAACACTAGTACTTTACCCATGAGTCCCAATTGTCCCAAAACAATATGTACAAGATATGACTCGACTTAGCAACCATGTAATCAATTAGATAATTAACTAAGGGTAACATGTAATAATAATGCACTAAAGATGAGTGCATACAAGGAAGGCTAAGATGATTTGGTTGCACATTTGGGTGGATTGTAAACAAATTCTTCCTTTAAGTAAGATGCTTAAAGTTAGAAACGAAAAGATAGGCTCAGAGGGGTGTACTAGGGGTTTCGTGTACTAAAAATGAGTACAACGCTAAGGTGTGGGAAAATTAATTAACTTCGCTAGTCAAGTAATATGACTTAAATGGTCAAGTAATTATGATACGGGTTTAACACAAGGGTAATCCTAATGCCTCTTATCATGTAGTAAATCCTAACCACACGAATGTAGTCTCACTAGCGGTCTCGGGATATATCACTAACGCAAGTTCTAGAATCTAAATACTACCGGTACACTCATAAGCACTAATAATGAATGTTTTTCCTATCAAATCTAAAGGCGAACCTCACATATTTGGGTGAAAATTTTTTTTAAGTGGTACGGTTTTGTGCTAGTCATACAACTCCTATCCATGAGACGCTTGTTAAGGCTAAAGTTTCACTCCTAAATGTTGTAAAAAATTTTAAATTGGCGCTAAAATTGCCCTAACAAGTATTTCTCTTAGTTTTATTACACACCTACTATCGAACACACAAACTCAAGTGCAATTGTATCCTATAAGGTATCATCATTTACCCTCCTCTTACATTTAAGATGAACATTGTCCCCAATGTTCAATTAAAGGATGTAAAAGTAAAGCAGGTAAAAGAATGAAAACAAATACTCCCCTGATTCGTTCAGTGTGGATAGTGTGTCAACAAGGTTAGATCTTCCTCCAAGAAAATGAACTTTGAAAGCTTCCCTCTAGAAATATGAATCATCTTCTTGTCATATATAACCTGTTAAACCTGAGAAAACAATCAAGGCAAACCTCGCGTAAAATCGGCGGCAATCTATATATATATAAAATCCTAGAAAACAAATTAAGATATAATGCTTATGGAATGAATGTTTGAAGATTTCCTGGAGTTTATAAAACTAAAGAATCAACAAAAACTTTAAGACTCCGGTTTAAACAAAACTCGCAAAATTTTTCAGAATTTTAGTACCTGACGCCGTCAGGTTGTAACTCCTGACGCCGTCAGAATGTTCCTGGAAAAATCTTATGTTAAGTTTCCGGAAAATTTCTGGAAAAACTTATGCCTTATTTCCTGAAAAATCCTGCAAAACATCATCATGACTCGATACAAGCATTTGACTCAAACAAATACTAATATAAATGCTCATTTAATATTGTAGTGAATCATGCTCATTTTCGTTCTTATAAACAAATTTAGGTCTCCCCTTACACTTAGCTTTTGCAAAATACCTTTATATGTAATTAAGACGAAGTTAAAAACAAAATAAAGCATTTTCACAATTTATTTTGAATCATGATCCACAAACAATAAAAATAAAACATGCACACGGAAACAAATAAAATCAAACAAACAAATAAAACAAATAAGACTTGGGTTGCCTCCCAATAAGTGCTTGTTTTTGTTCGAGTCACGAGCCTGACTCTACCCTTATTTAACAGAAATAAGGGAGGTTTTCCCTACACTTAGGATTAAGTGCGGGTAAAAGTAGCGATACACACTATCTCGGTGGAAGTATGCCTTGTGAGGAAAGAGTGATGAATGAATTATATGCTCAAACGGGTGTGCTCCTTTTATCATAACCTTACCTAATTCAATTGAGTCAATGGGTGAGTTGAATTTTTCTCCTAAAAAGGGATCATCTTCTATCAATTTCGAGAGACTCCTAGTTGGGAATCCATCTTGACCTAATAAACCTGGTTTAAACCCATAATGTTTCTTGTGATCAAGCATGAATGGGTGATGTAAGTACGTAAGGTCATGGTTCACTCCTATGTCAGCTTCCTCTCTACAAGGCTTAGAGTCTACTACCGTTATCCCGAGACTACCCGGACTATATGGTTTGATGGGTGGATCGGGACCTTTTTTAATTCCTAAACTTTCACCCAAGGATGGAAGATTAGGTAACGGATTTGGTTGAGGCTCCGATTCATCAAAATTAGGAACTTTCTTGGAACTAAGAGAAAGGTTATTACTACAAGTATTCAAACCTATTTTATCTAGTTGTGTTTGGTCCAAGGGCTCTACCTTTATTGGGGTTCCTATAGTCTCTTCTACTTCTTCCAGGTAAGTCACGGGCGGTGTGTATGCCTCAAATGATGGTGGGACTTGTGGAGTACTTTGTGGACTTGGATTTTTCGCCTTATCCTCCATCACATCTAGATCACCTATGTGCTTATTATGTATTTTGCTGAAGTCAATCCCCAACATGCACCTAGGTATCTCAAATCCTTTTTTATTCATCTCAAATTCTTCGTCCGATTCATAAGAATCATTCTCAATAACTTGATCACTATGTTCTTTTTGCCTAAAGGATTCCTCATGTTCATCATATGTCTTAGTGAAATCTAATCCAATCATGCACCTAGGTGGTTTGACATTAACCATCTCACAATATTGGTCGGATTCATAAGAAGCGATCCTAGGTGAAGGCTTATATGGTGCATAGGTTTCACTAAGTGAGGTATTTCGAGGGTTTGACGTGGCTCCTAAGGTGAATTTTTTAAAAGCTTTATGCGCTTGGTCTCTTTTCTCAAGGTACTTACTAAAATCAATGCAAGATCAAATTCTCATCATTTCACTCCTCCATCTTGAAAAGTCTAAATTAGTATAATTATATTTCTTCATGTAAGATTCTAATGTCAGATTTTGTGGATTCACGTTCTCCATAATGGCAAACGGAATATTCAATGAAAATTATGAACAAACACACAAAGAAAAAGATAGACTAAAGAAAACCTATAAAAATAAAATAAAAATCTTACTAGAAAGGAATCTAGCAAGTAGACCTAATAAAAAAAAATTTTAACCTAGACAATAACTATTCCCCGGGCTGCGGCCCCAAAAACTTGATACAGTGGATTGCGCCCTCGCAACAGGTTTTACCTCTCAAGGGATCTTGAGAAGCTTGCAATCCCCGCCAGGCAGTGTACCTGATCGTTGTATGACAATATAGTGACAAGTACCGGGGGATTGATCGTTCAACTCAGGAATAGTGTCGCTAGGATTAGAAAGCCTACTAAACTAGGTCTAGAGGTGAGACATGATTCTTTTTGTATTTTTATATTTTATGAAAGCAAGTAAAATCTTGGGTTTTGAAGGAGTGGGCGGAATTAGTTGCTAGTCAACTAACCCAATTAACTACAGATGCAATCAAAATAAAATAAAAATAAATAAAAATAAACTAACGTGATTGTGTGGTGGAAACAATAATGAGAAAAGATGTGTTTACTTAGATTTCATTACTCCGTATATATCTTTTATCGGTTGATTAGATTGTTACAATTGCATGGATGACGGGTTATATTCCTTAATTCTAGTCGTAGGGCCGTGTACAATATTCCCTAACTCTATAAGCTCTTACTTCACTCCTATGTCGAGCCGACTAAAAGCTCCTAACATGGGATCACTAGAATTCACTTATGCATTAAATACAACCAAAAATCGTAGTACACCTTCGATCATGTTTCTTAAGACATTCAAGCAAGTTACCAATGGAAGTCTGCTAGTTTTCTTAAGCCTAACATCGAATACAATCATCCACAACAATTATAAACAAACCATCAACCAATAATCAACATCTAAGTTTTACTACATCTAAGCAAACACAATAAAAACCTAGCCTAGCATGTTAAAAGAAAGACAAGCATAAGATAGAATCACACAACACATAGACATATCGTATGATTATTGGAAAACTTATCTTCAATTAAGCATGGATGGAACAAGGGTTGAAACCCTTATTTTTACAGAAGATTTGTCTAGGGTTTAAGCTCTCAAAAGTTCTCCTAATGTTCCACACATCATGAATGAAAATTGGAAAAATATATAGAGAGAATACATCCTGACGGTGTCACGTTGTAGTGTCTGACGCTGTCAACTCGCCGCCAAATTAAGAATCGTATTGCCTAGATCCAGTCTTGACGCTGTCATGTAGAAATTGAGCTCTGGGCCGTCACTTGCAAAATGACCCTGACGGCCTTGGTGACGCCGTCAGGTCAATTACACTAAAAATGTTATGGGCCGTCACGTGTATTTTCCACTTCCACCTCTTTTGCCAAGCTTGACGCCGTCATGTGTGAGGTCTTGAAGTCGTCAGGTACTATTCCCAGCAAGGATTTTGAGACTTTGCCGTTTTCTTCACTTTTATGCTCCAAAAACGTCCAAAATGCTTCCTTTTCCAGATTTCTTCTCAAAAGTACCTAAAATGACAAAAGGAATGATTTAGGGCAGTAATTGATCAAATAGTCACGAATTCGGGCTTAAATGACCCCTTAAAAGCGGTACACTTTTCGCCTTATCATGGGTTACCAAAGTTTCAAAGATGTTACACTAAGGTTACTCCCAAGGTGGGCAACCGGTTGATAGCCGGTATCTCAACCTGAAACATATTCTACCTCAAAGAAGTTACTAAAGTTTGAGAAAAAGTTCATCTAAGTTACTAAAGTTTCAAAACTGTCATCTAAGTTAGTCCTCATTGAGTTAAAATATTTGCATCGTTAGTCCTCGTTGACTATTCTTACGGTTTTATCCTTTTTCGTCCGTTTCGTCCGTTTTTCTCATGTTTTCATAGGTTTTTATCAGTTTTCGTACGTTTTTATACATTTTCATCCATTTTCTCATGTTTTTATCCATTTTTCTCACGTTTTCATATGTTTTTATCCGTGTTCATACACTTTTATTCGTTTTCATCTATTATTACACGTTTCATCTGTTTTTCTTATATTTTATCTGTTTTCATCCATTTTTATACATATGTATGAAAACGGATAAAAATCGTGATTTAATATCGATACATCATTTTGGATTTAAAATTGTGATTTAAAATCGATTCATCCATTTTCTTATATTTTATTGTTTTCATCTATTAAAATATCGCGAGTCTTGATGTAAAACATCATTTCGGACAACTTTCGTGTTTTACACTTTTGATGATTCAGAACAAAAAGGAGTCAAAATCGTGATTTAAAATCGATACAGAAACAGACAAAAATGTATAAAAGAAGACGAAAATGTATAAAATTAGATAAAAACAGATGAAAACATATGAATATGAAAACGGACTACAACGGATAAAAACGTATGAAAATGTATAAAAGCGGATTAAAACGTATGAAAATATATAAAAATGGTCAAATTAACATAAATATAACTTGGATGACAAATATAACAAGTCGCAAGAAGTTAGGTAACCTGGATGACAAAAAATGCATGCCACGTAGGATTTTCACCAGTAACTCTAGGTTACCCAAAACACAGTAACAAATTTAACCGGTCAAATTAAGTTGAGTAACCTGGATGACAACTTTAAAACTTTATTACCTTAGGACAACACAAACGCATACTTTAGTAACATCTTTGTACAATAACCCTTCTGTGTGATAAATGTAATATTTTGCTATACCAGTTTTGTCTTATTCAAAAAGTAACTCATGGGTACTACTCAGAAAAGTATATAAATAAATAAAAAAGTGTGACCCATGATTGACATTTTGAATAAGACAAAACGGGTCTAGAAAATATCACATTGGTCGCACAAAATGTCACTTCAGTCTAGCAAAGAAACCTAGTCTACTTTTTGAATACTTGTCAAATTTTCTATAAAGTCACATAGTATAGTTATCGCACAAGACCATTTTTGGAAATGGTTTTTTTTTACTAGAAAGTGAATGCAAGTTGAGTAAATTGTTTTGGAATTTTCTCTTTATATTATAATTGATAGACAACTATCTTTATTAGCGGTCTTAGACATGATGTAGCATGTATAGAAATCAGATGGAGTATTTAAAATTATATTAACCAGATTCAACTAAAACTAACACATTACAATACATTAAATAGAAATGACACAGGTAAAACCCTAACTATTAAACACGCCTAAACATGAGTCATGCTTATAGACTTTATTAGCTAATATATCCCTCAAACTCACAATGTTGCAGCAGTAAACATTGAGAAAACTCACAATATTATCGCGGTAAACATTGAGAGTTTGACAAACAGTAAATAAAACTAAAACTAAAAAAACAACCACGCAGCTTCGGAGGGTCCTAGAGTGTGAACTCGGTGCTAGACGGAGTTTCATTCCGATGCAATCCAAATTGCATAATACCAACACTGCGAAATTAGTCAGGTCTGAAACAAATAGACCAAAGTCGATGCAAAACCAAAACCAAATACATAACCATAGCAGAGCCAAACAAATATGGAGAATAATAAGTCTTGGTCAAGGAGAACAATAATTTTACCCAAGGCCTTTGGTCTAGTGGTATTTGAGTTCCCCACCAACCTAGAGGTTGTGGGTTCAAGCCTCGCTGGAGGCATTTGTGAGATAGGTGGTATAGGTGTGAAAAAAATTGTCGTTCTAAAAAAAGAACAACAACCATTTTATAGTGAGCTACAAATTCTTTACGAGTATAAGCATGAGAATGTCATTGGTTTTTTAGGCTATACCAACAAAACACACACAAAAATTATTGTTTATGAACATGCATCTAAAGGAACTCTTGATAGGTATCTCTATGATGCTAGTCTTACATTGAGGAAAGGACTAAAAATATGCATTGGATTTCCTTCATTGAGGTATTCATGGAAAAGAAGTGGTGATACATATAGACATCAAAACTCCTAATATTCTTTTGTTTGATGATTGGAAGGCAAAAGTTGCTGATTTTGGACTTTCCTTGATAAGTCCAATAAATAAGAAAATAAATTATGTTATTGATCATGCTTGTGGCACACCAGGATACTTAGACCCACTCTATGGAAAATCGGGTTTCTTAACCATAGAATCTGATAATTTATTCATTTGGTGTGATTTTGTTTGAGATCTTGTGTGGGAGATCAACGTATGTGATTTACAAACATGAGGGTCGATTTCTAGATAGTTTTGTTAAAGACCGCTTTTAAGAAGGAAAACAAGACAATGTGGTGTTTGAGGCTATCAAGGAACAAATCTTGTCAAAATCATTGACTATGTTTCAGACAATTGCCTACCAGTGCTTACATAATGATAGAGAAAAACGACCAACAACTGATGAAGTTTTAGCACAGCTTAAGAAGGCATTGGAATTCCAAGTATGTTAAATGCTTAATTTATTTTTCTTATACATACTAAAACTATAAATTAACCAAAATCTGCACCTACAGCTATCTCTATTATATGAATTGGTTTGTTTTGTTCACATTTTAAGGTTCATATGTACATCTGTTTATATTGACGGGCGTTGATAAATTCTATTAACTACTAGTATTACTTTCTCCTTTTGATGTTGTTACTGATATATGCAAGTGAACTAACATGTACTATGGTTATGTGAAACGGGACTTTTTATGATGAGGCGACATGTCTTTCATCATTTACATACAGGAGTCGTGAAATAAAAGTTTGTTATATCGAAAGGCAACAACAACAACAACAACAACTTCCGGGTAAGTCACGCGCGGTGTGTATGCATCAAACGATGGTAGGACTTGTGGGGTACTTGGCAACAACAACAACATACCCAATCCCGCCAAGGCGGGGTATGGGGAGGTAGAATGTAGACAGATCCTACTCCTATCCCAGAATAAACCCGAGAATAAGGAGACTGCTTTTAGGAAGACCTCCGGCAAGTGTGTGCGGTTAGAGTGCTCATAAAAAAGTGCAAAGTGAGCAGTAAAAATGTGCAATAACAAGGATAAGCATGCAAAAGACAAAAGGATAGAAACAAGCATACAAGCAAAGCATATAGGTAGATAACCATCAAAAAAGCATAAAAAACAAACGCCGCAAGAAACACAAAAAAGAAATGATAAAAACAAGCAACCAAGCCAACAAATAAACATAAAAAAAAAAATATAATAATAATAAAAAAAAAAAAAAAAAAAAAAAAAAAAAAAAAAAAAAAACGCCGCAAGAAACCCAGAAAATAGAAAAGAAAAAGGGCAAATGAGGCAAGGGACACGAGCAAAGCAAACAAGATCAGAAGCATAAACGCAGTAAGCAAAAGGGGCAAGGGCACCAAGAAAAACGCAGGCAAAGAAAAGGGGGCAAAAGGCAAACAAGACCAAGGCCAAAGAAAGCAGCAAAGATCAAAGTAGGGCAACGCGCAAAGGGGCCTATATAGCTAAGGCAAAGCAAAAGGAACAAGAGAAGCCACAAAGCACCTAAAGCCAGAAGGGAACTAGCTAAAGGGCTCTAAATCGGAAAACGCAAGGAGCAAGGCTACAAAGAGACTCTTATAAGGCCAAAACGTAACAACAAACCTCACACGCTCGAACAACCTAGCTCAAACTACTCGCAAATTCTAATCTTATCTCTCCGCGCATTTCTATATGAGGTCATGTCCTCGAACAAGAGAAGCTCCTTCATGTCTTACTTAAGTCTATCCTCCCAATTAAGTTGATGAAATTTGATTTAAAATTTGGGCAATAAATACAAAATAATCTTTCCAGAGAGATGAACCATAAACCTATTTAGATATGTTGACATGAAAAAAATAAAAAAAAAAATGAATTTGTTACTTTACACTGCTCAATATATACATAGGAGGACACAGTACAGGAGCCAACTGCCTAAAGCCTACAGAAACATATGAGATGTCAAAAACAAAGATCAAGTAACCAACTCAGTCCAAAAGTAAGAATCTAGGAAAATTGGTGATTTAGTTGTTCTCTTATCTAATATATTGTCTTTGTTCTGTTTCGTTGTAGTTCCCAGTTTGGTGTTATCCTTCTAGCTTCTGGCAAGTTTGTCCTAAGTTGAAATAATTTATGTTCAAAAAAGTTTAAAAGTTCATAATATTAGACATTGAACTATTCTGATGCTAATGCTGAAGATGGTTATGGTGCTGACAGAAATTTGTGATTAACTTGTTCTAATATCAAACTATTTTGTGATTTATTTCAGTTACTTACCCTTTGAACTTTTTGGTCAAACACCACTACTTTTAAAATTCAGTAACCAACTTTATCATATGTAGAAGTAAACATTGTTAGGAACATCAGCAATTCTTACAAGATCTGGTATGACATTGTTATGTATGTGACAAGGTGGTTAGAGTGAATTTCGACGACACTCATTACCTTTTAAGCTAATTTTTGGTTATTTCACTTGTAAAAGATAAAGCGTATTTTCAATCCTTTCATTTAAAGGTGAACTGGTTAAAACTCTAATCATTCGTTTACCTACTTAAACATAATAGTCTACACTGGAGAGATATGTCCTATAAATCCGTAAATAAAACAGTAGGATAAATAATAATGAAGAACCATATATAGCTGGCTTACTCACAAGTCACAATGATGAACTTAAATTATATGTCTACATGTATAAACTGGAACTGTTCTCGAGCTGGCCATTGACCAGCAAATTCAATGTTATAAAGTACACATTTGAATGTGGAAAAAGGAAGAATAATGTTACAAAGTACATTTTAAGTTGCCGGAAAAATAAAACTTGTGATTGCATAATAAACTCGAAAATTGAAAGTACGGATACCAGGTTTATCCACCAAAAAGGTATCCAGCTGCTTGTTCCTCATTGCCATCAAAAAAGTTAAGTGCTTGTATAACTGCATCTCTACTGAACCCTAATTCAATAAGCTTTGTAACTTTGGCTTCAAAATCAGCTCCCTGAACATGTAAACATGCATTAGTATTGAAGCCAGTTACATTTGTATTTCCCTTTGGGTATCTTATGTTTAGTATTCAATTGAAGCCATATCGAGAGATTAATGAATTTATTAAGTTACGACATTCACCTGTGTAGTGCTGCCACCAGCAGGTCCTGCAGTTTGAGACAAAAACATAATTACCATGTTGGTGCATAACAAAAGAAAATTTTTGTTTTAGGTCATCTCAAAAAATAAGTTGCTATTTTATAAAATTTGCTTTATAAATACTATAACGACAATATTGTTTTATGTCCACTAAATTCTTCGGTGAGACTATTTGTTAAACATTGCTATTTTCACGACTTGAATTGAAAACGATGAGCTTGATTTACCATCATCCAATGCTCATATAAGGTGGTTTTGTAGCAAATATCAATGCATAATTACATAGCATGGGAAAGAATTCTAACCAGAAGATTGACTGCTGTATGGTGGTGTTGATCCAGATGTACCCTGAAAATTACATTTTATAGAAGACATCTGTAAATTTTGTATGTTATGTAATCCCTTGATACGACATGAAAATGTATCATCCCTTAATACAACATGAGAATGCATCAATACAACTGAATATAATTCGAAACAAATGGGTAGCACTGTGGCAAGTTCAACCCATTTACTTGAAAATAGGTCAATTTGGGTTAGATTTTATCCATACCGGGTTTAAAGCCCATGGGTCAAACTTAAAAAGTTACAAAAAGTGAAAAATGTCAAAAGAATGGGTTAAAAGTGGCCCAATGAGTTATTTTAAACATTTTCAAGCTCTTAAATGACAGATTAAATACTATCTTAAGACAGATTTTTAAACTATATCATACTTGAGGCCCAGAGCTAGAGGCTTCCTTCAATTGCCCCTCCTCATCCAAGAAACGATTTGGAATGTCCTTCTCTGTAATTTAACATACAAAGTTTATCTTATAATATTATAGAATAATCAAAACAAAATTACATTTCTAATGATGAAAAAGTAGAATAGATACGAATTTTAACCTTGTAAAAATGGTACAGCAACCTCTCCTCCGCCAACTCTTAAGACATTGTCTTTCAAATCAATTATGCATTGATGCTTACGCAGCATATCTAATCCAAAGAGGAATTCCATATTGGGAGAATCCAAAACCAAGAAGGAACAAGGATAGAAAATTGTTCCAATCTACAATGATTCAAAATCAAAAATATTTACATAAACTGGTGGATAATAAATAGACTGAGAAAAGTATTTGTAAAGATTCTTACTTTAATTGGAGCAACATGTATGCGGCCAAGAATCTCTGTCTGACCAACTCCTTGAGCAATGCCTTTGTAACGTTGGTCTAAAAGCCTAAGCAATCTGAAAAGGAGATTGTGGTACGAATAAGCAATTCCATTGTGTAAATTATAGACTTATAAATTACATAATACACAATCTTTTAATCCTAAGGCAATTTCCTACATCATTAATGACTTCAATAAAGTTTTAACTCTAACCATCTATTCCATGAAACAATAATTTTCCACGAAATTCTTTTACAGCAAACTATATGCAAAGGAAAATAATATTTGATTTATTTGTGTACACCTTATAGTGCCCAAACTCTACAATATTGTAATCATCACTTTTTAATTTGCTCAATTAAGAGCTTTTTATCTTTATATATAAATTTTCCGAGAAATTTTAAATAAAACTGTTGCAGTACATGATAAGTCAACGTTTTAACAAATATTATATTTATTATCAGACAAAGATATGTAAAAGTATTAGACTGAATTGTCTTATTATTTAACTACTAGAACGGTACCCGCGCAATGCGACGGCGGGTACCTGTAACTATATTTTGCGTTATTCGGTTATTCGGTTACACATTTAGTTGCTTTTATGCTTTATAAGTAGAGATGGTTAAGCCAAATAATTTTAGTTTGAACAACCAACCTGCTTTCTAACCAACTTCCTAACCAACCTGCTTCCTAACCAATTAATTTTGAAATCCTTCTATAATAAGCAAGTAAAAGTCTGAATTTTAAGCCTTTCTAATTATAGAATAGTCCCAAATGCATTATATAGTAGTATAGATATAGATATAGATTATGATGTTGATAACTAAACTTTATTGAATAAGGTTTTATCTTTATTAAGGATTAGGAACTAGAATTTATTGAAAATGGATTCTCATCGAAAAAATCTAAAAATAGGGTTTATAATTGTAACAGAAAGAGTCTCTTCAAAAATGAGAAAAAAGCTACATACCCCAAACGTTCAGCGCAGGTTTTCGATATTATAGTTGACTGAGCCCCACTATCAACAAACGCCTGATATTAATAAAAGGCCCTAGATTAGTACTCGTTTAACAACACTGGTCGGTGTGGATTATGCATATGGTCCACAAGGGTTAGAGAATACATTGAATTACAAAAATGTGATACTTTTCTATAGTTGTTGCTAGAGGTGGCAAAATATGAGGGTCGGGTCACGAGTCTAGATGGGTTTGGGTCTAGATGGGTCTTCTAGAAACATGGCTAAATGGCTCCGGGTCTAGACGAGTTTTGGTCAGGTTGGCCCGCCTATTTTAATATATATATATAAAGATTATAGACCCGCATAGATCCGTTAGTTAATTGTTATATGATTGCCCTTTCTATCAAATAATTAATTAGACTCATCTATAATATTTAGAGAGACCCAACTAGACCTATCCCCAAATATATATTAACCCATCTTGACCCATTTTAACCAATGGGTATCAAATTGCCAACTCTAGTTGTTACCTTCAAGGGAACGCCATTTACTTCCATGTCAACATACAACATGACCTGAAAAGTTGATCAAGGAATATTTATTTAGAATAAGCTAAAGTATTAAAGTGTGGCTGTATAAAGTAAATTATTCATACCACTTTTGCAAAAGCTTCGGGGTTATGTTCTAATGCAGCAGCCCAGTTCTCGTCAATACCTTTCTGTAAAATAATGAGCACTGACTCAAAAGTCAAAATAACAATATACCACAATATCAAATACATAATACGAGTACTAAAGGTTCATAAACAAAACAAAAAAATGAGAGAACAAATAAATACAAGTGACAAAGAAGTAGGATACATGAGCAACATATTGATTTCAAACTAATTTGGAGCTTCCACTAGTAATTTAGTGAAGCATGGATTAAGGCCCTTATAAATAAGCCAAATGTGTCTGTAAACACATAAACTGGAACGAGGTTCAATAATGGGTCTATGAATATGAGTATGAACCAAATACATAAAGTTGGGAAACTTGCTAATGAGTAAGCTAAATTACAAAAGGATCTACTTTTTTGGAAAATAATACAATGTAACCCATAATTCGTGAATTCTCAAAGCACCAAAATTCGCCTAAATAACGATTATTGCAAAACTTTCTCTTATCTTATGAAAAATATTATAAAACTTTGGCGGATTATTGTGATATACTTCGAAATTATGCAGAAATTTTGGGACAAGTCGATTTCTTTGGCGAATTTTGGGTGGTTTTCATAATCGGGGAAATTAGGAAAATATAGAGTGATTTATTAGGTTATTTTGGATGAATTCCTACAAAGTAGGACATTTTGGTATAATCACAAACCTGGCGGATTGCAGCTTCAATTTTCTTTTGTACTTCCACATCAAAAGGGTCTGCTAAGAGTAGCGCCTATGTGTTGGACAAACATACCATGAACAAAACTATCAAATACAATACACACAAAAAAACTTTTAGATTAAAAGAAATATAGATTTAATAAAACATCGAACCAAGTGGCCAACGGCACTAAATTATTAATATACCATTTCTTCCTCCTTTTGTCGATTAAGTTCAGATCTCTGTCGGTGGCGCACCCGTAAGATGTCTTGCAATTTATTTAGGTCATTCCCAAGAATAACTTGTGCCAACTCAGGATCACTCTGTTATTCAAATCAATGGTTAGGAACTCCACAGCATAAATGCACTCAAGAAATGAAATATCTATATATTAATTTTACCTGAAACAACTGGGCCATCATATTTGAATTATTCCGCACTTGTTGCTGGAAGGCAGCTGGATTTACAGCCGAACCATCTGGATTTAACGTAACCTCATTGCTAGCAACTTCATTCCTGAAAACCTCAGGTATTAGCAATATAAAAAATTGCCGTAGGTAACGTCTTCCTCTACCCAAAAAAAATCAAGAAATTCCAATGGAGTTTCTTCATTTGGAAATAGAGAATATAAAAAATGGTGAATATGATTATGGAGAAATGCATATGGGAGGTCAACTGATCCTAAAGCATTAAAGAAGCAATTATAATATTCTATGATGGTAATGATTTCAGCTGTTAAACATTATACGCTATATAGCTAAACCAAGTGGCAAAAACATATATCCCATACAAACATATCAGCTAACGTATGTAACAACTAAACTTAAATCTAATAGTCAATTAATTGGGTGATACTAGATGGCAACCTAGGCCGCTTGGACGGATCAACAGGTCAAAACGGTTCTGGTAGTTTTAGTAGGGGTTGAAACATGTCAGTCGGAATGAATCATAAACTATTGTGTGTCCAGTTTCTAATAAAAGTGAATATGTTAGATATAGTGATTATCTCCGTTAAATACAACAACTTAAGTGGCTGTAAAAATTTGAAACTTTAGATGACTTTCAACCTGTTCTACCCAATTTGACCCGTTTCTCTTGTAGCAAAATTTATAAATTGACTTGACAAACCATATATCCCAAATGGATCAATTCATAGTCGAAATTTCACATGACAATGCGTTTATAGCATTTCTATACCCAATTAGACCCAGACACAAAAATTACAACAATTATGGCACAACTTAGCAGGAAATAAAAGAAACACAGTTAGATATGTAACATATAATCAAAATCGCACCTCGAAGACGAAACCATCATGACTAAATCTCCATCAGTAACACCAAGACCACTCAATGTCTCGGCATTCCTCATCTCCTTTCCATTGTAAAGCAACTGTTGCTGCTGAAGTGGCACTTGAGACTGCTTATTGTAAACACATTACATTAATTTAAAGGCAGATGCTCAGTTATAGTTAATAATAAGTTTAAAATAATCAATTTAAAAGGTGTCCCATATTGTTTTTCTATATGCTTATATGCAAATAAGTATTTTAAAGTATGTGACAAAACTGCTTATTTGCTTATTTCAGAAACATCTTATTGTTAGCTTATTTACAAACGAGAAATAAGTCATTTGCCTAATAAATGTGCTTATGTCAATCAATGAAAAAGTAACCTCAATTTCAAGTAGTGCTTTCAGATTTTCAACCTGTCAATGATACAAGAATCAAAATTAATAAAATAATCAAATAGGGTTTGTAAGAAAGAAGAAAAAATAATTAAAAAAAAAATTAGGGTTTACAGATTCATCAGGATCGACTTCTAAAGTAAGGATTTGTTCGTCAGGTGTCATTACAGTGATCTTCATATTTGTTGGTGTTGGTGGTGGTGTGTTGACTGTGAATGAAAACAAAACCAAAGAGTCTTCGAGTTTTTTGGAACCGTATTTGTTGGGATCACAACGGGTTTTTTTATGGTATTTTTGTTTTGTTTGTTAAGGCTTTTGGAATTTACCCAAGAAAATTAATTAATTTTTAAATAATAAGTTCGGAAAATTACTTTATTATACATTAAGCGTGCGAACGACGTATTTTGAATAAAAAAAAAACAAAACAACATTATTTTTGTTCTATGGTATATCCTTTTATTGTTTTGATCGTGTCGAGTTTATTGGGCCATTTTTATTTTGGGTTTCTTGGCCTATTTTCGTTGTTTTTTGGCATGTCTTCTTCAACACATACGTGTCTCCATTGTCAGATCCTCATAGTGTCAAAATACATGCATATCTCTCTCTCTCTCTCTCTCTCTCTCTCTCTCTCTCTCTCTAAATAAGTTGGGTTAGATCGGAAGGAGTGGTGATTGTTTGGTGGTTTCGATGGTGCGGAGCTCGAGCTAAAAGTCTAATTGCCATCTGATTGGTTAACATTCGGTATTTCGGTGTTTTTTTAGGTTGCATGTCATTAGTCGATTGGTGGATACGTGTTTCTATTAGTTTAAGCTTTGTGATAATTCTGATGATGTGATCATAAGTGTTGATTTTATATGGTGTTCTACAAGTTGTGTTTTATTTCTCGTTAATTGTCTTCCAAACTTATTTTTTTTTAGTTTGTATGGTATTAGTGGATTTATGGATCCGTATTTGTGTTTTATTTGTTGTTATACGCGTGTGTAAGTTGTGGACATAACTTCTGATTTCTTAAGTGCCAGAAGCTATTTTTGGGCTGAGCAAAATACGTGCTTACTGATATCATCAAAATCTGATATGTGGTCGTAAGTGCTGATTTTATACACTACGTGTAAGTTATGGTGATAACTAATGATTTCATAAGTATTGTTAAGTAAAAAAGGAAATTGATATTTCTGTGGGAAAGTAGAAGGGGGTTGAATAATTTACCGACTTGTTTTCTTTAGTTATAAAAATTTATCTTTGAAAAACGTAGATTCAATTGTATGTAAAGGCAATCAACACCAATATAAACACAACACTATACTAATACTAATATGCAATAAGTAAGTAAAGAGAAGAGATGGAAAGATCAAACCAAGACACCGAGATTTATAGTGATTCGGTCATGAAGCTCTTCTTCGCCCTACTCCACTCCCCGAGTACCATACTCGAGAGTTATAAGCACTATATCAACAAGACTCCCTTCAGGCGGAGAAAACCGTACAATGTCGCTTACGTTATTTTCCAACACTAAGCTAGATGTCGAGTACTAATCTTAGCTAGTACCAATCTACCATGATCCACACGATCCTCACACAATCTACACGATCTTCACGATCCTCACACAATCTAAACGATCAACACGATCCTCACACAATCTACACGATCTTCATGATCCTCACACAATCTACACGATCAACACGATCCTCACACAATCTATACTTGATCCACTTGATCAATACTATATCACTCAACACTCAAGAGATCCCCAAGATCTCAACAAGATCACAATGATCAACACAACAACTAGGAAACACTAATACACTTAATGTATATCAAAATACAATCAAGTAGACAACTTGTAATGCAAGTGCACTACTCTATGACACCAACACCTTGTATCTTTTTGATACTTTGTGTTCTTCTCTTTACTATAAAAGGTATGTAGACGATTCTTGGTTGGATGAAAGAATCATTCTTTAAACAAAAGAAAACTAACTAATGCTCTAAGAAGTGTAAAGAGAAAAGGAGGATGGAAACCAGAAGTTATGTGTGTGAAAGGATGGCCAAAATCTGGGAATTGAAGTGGTATTTATAGAATCTGAAAATCTGGCCGTTATAAGAGACGGCACCACTAAATTTAATGGTACCGTGCCAGACAAAGATGCTTCATTTTTTGTATTTAGTGGTGAAATTTTATTTTAACATCTTATGCTTGTCTTTACTTTAACATGCTAGGCTAGGTTTGTTTGTGTTTGCTTAGATGTAATGAAACCTAGCTATTGATTGTTGGTTGATTGTTTGTTATTAGTTGTTATGGATTAATGATTTCGATGTTAGGCTTAAGAAAATTGGCTAATCTCCAATTGGTAACTTGCTTGAACGTCTTAAGAAACATGAATCGGATGTGTAATACGATTTTAATGGTTGTATTTAATGCATGAGTGACTACTAAGGAGACCATGTTAGGAGCTAGTTGTCGGCTCGGCATAGGAAGAGGTAGAAGCTTATAGAGTTGGGGAAGATCGTACACCGCCCCACGAATGGTATTAAGGAATATAACCCGTCATCCACGCAATTGTAACAAACTATTTAATTAATGAAAGATAGCTAGGGAGTAGTGAAATCTAAGTAAACACGTTTCTCTCATTATTGTTTTTCTCATATTTACTTTCTTGTTATTTTATTTTTATTGCATTTGTAGTTATTTGGGTTAGTTGACTAGCAACTAATTCCACCCACTCTTCCAATACCCGAGATTTTTACTTGCTTTCCATAAAATAAAATACAAAAAGAATCATCCCTCACCTCTAGACCTAGTTTAATTAAGTTTTGATCCTAACGACACTATTCCCCGAGAGAACGATTAATCCCCCGGTACTTGCCACTACACTATACTACATCGATCAGGTACACTGTCTGGTGGTGTTTACAAGCCTCTTGAGATCCCTTGAGAGGTAAAATCTTTTGCGAGGGCGTAATCCCACGCATCAGTAAAGAATGGGACGACCCATTAATGATTGTGGCGGTGGAGATGCCGAAGATGATGGTGATGAGTGGATAGGGTCAAGAGGAGTTTTGGGTGATAATGTGAATGTTAATGCCAAAGGTAGAGGTGGATTAGGTGCTAAGGAAAGTGTTGTTGTCCTAATTGTGGATGATAAAGATGAGGTTTGCCTAGTTGATATGGTTTTGGAGGGAGCAAGTGGAGTTGAGATGGATGAGGTTTAGTTGGAGTTCAATGGTGTATGAATTTCTTCATCATCATCAAGAGTGAGATCAATAAGGAGTACTTCCTTAGATCGTTTGATGTTAAGCCTTGGTTTCTTGGCTTTGTGGGATGTGGTGGCTATGGTGGAAGACATTTTGAAGTTTTTGATTGATGTGTGATTTGTGAGCTAATAAGTTACATGATAAGAGCTTAAATAGCCACATTCAAGCATGCATTGGTGATAGGATTATGTGTTTAGGATAGTGTGATCATAGGGATCAGCTCACAGTTGCAGAATTCTAAGGGAAAATAGGTCAAAAACCAAAAAGAATAGTGAAATTCGTGTTTCCAGGGTACGGTACCACTAAAATTAGTGGTGTCGTGGCCCATTTAGTGGTGTCGTGACCTGCTGGTGGCGAAATTTCCAATTTTGCAGGTTTTAGGCTACTTAAATGGGTAATTCTAGGGGAACTATTTGCAGCAAATCCCATTACCTCAATCCACTCAAGAATAATCACATGATTTTCATAACCATGCACATGACTAGCAACAAACATGATCATGTGATTAATCTACTAAATAGGCTACTAGTTAGGCATGCAAATCATCATCTAGAAGCATGCACATAAGATAATCTAAGCACATGTCATGATCATCTAGAAGCATGCACATAAGATAATCTAAGCACATGTCATGATCATCTAGTAGCATGTAATAAAATAAAGTTAAGCAAAGATCATGAGACCAAAGTTAACCAAGAATATAGCTTGATTAATTACCTTTGGGTGGTAAAATGATAAGACACACCCAAAATAGTTCATGCAAGGTTAATATTATAAAGTCATAATCAAAGTCATAGAATAGTTAGATCAAGTACTACTTAGTAATATTTAAATATTGTTTTTATCTTCTTGACCTCCCTAATTTCTTCAACTTGTTCCCGATGCCTTTAATTGCCTTTCCAATAGACTTGAAGCCTCCGATAGTTTGCTCATGCATCGACACTTGTCTATTATCATGACGGTTTGTCTTTGCATGAGACTAGTTAGATTAGTCTCTCTAAAGTTAAGATTGGATGTCGTTCTAAAGTCGGATGTGTTAAGATCGCGAAAGTATGTGTCGGGAGAAGGAGCCCGAACATGAGAAGTTCCTTCTTGATTCATGTCATCATCATCTTCATCCATGGGATGAGATGACGACCCATGATGAAAAGAGGAGGACGAGAAGGTGGCGTCGGAAGTGGATTTACGACCACGTGGTAACCCTTTGTCACTACGTTGCTTTGTGCGACATTGTGGTCCACCGAGAGGTTTCATGATAGGATCGGTGAGGGAATAGTATATGGTTTCAAGGTGTGGGAAGTGAGCCATGACCCACCGATGGAGACGAGTAAGTAACATGCCATATGGCATGACTTTATCGGACAGACTATAGATATCAGCCATTCTCTTCGCCATATGTTATGCGAGATTGTAAGGAACCTCGTTATTTCGATAGAAGAGTATGTGGGCTAGACATGCAGGAACATGATCTCGATTGCCCGCGAGACTGATGACGTTTTCATGAAGGAGAAGTTCCCAACTTCTAAGGTCAGGAAGGATTTCCTTAATTTATTATATTCATCATATAGCCTATTATCATCTATTGAGGAATTATTATCACTATAGTAAGAAGAGTCGGAATGTAGAAGAGTCGGAATGTACCTCGTTAGAAGCTTGAGCCATGAGACATGTTTCGTCATTAGGCTTTCCCTCTTTGATGAGTGTGTAAATACTCATCATTTTTATCGTATCTGAACTGCCAAAACATCCCAAAACACTCAAAAACGCATCAAAATACAGAAATTATTCCAAAAGTGTGTTTTATATGATTTAGATGCAAAATATTCAAAAACAGATGAAAAACGAACAAAGTTTGCATAATTGGCAGTTTCAGTCCCCCAACTTTCAAAACTCGTCAAAAACAGTCCCTGAGCAAAAAATTTGAATGAAAAATTCATGTATGGTCCTTGGAAAGTAAAAGTTTTCACAAATGGTCCTTGGAGTAAAAATTTTGAGAAATTACATATTTGGTCCCTGGAGTTTGAAATTTGGCGAAAATGGTCCTCGGTGTTTCAAATTTTGGAAATTTATATTTTTTGGGACCTTGTATTTTTCATATTTAGCAATTTGTACACTTTGTACAAAATTGGAAATTTGCCAAATCAGCCCCTCATTTTCAGTTAATTACAAATTGGTCCTTGTGAAATCTACAAAACCAAACGGACCCTTTTGTAAAATACAAAACCAAACAATCCAAACCAAATTTACCCACCCCAAAACTAAGCCTGATCCATGAACATCCGGCCCATCTCACAACCAAAGCCCACCTCCACTTTTTTCTTATTACCCCGTTTTAATATAACTCCCTCCTAGTCAACACCCCAACTTTGACCCTCCTTCCACCTCATCCCTGTAACCCCCTGCTACACACCACAACACCATCATCACCCTAGCCTATTTCCCCTTCCTACACACTCAACCTTCCCCCTTTGCACACCAAACAACAACAAAACTCCAAGAAACCCTCTGTCATTAGCTATCGGGGCCCAACTTGTTGAATACTCAATTTCCCGCCAAAATGAGGTGTATGGCCAGGATCAATCTCAGCCATCCAACGACATGGAATTGAAGTGGTAAAAAGCCAAGGAGCAATTTTGAAGCCTATAAATGAAAAAGAAAAGACAAAGATGGAGTTAGTTAGTCAGTAGAGTAGTTTTACTTTAAAACATGCCGTAGTTAATTTTAATCTACTTTCAGTTGTGTTTTTAAATTTAGAGAAGCTTGTATTTAACATTTCCAGTGTACTTTTAACTTTCTTTAAGCAATAAAAATCTCAGTTATCTTTTGTGAATTCAATATTAGCAATCTTTGGTTGAATTTGACAAATTCACTTGACATTGTTAACAATTGTTGTTCTATGTTTCTTTAAGCTCATTTAACCTTACTTGATAGTTTTAAAAGCTTTCAAACCCTTGAAACTTGTTTAGCTCATAAAACTAGCAAATGCTCAAAAATACCTCATAAATAGATCATAAATGAAAAAAAATCAGTGTTCACTGATGAAGAAGCAAGGAGTAAAGTGAAATCTGGATGGCTTTGGTTTATTAGTCTCATGGGAGACTTTAGGAAGTAATTTTGGCACTTGTTCTCAGTTCCTAGCTTGGATTAACATTTGTAAGCTCTTATACCAATTTCTTGCATAGTACTGTAGAGTAATTAGATATGTGTTAATCCTGTGTTTTTATGTTTATTTGATGTTTTGAAGTTAAATTATTGCTTATAATCACTTGTTTGTTTAGTAGGATTTACATTTGCTCATTTACTCATTATCACTGTTAACATGGTATATTAGTGTTTCCCTAGCATTTTCTGTTATTGTTAGTGTTTATTAGTTCAATTCAGGTTATTATATCATCATGTGTCCTTAAGAACCAGTTTCATGGCCAAAATCAATTATTTCCTTTAAAAGTCATGAGATCACTGTTTCATAAGGGGTGTTTGGATTGAGTGAATTGGCCTAGTCACAGGTTGTCTTTGGTGTTTCTTTTAGCTTACAATCTCACATAGGTCCAAATAAGTTAATTCAAGCATAAAACACCATGGTCATTTTGCAAAAAAGTCAAATCCCAAGTTTATTTTACCTTAGCAGCCCACTGTTGGGTTTTTAGAGTCATAGGTAATTCACATGGTTGCATTATCAGTTAAGATAGCTTATTCATCTTTTAAATCCACTTATTATTGCATGTACATTCATTAGTAATCAGTGAAAGTTCACAAAAGTCAAAATCTCAACTTTTCTACAAAAGTCAAAATGCATGTTTTCAGATTTTTACAAAAGTTCAAGGAATTTTATTGAATTTTGTGTTATGATTCATGGTTTGAAACTTGTTTCTACTTGTTATCTACCACCTCAGCTTTAAGATCCCATTGTTCTTGCATTTTTGAGATTTTTTTCTCTGGGCCCCACAACCCCCCAAAGTCAGTTGCATGGCTGCAATCTCCCCTGTTCACAAGCTGCACATCAGCCTACCACCACCATTTGGTGGTGGTTTTCTGACCACCTCAGTGGGTTTCAAGGTCCAAGTCTTGGTTCCCCCAACCCCCCTCATGGTAGTATTTAGGAGTTGACCAATGGTTTGACCTCCAACCTTCTGGGACCCACTTGAATTAAGCCCAAAAGCCTGTCCCAATTTTCAGTTTAGTTGTAAGTTTCAAGTGCTTAATTTTAGCTTAATAGCTTATTCTGTGGATCTCAATTGCTTTTTCTGGTTTATACATGTTTCCTAAACTCAGTTAAACCTAAATCAACAAGAGTGGGCCCCACACAAGCTGGTTTTAGCTTATTTCCCTTGTTGGTCAACAAAAGTCAACTGTTGAGCTTTTTACCTTCCATTGTGCTTATTTTTAACTTATAAAAAATTTGATTTCATAAAAGTTTGTTATTTTTAGTTGTAAAATAGATTGGTAAAAGAAAAATCCAGAAAAAACAATTTTAATTTTAAGTGATAGTTTCTATTTAATGTAATTTAATTTTAATTTTCATTTTTAAATTTTTATTAAGTACTTAGCTATTTTATATTTTTATTAAATTCCTCTTATATTAAAGTATTTATAATAATTTTCTCAGATTTTTATTTTATCATTTAGTATTTATTATAATTAATCTTAGTTTTATTAATTATTAATTAATAATTAGTTTAAAACAGCATAATTAGTTTTTATTAAGTAAAATCTAGTTTTCATATTTTTCCTAGCTTTTTTATAATGTAAAATAATTTTAGAAATTTTCTTGTAATTTTTACTGTTCATTTTCTATTTTTCTTAATTTAAAATAGTTTAATTAGGTAATTAATTAGTAATTAATTAATAGAAAAATCACAAAAAGACAAAAATACATATTTTTAGTTTTAAAACTTATTTTTAGTTATTTTATAATTTTAAAAATTTTATTTTCACCTTTTTAGTATTAAATCAATATTATATTGTATTTAAGTTGTTTAAATATTAATAATTAGTATTAATAAGTAATTAATTAATAATTAATAATTAATTAGTGTAAAAATTAATTTTAATTTTCTAAAAATTTTATTTTACCTTTAAGTTTGTAAAAAAGTTATTTTCACCCCCTGGGGGTTTTCAGATTTCAGTTTTCAGTTTTAATTTTGTACGTTTACGTTTTATTTAAACGTGAACGTATACGTTTTAGGTTTCAAACGTTTCTAGGTTTTCTAGTTTTACATACTTGTTAATATAGCTTACTTAAGCTATTTTCTTTTATATTTCAGTAGTATAATCAATCACAACTCACTTATATCCATTTCCGTCCAAATTCACCCGATCACAAACCCGTTTTTTATACCATCCACACCTCGTCGGGACATAACGACCCGGGGAAACCACTATACTTCCGCGGAGAATTGGTTGACTTTAGTTGACTGCTTTTGCCTCAATCACTCTTCTTCTTCACCACTATCACTCAAAGAACCTCCTACAAAGGCTCTTTGGTTGTTTGATCTGGTGGCTTGGGACATTCTCCAATGAGGTGGTTTGGGTCTCCGCATCTAAAACACTTCCTATCGCTCTTTCCTCTATTATCATCTTGGTTCTTAGAGAATGACTTCCTCACTTCACGAGATTGCCTAGTAGATCTACCTCTTCTTCTAAAGAACTTCTTAAAGTTTCTAACCGCTAGTGCATACTCTTCGTCTTCACTATCGGAATCCGAATTTTCATCATCACTAGACTCTTTCTTGGCTTTCAATGCTAGAGACCTAACTTTCTCACTTACACCCTTGACTATGTCCGAGTCCTTCTTAATTATCATTTCATGAACTTTTAAGTTACCTATTAGTTCATCAAGTGATAGTGTCGCCAAGTTCTTTGATTATTCAATGGCGGTGACCTTTGCTCTCCATTTGGGATGTAAGGCCCTAAGAAATTTCCTAACATAGTTCTTGCTAGAATAACCTTCATCAAGAGCTTTAAGACTAGTGACAATAGTATTAAATCTAGTAAATGCACTATCTATTGTTTCATTTTCTGAAATGGAAAATTGTTCATATTGTTGAACAAGAAGATCAATCTTGTTCTCTTTGATTTGATTATTACCTTGATGTGTGACCAACAAAGTTTTCCAAATTTCTTTTACCGTATTACACATAAAAATTCTTTCAAATTCCTTTTTCGTCAAAGCATTATAAATTACCATTTTAGCCCCATCATTTTTGGCTAATTTTCTTTTAAGATCATCGCTTTGTTGATCATAAGGAATAATTTTATCCTTTTTAGTAATAGGATCTTTTTCAATAGGTTGAAAGTCACTATCGGTAATAACATGCCAAAGATCAATGTCTTTTGAATTTACATAAGTTTTGAATATTGTTTTCCAATAAATAAAACAATCGGTTTCAAAAAGTGGCGGTCTTTGCATAGATTGTCCTTCTTGATATTCGTCAAAATCCATTGATCGATTCAAGTTTTAAAATACAGTTTACTTTAAAAACTTGCCTAACCTGGCTCTGATACCAATTATGGGAAACTAGAAGGGGTTGAATAGTTTACCGACTTATTTTCTTTAGTTATAAAAATTTATCTTTGAAAAACGTAGATTCAATTGTATGTAAAGTCAATCAACACCAATATGAACACAACACTATAATAATACTAATATCCAATAAGTAAGTAAAGAGGAGAGATGGAAAGATCAAACCAAGACACCGAGATTTATAGTGGTTCGGTCACGAAGCTCTTCTTCGCCCTACTCCACTCTCCGAGTACCACACTCGAGAGTTATAAGCACTATATCAACAAGACTCCCTTCAGGCGGAGAAAATCGTACAACGTCGCTTACGTTATTTTCTGACACTAAGCTAGATGTCGAGTACTAATCTTAGCTAGTACCAATCTACCACGATCCACACGATCCTAACTTATCACACGATCAACATGATCCTCACACAATCTACACGATCTTCACGATCCTCACACAATCTACACAATCAACACGACCCTCACACAATCTACATGATCTTCACAATCCTCACACAATCTACACGATCAACACGATCCTCACACAATCTACACGATCTTTACGATCCTCACACAATCTATACTTGATCCACTTGATCAATACTATATCACTCAACACTCAAAAGATCCCCAAGATCTCAACAAGATCATGATGATCAACACAACAACTAGGAAACAATAATACACTTGATATATATCAAGATACAATCAAGTAGACAACTTGTAATGCAAATGCACTACTCTATGACACCAACACCTTGTATCTTCTTGATACTTTGTGTTCTTCTCTTGACTAGAAGAGGTATGTAGACGATTCTTGGTTGGATGAAAGAATCACCCTTTAAACAAAAGAAAACTAACTAATGATCTAAGAAGTGTAAAGAGAAAAGGAGGATGGAAACCAGAAGTTATGTGTGTGAAAGGATGGCCAAAATCTGGGAATTGAAGTGGTATTTATAGAATCTGAAAATCTGGCCGTTATAAAGGGACGACACCACTAATTGTCAATTTAGTGGTACCGTGCCAGACAAGGACGCTCCATTTTTTTGTCTTTAGTGGTGAAATTTTATTTGAGGGAGTTGGTTTGGGTAAAAAAAACTAGCTGTTGGAAATGTTTTTGAAAATGATTTTTCCTAAATAAAACATTTCTTTATAATTCAAAAATAATTTGTAAAATGTATTTTTGATAAGAAAATTTTGTCAAGCTAAAAATGTAAAGTTCAAAACACAAATTCACTTCTTTGATCATTTTTCAAATTGTAAATTTGTTTGTTCATACCTAGAGTGATTAACGTAGAAATCGGATATTTCGACTAAAAACTTGTTTGCGTTAATTTTGACGTAAGATGTTTTCACATTTTGTTATCATCAAAACGTAGGAATATCGAAAGATGAGAATAACGTTTTTAGACATTATTTGCATCAGCAATTTCGTTTTAGAAGTTGGTGCGTTGTTGTATAAAGTTGTTTTGAAAAGACAATACACAAATCTATTAATTGTTTGCGCTTAATGTCCTTCAATGTAGCTTTTGGATGGTTTTTAGAGTTCCAAAGCTCATCAAGGATGTGTTCAGCTTGCCATTGATGTTGTTATTGTGAGAATTGTATGCATAGAGCAACCAAAAGTTCTCACAACAAAGATTAGTTGCAACACATGTACGGATTTTATTTGTAATGCTAATAGTTTGCATCATATAAGTTTTTTAATAATTCTATATGTAATCATAAGTGTTGATTTTATATGGTATGCTACAGGTTGTGTTTCATTTCCCGTTGATTGTCTCCCGATTTTTTTTAGTTTGTTTGGTATTAGTGGATTTCTGGCTGTGTGTTTGTGTTTGTTTAAGCTTTCTGATATCTTTAGGAGTCTAATATGTTGTTATGTAAAACTCTAAAATCCATAATCACATTTTAATTAAACATTTGATATTAACCTAAGTTTAATAATAAGATTTGGACATTTCAAACTACATGTTACACACTTGAAAATAAAATAAATCCTAAACTATACATTATAATCAAATACTTAAAATAAAACCTAACCTATCCTATACTACGCTTAACATTCGGTACACCTTGCCTTGTACACATTGGAGCCAAAAATTGTATCCCTCCCCTATGTTCACACGTTTATTTTCACACAATGGATAAGACCATGGAATTGTTCAACATAAATAAAAGTTTTGGTTCCTATTTTGTAGCTAATCACACGGTTTCTATAACCTATACACACGCTCTTTTTTTCTCTCATTCCCACAAAACATACGGCTTCATTATACCCTCTCCACACCGAACCCTAATCAACCACCACTGCCATTTGTTTAGCTCTCAAAGATCAAGGAAGAAGAAGGGTTTGGAACCTATTTTGATATTGGTGTCCTTGGGTAGTGTGTACTTTGATTCGTGGGTTTTGTTCGTTTTCTTACCTCGTTCAATTCTGCCTTAAGGTATCCTCTTCATCTCTTTTGTTTGCAATCTATTCGACATCTTATTGTGAAGCGTCATCAGAAAGTAGCATGTAACATGAACCTTAATAACCATGCTAATATAACATTTAATGACCTCGTTAAATATGTATATGAGTAACACGCTATAAGCCACATGAAATCATGAATTATGAAACCTATGTGTCAACTAGTATTTCTGTTTTTAGCCATGTGAATCGGATATAAAACAAGCTCTAATTAGACCTAACACACTCATTAATATGTGACCTAAAATTCTGAATATAAAACCCTAACCATTGAGATGGAACACATGCATTTAATATGTGGGATTAGGGCTTGGTTTGGTATTATTTTATGTGACCTCTTGGCTCGTTACCTTATGTTGTGTATATAACGTGTGTGTGTGTGTATGTGTGTGATCATCAACAGCTGGAAACACGTGTGTTAATATGATAATTAAAACAGGTCTTGTGATATATATAGGTCTTGGGTGCTTTTGTATAAGTAAACATGCTATATGATGGTTTAAAATAGGCTTTTGAACGAGGCAACTTTGTAAGCTGAATATGCGAGCACTATAGCTTGAGTTTTATAAGTATATAATACTGGATCTTTGCTATCTGCGCATGTAATCCTAATTTATTTTAGCTACATATAGTGGCATAAGATTCACTAAGACTCCTATGGTAAATTCGACTTTGCCTATCTTCACTAGAATCCTCTCCGGAACCAAAGATTCAATTCTTTGTAGTAAGCGGAGATTGTGGTAGACTAGGTTGAGTCATTAAATGCCAAATCTAATAGATCTCATTTATGCGAAATACGGCCTCTCAGATCTTAGATCTCTCCTAACTTTGTAAGTACCTCCACTTGATAAGTGATCCTTTGGTCAATTCGCACACAAGGGATGGTTGTACTATGGCCAATTCCTTCCATCTCTCGCAATCTACTTGGCTAGGGTCCTTTGGTCAATTCTCCTAGCCTACTAGATAAATTGAAGAATCAGTTCAATTTAAACTAGCCTAATAAATGCTACCCACCTTTGAATACTACTGAAACTAGTGTGTGTCTATGAATGGACAAAGAAGATATCTATATAGAGAAATAAAATAGAATAAATAACACAACTAAAACTTGAATTAATAAAATGAATTCATCGTATGATTACTAGAAAAATATAAAAGAATCCAAACTCGAATACAATTATGATAGTAGACGAGGTCTTCATTCTTCCGACCTCCTAAACCATGCTTCTTCTTTTGTGGTTGCTCTCCCCAAACCCTAGTTTACGTTTGGGAAAGGGAAGATGCTTTTGGATGCAAAATTCATGTGGCATTTATAAGCATAAGAAACTAAAACCCTACAAAGCTACGGCGTAACCTTAAGTTGTAGTTACGCCGTAATTAGTGTATATTTAAAACGATCATTATCCACTAATGATAGCTACAATGTAACTTTAATGGAGAGTTACGCTGTAATCTTTGGCGGAAACAATTACGTCGTAATCTTCTAGCGTACTTATGTCGTAATCTTCATGCATCACATGGACCCTATTCTGTGTAACATTTGTGCCGTAACCCCGTTGTTGGTTACAACGTAATCTTCATAATGTAGCAATATTTCAAAGTCTTCAATCATTTACGGCGTAACATCATCACTAAGTTATGGCGTAATCTTCATAGTGGAGAAATAGTTATATCATGATCCGTATTGAGTCCAAATGTCGCTCTATACTCTATTAATTGTCCTGAAATGAAATATGAATGAATAAGGCATAACTTATAATAATTTTAGCATAATTTGTCAACATAAAAGGGAATCTTGACAGTTAGAAAATCAGGATTATTTGATGTTATCAATATTCAGAAGGCATATGACAGAGTTGATTGGCGATTTCTAAAGACTATTATGATTGGGTTTGGATTCCACACTAAGATGGTATCTTGGATTATGGCATGTGTTACGAGTGTGTCCTACTCCATTTGTATCAATTGTGACATACACGGTTGGTTTAGAGGTAAACGGATGTTGAGGCAAGGTGATCCTATGTCCCCTTACTTCTTTTACATTACTTATGGAAGTTCTAACATTATTATTGCAATGTAGGGTCCAAGATATGGATGGTTTTCAATACCATTATCTTGGTGAAAGGCAAAAGATTGTTAATCTTTGCTTTGACGATGATTTATTTCTATTTACTCATGGTGATGTGTTATCGGCTAATGTGGTTATGGAAGCTTTAAATGAATTCAAGAATTACTCGGGTCTTCTTCCTAGTTTAGAGAAGAGCACAACATATTTTTGTCATGTTACAAATTAGGTTCAAACATCTATTCTTAGTTCTATGCCATTTGAGGAGGGTCCGCTTCCTGTTAAGTATTTAGGCGTGCCACTTATATCCTCTCGTCTACTCTATTGGGACTGTAAAAAGCTTTTGGAGAAACTGCAAATTTGTATAGCTAATTGGACGAATAGATTTATGTCATTTGCGGGTTGTCTACACCTGGTTATGTTTGTTTTTATCTTTTATGCATATATATTGGGCTTCTGTGTTTATTTCTTCCTTACCGGACTGTTCATGACCTTGAGCAGTTAATGAGAGGTTTCTTATGGTTTCAAGGTGATATGATAAAAGGTAAGGAAAAAGTTGCATAGGATGATATTTGTAAACCAACGTATGAAGGGGGTATTGTGATACGTCATATTGAGGATTTTAACATTGCTCTTATGACTAAGCATATTTGGAGTATATTGATGCATAAGGAATTCTTGTTGGTAAAATGGGTCCATTCCTATAAACTTAATGGTTGGAGCTTTTGGGATGTTCCATATTCATGAGATGCAAGTTGGGGTTCGAGGAAGCTACTCCAAATTCGAAGCACCATTAGGCCTTATTTTTAGTTGCATGTTCGCAATGGTAAGTTGGCATCTGTCTAGTTTGATAATTGGTGTTCCCATAGTCTTATTGTGGCTTTCTTTCGTTTAGAGAAATCAATCAAGCTGGTTTCACGATAAAGGATTCGGTTGCTGATTTAATTCATAATGGGAATGAAGATGGCCAACTGAATGGTTATCTAGGTACTCGATTTTTGCTCAAGTCCAAATTCCGAATCTAAGTGAGGAGCTGGATGATGAGCTTCTAAGTTAGTAATGGTGATGCAAAGCCATTCTCGGTTACTCGTGCATGAGATTCGATTAGATTGAGAGGAGATATTGTTCCATGGTTTCATGTGGTGTGGTTTCTGAAATACATCCCTAAGCACGTATTTCTCCTTTGGCTTGTTATCAATCATAAGTTAAAGAATCAAGGTCGGCTGATGCAATAGGATGTTGGTCCTGAGATTGACTTAAAACCTGCTTTGATGCCCTTTTTATGATAATGAACCTGATTCTCATTCTCACTTGTTTTTTGAGTGCCTGTTTTTTATGCTTATTTTCTAGAACAGGTTTTAAATTTATAATGACTCGTTTACCTATGATCTAGTATTGCACCAAAGTAAATAGTAAAATCGAAGCCGTCCCAAGAGATATTGGTGAAGTCTAATTTAAGTTATAAATGTCACAAAAATGATTTTAAAGATTAATTAACTAATTAATAAAACTGAAATGAAATGTGAAATAATCAATGGAGAAGAATGTGTTAACCTAGTTACTACATTACCATGCAATGATCTAGTTCCTATGTGGAATGTCTATGTCTCGCCTTATGTAGTGGTTCTAAGTCATTAGGCACGAATGATCATCGTGACCTAACCTATAGTCCCTATATTCCAACCCCGATGGTCATGGATGGTCAAGTATCTAGTTCCTAGTCATTAAGTACCAACTATCTCTTAGACTTAACTAGTGTCATTCGACACTTAAACCCTTATTTGGTCTACGCAAGGTTCTCCTGCACTTCTTAAGTATCTATTCTAGTGTAGGTAAATCATGGTCAATTCCACACAAGGATGATGGTTACACCTCAAGTAACCTATAAGGCTAGTTTTCAAATGCTCATATACTAACTAGCATTTTTCTTTACAGGTTTGGCTGAAAGTTCGTACTCTTGGAGGCATGGATACTATCCCTCCTCGCTCGTAAGCTACTATTGTGTATCTTATCCCTTCTTCAAAAGGGTGGTCTGCTCGTAGTATAATTTCTTGCCTGCTTGTTGCAGCTACTTGTTACGATATATGGCATGAGAGAAATTCAAGGCATTCCAAGAGAAAATGAAGACATTTTATCAGATTTTTGATGATATTATGCCCAATGTGAGGCGAAAGATTCTTACATTTTGTTTCAAGAAGGATAATGGTCGTGTTCATCAAATGTTGGCTACTCAAAAGCTGTCGAGTTACTTAGTGGGGTATAATGATCCCACATATTTGTTAGCAGTCTAGTTGATTATCATGGACATGGACTGCCTGATTACTTGGATTCGTGTGATATGGGAGTTCCAATGGAGTCTAGATTGGCGTGAATGTTATGCCAATAATTTTTGTTTATGTTTGTCTCTAGTTATTGGTTATTGGTTATGTAATTTGTAGCTAGAGTAGTTTGTGTTTATGACATATCATAAACACTGTCTTATAGGCGTTTATTAAGCTCTGCTTGAGGTTAATGTGGTACTTCAGTCACATTCCATGTGTAATCAATTTTTTTGTGATTAATATATTTTACCGATGTAACCTTTTACCCAAAAAAAATTTAAGGGCTCAATGACCTCTAAAATTGTATGATTTTTCACCTCATTAGTAATAGACGTGAATCCGTTAGCATTGGATGAAGAATGAACATGTCATACCTGGAAAAAGTTACATTTTCTGATTATATATTTAATTATAATTTTTTGCGAATAATGTTTTTCCATTATACATTTTATGTAGCAATAACTTTACGGATTTTAGAATTTTCAGTTGGAAATTAAGCAGTAGATAATTAATATAAAAATAGTTGGGGTACCCAATCAATATTGTGACAAATAAGCATGTCAGTATTATTTAGGATATAAGAGTTCGTGGTAGCCATTAGTGGAGCTTAAACAATATTATTATGATGGTGAAGTATAATTTATGAAACTTGGGAGGGCTAAATCATAATTTATTTAGAGAATTTAAGGTTTATAATGTAAATTATGCATTAGTATATGGCTATATAATGCAACATAAATATCCTAAGGGAGCCATAGCCCTCTACGACCCACAAAAAACTCCGCCTATGGTGGTAGCTGACTATTTCTTGTAATATCAAGTAGGTAAATGAGGCAATATGATATGCTTCACGGAATTATGTAAGATCTAAAATGTAGTTTCTCTTAAAAATTTAGGGAACTTATTAAGTATGATGATGCATGGTGAGGTTATTCTAAAAAGGGTAAAAAGGTTGTGATGTAGTATCTTTATAGTTGTGATGTAGTAACCTGTAACTGTGATGCAATTACTTATAAACGTGATGCAATAACTTTATAATTGTGATTCAGTATCTTTATAACTGTCGATGCAGTGACTTATAACTGTGATGCACCTCAACAAGACTTTTTAACCTTTTTGAATAAGAACATTTTTATTTTAAATATTGATATGTATTGCAATTCAACGAAACACAAACGATGTTATAGAAAACTAGCTCGAACCTTTCACTTTCTTTTGTGTTTCGTTGAACTGCAATACATATCAATATTTAAAACTAAATAAATAATTACATATGAAAATCAAATTAATATATAATATATAATGCATACAACTATACACATGCAAATATTGTTAGTGCGCTTATAAATCCTTTAGGTTGACCGAGCCCCCTAGCATTTCATAATTGTATAATGGCCTTTAACTAGATCAGTACATAAGTATTATAAACTAGTTAGTAGTAGCTTTTTTTTTTTCTCTTATACCCATCTCTCACTCGAAGATTCAATTAAATCAATCATAATAAAAAAAAGTTCACTTTTTTCCGGCCTTCGACAAACGTTTTTAACTCAATATATTATTTTTCTTACCTACCAATTCATCCTGTTTGGCCTGTTCAAAGATTATTGGTACCCAAGCACGTCGAACATGTGACTCCGCTTCTCGGTATCTGACTACTCTAATCAGATTCTATATCATTTCTTTTGTGAAAAAAATTCCTATTGATAAAGGGTTATACGATCAATTGTTGTTACACTTGAGAAAACATTTTTGAGTTATTTAATGCAAATGATTCATTGAATGAATTTTGTAAGTGTTAGGCTTTTTGTGTTATTGAAGTTTTTACAAGTGGCTTTAATATTTGTAATGCGTAATTTTATAAATTAGTTTAGATATAGAAGGAAACGATATTTTCTTCTAGTTAGTTTCAATAGTAAACTTATTAAAACAAACAGACATGCTTCCCATAACCGTACATGCTCAATATCTGTTTCTTTTACAATACGAAGAATTTGTATTGCATTTGAAACGTGATGTATATATTAGATTTAACGTTGAGCTTCACTCAAACTAATATGCATGGATATTCAATCTTGGATCTAATATGCATAATGTTTAAAAATTTAAGAAAATCAAAGTTAAAGAAAAGAGTAAAATACAATTATCGCGTTTATTTCAATAAGAATATACAAAGGATACAAACAATAATGTTAAATAATTAATGAATACATCGTATCTACATTACAACTTTATAAGG
The DNA here is from genome assembly GCA_030686995.1 of Artemisia argyi. Classification (NCBI taxonomy): domain Eukaryota; kingdom Viridiplantae; phylum Streptophyta; class Magnoliopsida; order Asterales; family Asteraceae; genus Artemisia; species Artemisia argyi. Next base: position 50,146,537 of record CM060678.1, on the reverse strand, counting down.
ATGAAGATGAATATCAAAAAGGGGGAGGTGATCGAAATGATCTACCACTAACAACATGTGGATACGGGTGAGATTGAGAAACATGTACTATGCTCTTAATCTTCTGAATTCCATAATTGAATATGTTAAAACCGAACAACACCCCCATTGTTATCCCAACTAATATCAAGCATATGCATGTCATGCATGTCGCCAAACAACATGTCGTCATTTATTCCTAGATCATTTGATGTTAGATCAATAAAAATCACGTTAGATTGAAATGTTATAAATATAAAATATTGTTGTTTGTGAAATTAAGCATTTGAGAGGAATGATGATGAAGATGACTGTTGTAGGAAAAAATGATCTTACACATCATTTGTCATAATAAGTAAGGGCATGTTACATGGCATATTTTACGAATCATTTCTATTAGTGGTTTATTTTCTTTCCATATTTAACTAGATATGGTTTAAGATAGATGGTTAACCGGATAATATTATCTTTGTCTTGAATGGGCAATTTTGTAGCAACCTAATGGCGATTTGTTGTAATTAATATAATTCTTGCATTTAAAAATAGCAAGTAATAATTGGTATATATATTGTTCTGTATTTGGAGTATAAAAACTAGTCATAACAACGTGACTATATTTCATTCCGTTTCATTACTTTCAATATGTTCGTTAATGGTTGTTTAGGGTGTCAAGGATACCCGGTCTTGAATAACTTGACTCAATGCCAAATAAGTCCATTCAAATCAGGTTATTAAGGTTAACATTCTTATTCGGGTCACATGAACAAGAATAATCTTGACCAAAGATCGAGTTCTCGAGTATTGGGGTTGCAACTTATTGGAATTTAGGTCTCCAAAAAAGAGTTTCTCCTATTCCTATGATTCTTTGTATTTATAAAGAGATATGCTTAATTTGCATATTTATTCATGCAATTTTTGCATATTTATTTATACAATTTCTTATTCGTCAACACGAATATGATAAAAGTCATGTTCCTTGATTTTTTTTTCTTCAAAAATTTTTTGAACAACAAAAAGTGTGTCTTCAAAACCTTATTAACACAATCCAATTAACTAATCCCGGCCAAAAGAAACGAAAACAAAAATGTTCTCCTCTGCAACATAATATATTTTCGTTCAAATCATCATCTTGCTAAAGTTCTTCCTTATAGAGCTTAACATTATTTCTAACCACTATTAAAATTAAATATTGAAAAAAAACATTGACGCCAAACCTCATTTTCATAAATAAACTAATTAAAAGTTGCATATGAAAGCTCAATATTGTATTATTTATCACATTGTCGGTACCTAAGCCATAAGCGACGGTGATAGCTCGTGATATTTATAATGATTTTGTATAATGAGCACAAATCAACGTTGGTAAACAATACTTATATTTCTAGTTGGATTTCTAAATGTCTTTTTGATGATGCAATCTACGTACATCACCGTACATTAGCTTGGAAAGGCTATGGTGACTAAAAGGTTTTGTTCAAACATCAATGTGTAAATATTTTTACCAAGGTCAAGAAAATGATCGAAAGTGATTATGAAAATATCAGTGAAGCAAGGTATATTTGATCGAAAAAGCTCGACATTCTTAAACGATAACAAAATTATCAGTTAAGCCACATAGATGCAAGAAAAAACATGAGCAAATATCTTCTTCTCATACAACTTTTATATTTGAGAAAATTACAGTTAAAGACCAAAAGCCACCACTTTGTACGTTCTAAACCTACTTTCAAAGGATTTCGAATCTAGACTTTTGGTTAGCGTAAAGTTTTGTAAGATTCCGTTATTTTACTTGACCCAATATAAGGTATCCACGCACTCAACGATATCCTCGTTACTAGTGGTCAAATATAGAAAAACAAATCACTTTGTATCAAAATCTGACGTGTCAACTTTTTTATTGAGCCAAATGAATTCACAACCTTTATGCAATTGAATTCATAAAAACTAATTTATGAACATGCACAACCCTGGATTTTTTAGTTTAATTTTTTAATTTGTGTTTAAGTCACTTCAAAAGATACAATTAGTTTTTGTATAGCTACTTCATTTTTTGCTTTTTTTGTTGGGTTGTAGCAGCATCTCGTGTACATATTTGCATGTGCCTTAGCTTTAGGTAGAGAGCCCATAGATTTATGCCTTTTCGAAGTTAGTTGCACATGTAGGATTATTTATTTATTTATTATTATTATTTATTATTTATTTTTTTTTGCCTTGTTTACCCCCTTGTGCTTCTGCCAATGCTCTTATGTTTCATGCTTCCTTTATTTTCATGACGAATGAAAGCTCGAAGACAAAGAGAAGCGGCTTTTCCAAAGAATTAATGCAGCTTTCCCATGCTTATATATATATATATATATATATATATATATATATATATATATATATATATATATATATATATATATATATATATATATATATATATATATATATATATATATATATATATATATATTTCCTTTTTCGTATATGCTTATAGCCGTATCTTTGATATTTCTGTGGGTTTTCTCGTGCTCTTGGTCTTAGCATATTTGTTTCATATGCCGCCATGCGTTGTATGCATGTATGTCCCTTTTTGTTTCTTACTTTACAACAACAACATACCCAATCCCGCCTAGGCGGGGTATGGGAGAGGTGGGATGTAGACAGATCCTACCCCTACCCCAGGGAACCCTGCAGGTAGAGAGACTGCTTCCAGAAAGACCTCCGGCAAGTGTGTGCAAAGTGTGCTCGAAGTAAAGAAAAAACGAGAAATAGAAAGCAAAACAAAGAAAGCAAAACAAAGAAAGCAAAAAAGTATAAAAGCAAATAGAGCAAAACAAACATATAGGCAAAACGACACAACATGCATATAAGCAAACATAAAAGCAAACCGACACAACAAGTAAGAGCAAACAAAGCAAAACGACAAGACAACCAAGACAAAACAACAAAAACAAAACCACCTAGACAAACGCTAGCAAAAAAGGGAGCGAGGGGGACACAAGACCAAGGCCAAACCAAGCAGCTAAGACCAAAGAGGGCAACGCAAAGGGCCTAAAGCTAAGGCAAAACAAAAAGAGCAAGCAAAAGGCACAGACAAAGGGCCTAAAGCCATGTATCATTGGCATATGTCATATGCTTTAATATCTTACTCATCCATGTAAACTTACATGATCATGCATTCACATATTTTTTGAGCACTTTCACACTTATACTTACATTTTGTCGAATGTATTTCTAAAGCAATCTCCTTACCTTCGAGTCTATCGTAGGATACGAGTATGATCTACTACTTACATTTTGCCGGATGTATTCCTAAGCAATATCCTTACCTTTGGGTTTATCGTGAGATAGGGGTATAATCGACTTATAATCTACCTTCTTATACCCCGTCTCAATGAGATTGGGTCTGTTGCCTCTTTAGAAGCAGTCTCGTTACCCGACGGTAACGAGATTGACATCTTTGTTGTTGTGAAGTCACTTAGAAAGGGGCCCATTTTGTGAGTTGGATGCACCGCCTCTTCCCTTGTTGATTGGGTCTGGTCTCCTAAAAGTCAAAAATCCCTGTCAACATCCCCAAATCACACTCCCTGTTACTCACACTCTCATCTTTTACTATTAACAAACCCTAAAACAAATCATCAATAATAATCTCATGGCTTCCCATACAAACCAAAATCAACAACAACAATACGATCATCAAATCATGACAAACCCTAACAACCACCACCATCAACCACCGTATCCACCACCACAACAACCACCCTACTCCGCCGCCTCATATCCACCTCCCTACACTTTCCAGCCACCTACCTACCCCAACTTCCCGCCAAATTTACAACACCAACACTCCCTACCATATCCCACTACTATAAACCCTAACCCTAACCCTAACCACGGGGCACGTCTAATGGCGTTACTTACACCACCGGCATCTCCTTTACCTGACACGTCATCAATGCCGTTACCAATGCCGTTACAGAATAGCTCCGGTTTTGGCGGTGCGGTGAGTGTGGGACCGGTGCGAATGGCGAGTAGTAAGATGCCGAAGGGGAGGCATTTGGCTGGGAGTAATGTGGTGTATGATATTGATGTTAGGATGAGTGGAGAAGTGCAGCCGCAACTGGAGGTTACGCCGATAACGAAATATGGTTCGGATGCGAGTTTGGTGGTTGGGAGGAGGATTGCGGTTAGTAAGAGCTATATTTGTTATGGATTGAAGCCGGGGACTATTAGAGTGCTTAATTATCATACGGCGTTGAGAGCGCTGTTTAAAGGACTTGCCGAGGTATAATTGTTATTATTATTTGAAATGAATGATATTTGCTAGCGTATGTTTAGTTAGTCTTTGCGTAACTGAATTATATAACTATAAATCGCAAACTGAGTATAATAGAGATGAGCGAGTAGTTTGCTATTATTAATTGAATCATATTAGCTCGTGTATTTAATGATATTTGGATTATAAAAAACTGTAAACTGTAAACCGTAAACCGAGTATAATAGAGATAAGCGAGTGGTTAGCTAGTTGTTTAAGTTGTAATAATTACTATGAGAATGTGTATCCGAATACCTGGTTAATGGGACAACTTATCTGCCATACTTGGCTGTGTTTAAAAAGCGCCTCAAGAGCCTGAGGCGAGTCAATTACGAAAGGCACACATCTGACGCTTTTTCGCGACTCATGCATATTGGCCTTGAGACATAAATTTGAGCTTATGATGTTTATTATGATTCTGTATATGGGCCTATTACTATCATAAGTCAGTTAAATTAAGAGAATCTGGACTAATCAGCTAGGAAAACAACTATTAATGTAAATCTAGGTTCAACTTGATTACTTTTGGCATGAATTCGGCTAATTATGAGAAGGCTTGGTTATTTTTGTTGTTAAAGCTGTATTTGTGTATGAAATAGTAGTAAAAATATTGAAAGTGTGTACGTAAAAGGTGTGTGCTTTCGCCTCGTCGCTTCGCGCCTAGTATTTTTGACCGTTAGCGCAATGAGGCGCCTCAAGCTTATTAAAACCTAGATACTTGAGCATAAACAACCTTTTCATGATGGGCCGACATGGTTTTAACTGTCATGGTTGAGAGTTAATACTGTTTAGTTGTATTAGGCAAGTTTTACTTCCTTGGTTTTGACGTTTGATTGTGAGGCATTTGTGTGACACTAAATTGTAATTGAATGTATGTGAGGGTAACTATAGAATGCATTCTCGTTGTGTTTGGAATTTCGTGAGTTACGTGTTTCGGATTGCTATTCGATCAACACCACATTATTATGAAGCTATTTCTATTGTTTTCGCTACTCATAGAACAACTTATTTTTCTTCTCAGAGGGTTACAGATATGGCTTTCTTTGCGGAGGATGTTCATCTTTTAGCCAGGTAGGATATTGTCATTAGTTTATATAAATGTCTGTTTTAATGTCTGGGTTTATACTGACATGCTTCTACGCAGTGCAAGCATGGATGGGCGAGTTTACGTATGGAAGATTGCAGAAGGTCCTGATGAGGATGATAAGCCAGAGATCACAGGAAATATAGTTATTGCTGTCCAGTTTGTTGGAGATGGACAACCTGTTCGTCCTCGAGTTTGTTGGCACTGCCATAAACAGGTAATGCACTCTTAAGATTGTTTCTAGTTATGTGTAGATGGCAAAATATCACCGGTTGCGTGGATAGGGTAAGGTAAACTGGTTTAGAGGAGTTGGGTCAAACTAAAACTCTCACTGTTCATTTTTTTTGGTGTTTAAAGTAAGATTACAAACATTATATTATTTCAATAGTAACCGTACCTTATAAGTAAAGTAGAATGTAGAGGTTTTATGCATTAAAAGTACAATTGATCAATCTATAACTAAATGGACCCAAATTGCCACTTCTAGTCTTGTGGCATAGTGTCTTACTCAGCCGGTGCTTTTATATATTGCAGGAAGTTCTTGTAGTCGGAATTGGGAATCGTATTCTTAGAATTGATACTACGAAGGTTGGGAGAGGTAAAGTATACTCTGCAGAGGAACCTCTCTGGTGCCCTGTTGATAAGTTGATTGATGGAATTCAGTTTGTTGGTAAGCATGATGGCGAAGTGACAGATCTTTCAATGTGCCAATGGATGACCACTCGTCTGGCTTCTGCTTCCGTGGATGGAACGGTGAGTTACATTTCTTTTATGCCTCATGCTCCATCTTTCGTGCCAAAAGTGTATGAGTTCTGACACACATGCATTTTTGTACTCAACTTCAATGAGCTATAGAGGCAGGCGTGTAGTTTAGTTGACGTATTTACCTTTAGGATAATCAGGACTATATATATATAGTATATTATATTATATTATATCTTGCATGCTGAACAACTTGTATGTTACATTTCAAATGCGTAGCTTAATAACAAATGTATAGGTTTTTGTAATCATGAGTAAGATTTTAACCATACTTGAATGTGTTAATTCTTTGCCATCATTATGAATCTAGTCATACTTTTTCAATAGTGGTAAATTGTTAAGCCATTGTTTAAAAAAAAAGTATAAAAGAAGTGAACTTTAAAGGCGCAGAAGATAAATAAAAGAAATCATTAAGCAAAAATAATATTCAAAGTACTGTAAATGACGTATTGACATCCATGCTGTGTCGTGTGAATTAATTTTAGGACCAAAATATGAATGGTCATGCAGTGATTTGGATTTAAGTTGATTGACAACAACAATGACGATACCTAACCCCCCCGGAGTGGGGTATGGGGGAGGAAAGAAGTAGGTGGTCGTGCCCCTACCCAAGGGTAGGGAAACTGCTTCGAGAAAGACCTCCAACAATAGTGTGTGACTGTGTGTAGATATATATATCTTAGCAAGTATGCAGTATATATATGTTTGTGTATATAGTGGAAGGACAGTATGATAAAAAATAAAGGTTGAGAAGAATAAAAGCATATAAGAATAGAGCATAAAGGCTTATATAAACATAAGCTCATAAAAGCATACCAACATGAAAGCATAAAATTGATATAAGCTGATTGAATTGGTGGGTTATCTAAGATGAAGCACAAATTATATAAAAGAAAATTATTGGCAAACAATTTTCGGTTTATTTTTGTTGCTAGCTGTGTGCAATGTCTGACTGTAACTTCTCCTGTGACGTTTAAATCTGTTTTATCACACTAAGATATTATACTCCCAAATTGCATATTTGACCGACATTTTAAATCATCAGTATCATTCAAAGGATTGTGAAATATTGTAAAGGATTGTGGTTTATCCCATGTAGATACTATTAGCCACCTAATCCTCACTTTGTATTGGCATTAAGAAATTCTAGAGGCCTATATAATATAGTAATATTTACAATTATGACGTGCTTGGTGATTGGACAGATTTTCTTAGCCTTGTGGTTTCCCTATTAGTCAAACTTCTGGTTTCGGAAAGTTGGTACTTGGTTTACTTTCAGAATTTGAACTAGCAAGTGTTTATTTATTTGTAACTCCAAACTCTTCTCTTTTTAGTAATCAGGTCTAGAACCGCACATGTGTGTGTGTCAGTATGTGTATGGATGTTTGATACTTAAAATAGATCCATATGTATTTATAGAGATGCAAGTGTATATATTTGCTAATGGATTAGGAAATTTTGATAGGAATGTGTATAGCCCTACTATAAATTATGATTTTATGTAACTCAAATATTTTTGCAGCAGGCCAATGATGTATTCTGATTCCCTTCTGCAGTGATACTAAAAAAAGGAAAAGTAACAGGAAATATTATCTGAAACAATACAATAAGTGAATTAGTATGAAAGAATATCCAATAACTAACATGAAACATGTTTATTACCAAACTTATTTGGCGTGTTCATGTTTTCTTATAGAGGGGCATTCAATGCTCCTTCAGTAGTTTTGTAAATTCACATCATAATTTTCACACGCATCACTGTTTTGACCACATATAAGGGATTTATGAGTTCATCCCATTGAATGGAACAACTCTCTTCCTTCTTTACTTGCACATAGTTTCAACTTTGAGCAAACAAGTGCATCAATAATTTGCTTCACGGTTTATGAAATGATCATAACATTATTATATGTTTGACGGGTGTTTTGATATGAGCTATAGCTTTAGTTTGGGGGTGTTTGTCTTAACTTTTCTAAATGGGCTTATGAGCTTATTGAAGATTTTAGAAGCTCATATACTCATATTTTAATGGCTTGTGAGATTATCAACTTGGGCTTATAGCTTATATAAGTTCATAAGCTCATAAGCCTTAAAGATGAGCTTTTTAAATTTGAAAGCTCATAAGCCTTTCAAATAAGCTACAAAATAACCTAAAATTTGAAAGCTCATAAGCCTTTCAAATAAGCTACAAAATAACCTACGCTCCATTCTTCAGTATCTGAATGGAAGAGTAGTCAGGAGTGTACCTTTTGTATTGTTATATTAGTTGGTCATATATCTTGATTTTATCAGAATTCTTAATTATCAACGCACCTACGAGATCTCGGTCATTATGAGTAGGAAAAAACAAAAGCACAACAGTAGTGGTCATATTGTTTCTTTATCTCAATTTCTTTCTTTAAGCTTAGCGTTTGCAACGCGTTATTTTGTTGAACAGATAAAGATTTGGGAAGATCGCAAACAGACACCAATTGCAGTACTAAGACCATATGATGGTCTTCCTGTCAACTCCGTAACATTCTTGACTGCTCCTCACCGGCCAGATCACATCATACTTATCACTGGGGTACGTGTGAAATTAATGTTTTTCTCATAACATGCCTTTTGTGAAGTTCAAAGTTTAAACCATGGAGTATATGATTATAGTTGGCAAAACTGGCAGGTTGGGCAACTACTTCGTTTTTAATGTGTGGGTAAAAAAATTTTGGGCGAACAAACCTGTCACAACCTTTCTGAATTCTGTAATTACTTGATGCATCAACTAATAAGAAAATCATTAATTAAAAATATATTTAATTTTTCTTACAACATGATCTAACATGTTGTGAGTAGTTAAATACGTGTTAGACTCATTTTGATCCCTTTAGCCCGATTCATTTTTAGCTACTTTTTGATCTCCTTCATACCATATTAGTAAAATGGTAAGAATAACGGCTGTGCTATATCCAAAAATATATTGCTCATTCGATATTTTGGATAATGGTTGTAGGGACCCTTGAATCGCGAAGTGAAAATATGGGCCTCAGATAGCGAAGAAGGGTGGTTGCTTCCTAGTGATGCTGATTCATGGCACTGTACTCAGGCATTGGAGTTAAAGTCTTCTGCTGAACCTAGAATCGAAGATGCATTCTTTAATCAAGTAATTGCATTACCCCAATCTGGTCTTCTCTTGTTAGCAAATGCAAGGAAAAATGCTATATATGCTGTACATTTGGATTACGGGCCCAATCCTGAAGCCACCCGAATGGATTACATTGCAGAATTCACCGTGACTATGCCAATATTGAGCTTTACTGGCATTAGTGATCCTTTACCAAATGGGGACCACATCGTTAAGGTTTATTGTGTCCAAACACAGGCCATTCAGCAATATGCATTGGACTTGTCCCAGTGCCTACCACCTCCTATTTATGATGTGTATGACAAATCAGGCTCACCCGTTTCACGTGACGAAACGAGTGCAGAAGGTTTTATGGGTTTGGGACAGTCTGGTGTTAAACTGGAACCATCTGGTGATAAATTGGAACCGTCTAGCTCTGATGTTGCACCTATATTGATTCAGCGTCTGACTTCTCCATCAGCCGAAGCTGAAACTAAGCCAGTCTCATCATTAGTCGCTAAGGATACTGATATATCTAGTGTCGTTTCGCCAGCGGTTCCATTGAGCCCCAAGTTGTCTGAAAAAATATATGACTTTAGAAGTCCATCAAGCGGTTCTGATTCTCTTCATCAACTAAATAGTTATGATGATCAGACAATTGTGGAGTATCCTGCTAACACGCGTTTGGAATCTTCTCATTCTAATTTGTCTCATGCACCCTCATTGGATCGTGAAGAAAACAAAGTTGCAAAAGAGGACCGTTCTGTCAAGTTTATGCATCCAACTCATCTGGTTACTCCTGCCGAATTGATGGCCACATCGTCATGCGAAGTAAATGATGTTGCTGTGAACTCCGATACACAAAATGCTGAGGTGGAGGTTAAAGTTGTGGGTGAAACAGGAATCAGTCAAAATGGCGACACTGCTTATGAAGTGAGAGAACAATCTAAATCTTTCTCCTCACAGGCATCGGCTCTTGGGCGCGATATGGTTAGAGATATGGTTAATGAGTCTAATCAATTTGATGGATGTGTAGAAAGTAAGGTGGTGGATCAAACTTCAGATGCTCGGGGTGAACTTGGTGACGTGGTAACTGATTTATCGGCGCCAGTTGAGATGGCTGTGACTGGAATACTTCAATCTGAGGGTTCTAAATTGAGAGAGAAGAAGAAGAAGAAAAAGAATGCTCTAGTATCAGGTCAATCTGGTTCTCCGAGTGTATCAAACAATACTGATTCTTGTGATGAAGTAGGAGTGAGTTCAAGTATCTCCTCGGAGGAAGCCATACTTTTACAAATTCAGTCCATGCAAGAAACACTTGCTCAGGTAAATACGCAGAACACCATTTCTTCTCATATTTGGTTTTATGAAGATAGTTTCTATCTGCTAAACATGTCTTTGCTAGTGATCTGTAAATTGATTAATGTAACAGTTCTTTTTAGCTTGAATATTGAAACCAGTACAAGTGTGAAGAGCTGTTGGTTCATTGCATATTAATACATTCTGTAAATGGTCTTACCTGTAATTTTAACAACCCTGCCCTGAAGTTGGCTTGCACCCTTTTTTGTATAGGTGGGAAAATGTGCAGGCTGTGCAAATTATTGGTCAAACTAGTTAGGATGGGTTAAAATGGTTGGATCAACCTATCGGAACTTTGTTGTCCTTTTTCTATAATTTCATAAATCATTATTGTATACAATAGAAGCTTTTCTAGTAAAATTTAAAAGAGAACAACTTATAAGGTTGCGAGCACTTGAGTATGTATGTTGGGCACATGTATACCAATGACAGGCTTCTTTTTTAGCTACATCTTTAAGTCGATCCGTTTCAATACATACAACCCAATTTAGCCCTTTTTAGATAATTTGGTCGAAATTCCCTTCATTACTTTGGCGACGGGTGTAAATTTCTGGCTATTTGAAGTTCTAGATAACGCATGGGTAGCTAAAACTACTTCCAAGAGTGCATTATTTTTTTAAAAGACTTAGTTAACTATCTTTTAACTGCAGGTTATGCTCAGCCAAAAGGAAATCGAAAAGCAGATTCCAGTGGCAGCTGCGGTACCGATGACAAAAGAAGGGAAGAGAATTGAGGCAGCCATTGGGAAGAGCATGGAGAAAATTCATAAAGCTTATAATGATGCTAATTGGGCTCGTTCTCAAGAAGAGTTCGCAAAACAGGAAAAATTGAACCAAGAACGCCATCAGCAAGTTTCGACTTCAGCCTCAGTCGCACACAAGGATTGTCTTGTGGCTACAGAGAAAATGCTGAAGAAGGAAATAGCTGCAGTTGTGCCTGCAGTTGGGCGCGCGGTTGCACCGATCATTGAAAAGGCCATCTCCACAGCTGTGACAGAGGCTTTCCAGGTTATCAGATTGTAATATTAAAGTTCTTATTAGTTGTGTAACGGGTCAAACTGGTTCGTGTCAAACCGATAAATTGTATTCCTCGTTTGTCCCTATTCTTTTTACCTAAATTTTTTAATTTTGATCTCTGTGGATCAAACAAAACTAAATTGACGACCCTTTTCTAAGTTATTGGGTTGAAATTGCTACCTCTACACATTAGCATGTAATGTAATAGAAGTCTAATTTAATTTTACGTGCAGAGAGGCGTCGGTGATAAGGCTGTAAATCAACTTGAGAAAACAGTTAATTCTAAGCTGGAAGCAACTGTTTCTAGGCAAATTCAAGCACAATTTCAAACTTCTGGCAAACAAGCTCTACAGGTATGCCATTCAAGCGATCTTTCTAAATGTTTCTGTTGCTTGTATGTGGCTAGTCATTTATTTTATTATCTGTTTCAATCTTGCAATCTTGTTTCAGGAAGCACTGAGGTTGAGTATGGAAGCTTCGGTTGTTCCTGCGTTTGAGATGTCTTGCAAGACCATGTTTGAACAAGTTGATGCTACTTTTCAGAAGGGAATGATTGAACATACAAATGCAGCTCAGCAGAAAGTTGAGTCCACACATTCACCATTGGCTTTTGCTTTGAGGGTAAGAAAACATGACCATGGCTAGACAAAACATACTTTAATTATTTGCTTTTTTACTCATATGTAAAGAAAAGTATTGGTGGGTAAATAACCCAGTTTGACATGATTTTTACCCTTAAATGTTATGGTCTTTTTTCCCAGGATGCCATCAATTCAGCATCATCAATGACTCAAACTTTGACCAGTGAATTGGCTGATGGTCAAAGGAAATTGATGGCTCTTGCAGTTTCTGGAGCAAGTTCTAATCCGGTAAATCCATTGATAAGCCAACTAAGCAATGGTCCTACTGGTGGTTTCCTTGAAAAGGTCAGCTCTTCTTCAGTATGTTACGATGCTCAAGGTCCCTACCACCAAAATCTTTACTCTGTACTTTCCTGTAATAGGTTGAGGCACCGGTTGATCCAACAAGAGACTTATCTAGGATGCTAACGGAGCACAAATACGAAGAGGCTTTTACTGCTGCCCTGCAAAGAAGTGATCTTCGAATTGTTTCTTGGTTATGCTCTCAGGTATATCTTCGAATTATGGAATATCATCTATTCATCTCATAAAGAACTTTCACAATCACGTCCAAACACTGCGTTTTTATTACAGATAGGTTTGTGCAAATCTAATGTTTCTCATCTTCTCGTGTTATGTTGCTCAAAAATTTAGGTCGATCTACAAGGAATTTTAGCAAGCAATCCTCTTCCTTTGAGCCAAGGTGTGCTCCTATCATTGCTGCAACAGTTGGCATGTGATATTGGGAACGATACAACCCGAAAACTTTCATGGATGATGGATGTGGTGGTGGCCATCAAACCCTCAGATGGGATCATCGCAATGCATGTGAGGCCGATATTTGAACAAGTTTACTCCATACTTAACAATCAGGTGAACGTTCCGACGAATTCAGTTGCCGAGCTGTCCAGCTTACGTGTTGTCATTAAACTCATAAATTCTACACTTATGAGCCTGTGAGTATGATAGAAGAATGTTTTGTACAAAGTATTGGATTTTTTGCAATATGGCACCTATATTTTGTTTTTGCTGAGAACTTTTTTACCATCTTTAATTAGTTTATGTTTCTACCTTTACACATGGATTGTTGGTTCTGAAAGTAAACGAAGAGTTCATTTTTCAAAATAAATGCTAAAAAAAATTATTTTGTTACTTCGCGATAAAATCTTATGAGAGGTGTGTGTAGATTATTTTTCATACATAATCAAATTAGGATGCTTTTAACAAGTGATCAAGAGATGCATAGGATTTATGGTATGGCTTGCTAGCGTCTGTTTGTTTAGTTCAGAAAAAGTTTCATGTTACATTTTTAGACATTTTACCATCTAGAAGATGGGTGCTTTGTGCTAGTGCTTCGTTGCTTTGTGCTACAGCAGTTTTTTCTTTTCTTTTTTGAGCTAAAGGCGTTGCACAATAATATCTGACAAGTTAAATATCGGTGAATATTTCCATTACAAGTTACTTTCATTAGTGGAGGTTAAACATGATTTCAGACGTTTAGATAAATTCCATTATGGAATTAAATATCTTTCTTTTATAACTGTAATGTTTTTAAATTTGTATAAATCATGATGATTGTGCATAAAAAGTAAAGTTTGATCATTTGAAAATATACTCAATCGGTTTGATGTCCCCTCTTTTGGTGCTTTAAAGTTAGTGGAATACACTAAAATCGCGTTATTATATTTCAGGGAAAAAGGCACATAAATATTAAACTCAGATATTTTGCTTTTATCTTGGTTTCTAGAAGCTCGAATTTGACTATAGTACTTCACAGTAGTTCACACGCTTGAGATTTTTAAACAGTATATGACTCCAAAATGCAAATACAAATGGAGGTTTTCAAGATAGAAGCTAAAGAAGAACAAGCAACCTAACAAAAAAATCACCGGTACAAACATAAAAGAAAAGCTTACATAAAACCTTTTTAGGGCGAACACCCATCTGCTCTTCATTTATTTTTATTTTTTTATTTTTTTATTATTTTTTTGCACTTATTCACAGAAAAGGGAATAGTTGTATTTGCGAAAAGATATCATTGATTAAATTGGCGTCCTTTTCACCGATAGGAGCATGCGCGACCCTATTCCTCTATTTCAAAATTGACCACATTAGCACATAAAAGACTCCTTGTATAGCTTTACTCATAATTTTGGAATCCCGAAGAGTCAAGGATCAGTGGCGGACCTAGCCAGAAATTTAAGGTGGTTCCTTAATTTGGTTAAGTTGAAAAATGCGATAAGTCAACCAACCAACCGGTCAAATTTTCGGGTCGGGTCCAATTTAACAAGATGCGCTAATGAAAAAAAAAAAAAAAAAACAAAAAACAAAAAACATACATAATAGTTATAGTAACTAGTAATACAAAAAACTAACGATACAGCTATATTATACAAGAATAACAATCTTAGATTACAATACATACTTTATGTCATAAGAAAAATAAATAAACTGGACTTATAATTAAATATTTAGATGAGATCTTAAAAGAATAGAAGTCACTCGATCCAAATGTTTATTCGACCAAGATCATCATTCCATCACCATGCCGACTATTCGTTTCTCAATTCTCACAAGGCCACAATTGCAGTAATTGTTTTTTTTGTTTTTTAAGTTAATTGTTAAGGCTAATTGGGTTTTGGGCTAAAAATATTTTATACTAAAAGTAAAGTTTTTTGTTAAATTTTTTTATAATGTAGTTCCCAAATAATTTCTAATGTGGTTCTTAGGCTACCCACAATAAGGGGATTCAATCCCCTTACTTTTCCCTGCCACATCAGCTTTCTCTCTCCAGCGACCTGCAGGCGATTCAGTGCCCCAGTAAGGGCGACCTAGTTCAGTTTTTTTATTATTTTTTATTTTTTTTTACATGCATGCAAACACTCCTTATCAGCCAAATACGTGTTGTACATGCAAAGCTCAAATAAGTGTTGTACATTAATCCATCAAATACGTGTTGTACCAAAGCCCAATCTCCCAATACAAACATTTAGTGCATCCATTATTCAAGCAACTTTTTCCCAGGAACTACACTAAGTTCAAACCAACATAGCAAATACCATTAACCATTGATCGTTGTTCATCCCAACTTGGTTTGAACTTTTGCATGATCAGGCTACTTCATAGCAAATACCATGCTATGAACTTCATAGCAAATACCATGAAACAAAAGAAATAAAACACAAACCACATTTTTGAATCAAAAAGGCAAACAAAATGGAAATGTGAATCGATCTAGCCTGCGACCCATTTGGGTTTTTGTCGTCCCACGACCGATTACCCACACAAGGGGAGATCGACTTGGATCGATCGGATGTGTCGATCGCTCCACCCTTCTGTGCCCAGCCTTATACATCGCTTGTAAAAGATTTCATCGTCTAAGTTGATTCCCGGGAACCGCCTGTACAAAGCACAGGTCTGCCTCTGCCAAGGATCAACAGATAGCATATTTTTTTAATAAAGAGAATTGGGGAGGAACATCTATATCCCATCAACACCGACACTAAGATGCAATAATTAGTAACCACTAAAAGGGTATTCGCGCAATGCGACTGAGGATACCCGATGACTAAATGGTGGCGATACTGTTGACGATAGCGGCAGAGGGCGACGGGGATGGAGTAAGGTGGAGATTGGTGTTTTTGAGGATAAAGAAATATAAGTGAAATATCAAATATATTGCGTGTGATTTTATGTGTTTGGTCATTCGTGTATAATAGGCTTATATATGCAGTAGGTTGCTTAAAAGTTAATGTTCGGTTTTAATGAGATGTTACAAACTTTTAATAGGTTATTACAAGTATAGGTTGTTACATTTATGGACTGTTACAATTTTTTAAATGGGTTGATTAATATTTGATTGTTATAATCTAAAACATTTAATTTTTCATAATGTAGTAGAGATTTTCTATTAAAAAAATGTTTTTAGTCTTAAAAATTTTAAGACTTCTTTATTTAGAAAGTCCTAAAACCCTATATATAATAGCAAAAGGACTTGTGACTATCATTATAAAATATGTGAGGTGTCGAGTTCAATTTCTGTTATGTGCATACAACTCTAAAATAGTCACGCCAACCTTCTGAAAAAAAAAAGGTTTAACATTGTTTGATTTTGTGTGCCAGTAGTAAACCCCGTAGATTAGTTTGTCAAAATGACAAAAACCATAGTTACTAAAAAAGATGCAATAATTAGACTTATTGTTCCATTCACAAATTTTAGTCTCGTTTGGCTAACATAGTTTAAAGAAGCATGTAAAAAGGATAAGCTAGTAAATAAAATGCTAGTTAAGTTAAATTAACGTTTAGAAGAAAAAAAAAAAACTCAAATAATTCGCTCCCGCTCTTACCGGTCCCAAACATACTTTCACTTAGGAGGAGATGATCCGTTTTAAATGGGCTCTAAACACAAATTATTATAGAGGTTCTAAAAGTATATAATTACTTCTTGAAAAATGATTTGTAGGCCTAAAACAAGAACCTAAATTTAGACCTAACAATTTGATTGGTGCATTTGAAAAAGTGGTTGGTGTAAAAGTATGAGAGAGAAGAATTGCATTACACTTGTCATTACATGGATGGATTAGGTCTAACTTTAGGTCTACTTGTTAGGCTTATATATCAACACTCTCACTTCTTTTATCATAATTTTGTGAGATTTACTTTTACAAGAATGTCTTATGAAGACACTTTTTGTTAAACTTCTAGCAACAATTTACAATTCATCATCATTTCATTGTTTTTAATCTATCATATAAGATTTTTTTTTCTTTTTTCTTTTTTTTTTTGTTTGTTAATCATGCTTTTCAAGTAATACCAAGTTACCAACCGTTCATCCGTTCATCCTACTTTTTTGATATCGTCCTTGTAAACTTTAAAAACGGATACAACTGGGTTGCTATATTTTATGATAGATAGAGTACCATTTCACTCTCATTCTGCTTCTCTTCCTCCAAATTTTAATTTTTATACCAACTCTCTAAATATTTTCGTTAACAGCATGTAAATCACATGAACACTTAAGTGCCCAAAAAAAAGTTGCTCTTGTGGTTCTGCCAAATTGCAGGCAAACTTTTTACAACGGACGTGCAATTAATCCTTGTAGAGACTCCACTTTCAAAGTTTTATGAGTCTCATCACTCATGCCAGACTTTAATTGCACACTAAACAGCCTAATAACTTCGTCTGCATTTTCTAAAGATTAAGAGCTGCGTTTAGAATTTGACAAAAAAAAAAAAAAAAAGTATTTTACACAATAAAATTCGCAAAACCACAGACATTTAAGCCGGATAAAATTTTTAAATCCTTTAACTAAACTTTATACTAATAATTTTCTAAACAACACTCTATACAATTGTGTTTTTTTTTATAAAATCCTATATCTACCAACACTGGTCAGTCTCCCATCTCCGGCTACCATAAAACCCTCTCCTCTCTCCGCCAACCACCAACACCGATCTCCGTCTCGATTTCAGATCGTAAATCTCACGCGCTACTGGATCAGACAAAGTGATATAAGCATTCCGTATCTCAATAAACTCACCATCTCCCTTCTTTTCATGTCCAGCATCTGGATGATACACTTTCGCCAAGTTTCTAAAAGCCTTTTTAATCTCCGTTATTGTCGCGGTCCTTTCCACTCGTAAAACATCATATAAACTAGCCGGTTTCATCATCACCGGCATCGTCACGTGTACGGCGGAGATAGATGACTTGCCGGAGGAGACACCGGTGGATATGGACGGAGGCCGGAGGTGATTTCCGGTGAATTGGGAAGTTAGGGTTAGGGTTTGGATCATGTTTTAATTAATTTTAATTTGGGGGTGTTTGTGTTTTGTGGTTTAACTCAAGTTGGGATTGAAGGGTAGTGGGGGTATTTATAAGGATGTGGAGGTGGGGCCCATGAAGGATTGAAATATGGTTTCTGTTGGAAGTGGTGGGGACGGTATGTCTTGGCCTTTGCCTTTTGCTTTGGGTTTCATTTGTTTCTAGAAGGTCAATGTGTAGCTGAACGGTTAGTCAAATTGTCAAAGAAAAAAAAAATCTAAAAAAAAAATAAAAATAAAAATAAAAAAATGTCAAAGAGCTATTTTTTTATTATTTTTTTTAACTGCAAATTTTTACAACATACACCACCTATTTAACAAATTCAAACTCACATGTCTCCAACAAAACTTGAACCCAGAACCTTTATGTTGATAGGTCACTCACATACCGCTGAGCCAAAAGGCATTCGGTAATTATTTTGTGTTTTGCTGATGATAACACGAGTTCTGGTTAATAAGATCAGGATCGGGATCACTTTGAATATAATACTTTTACAAAGCTAATTCATCGAATATGGATGATACATATTTGGTGCAATATTCTAATTTTCGTGTAAACTTATATTTTCATGTAGTGTATCTGTATACTATGTTTGAAAAAAACTCCTTGTTACAATTTTAGACATTTTGTCATCTAGAAGATGGGTGCTATTGGTTGCTTTGTTTAACGTCTTAAATTTTATTATTTACGGAGGACAACTTATTATTATTATTATTATTATTATTATTATTATTATTATTATTATTATTATTATTTGGGAAAAAGTTTTGCTAAAGTTAACTCTAAGGGTTATGTTAGAAAAATGAAAAACACGCGTAATTGTTGATACATAAAATCAGTTGAAAAATGTTAAATGCAGTAGGTCGGCAATTATAATTTAAGATGCAAACAGTTAAAACATGTCTGAATACTTTAAACATAGCCCTTAAGGCTACGGTCTAACAATTTCCGTTGAGAAAAGATGTTGGACAATAGTTTTTGAAAGATTAAGAAATTGCTAATAATTTCCAATTTTTCTAGTAGGGTTAAACGTGATTTTAGACGTTAAGATAAATTCTATTATGTAATTAGATATATATTTTTTATAACTGTAATCTTTCTAATTTTGTATAAATCATGATTATTGTGCATAAAAAGTAGAGTTTATTCATTTGAAAAGTAATTTAATTTGTTTGATGTCTCATGTCTTGACAATTTAAAGAGTAAATTACAAATTGCATCCATGTGGTCTACATCTTTTTTCATCTTTCATCTTTAAACTTTAATAATTACATCGCTCGTCTTTATGGTTGTCCATTTCTAACTGACCGATCATTTGACCAAACGGTCGTTAGTTTCCTTTCGTGAATTTTGATGAAATGAAGGCCTTTTAGTCTTTTTCATACAACTTTTTCTTCTACCTCAAATTATTTCTTGTTTTTTTCCTTTTCTTTTAAGTGGAAACCCAATTATTTTTAAAACAAAAACGCTTATTCTTTTGAAATAAAAACAAAAATTATATATTTTTATGGAATCAAAGGTTAATAATGAAATAAATACACAAGCAAATCGAAACCTTCAAAACAACAACAACAACATACCCAATCCCGCCAGGGCGGGGTATGGGGGAGGTAAGATGTAGACAGATCATACCCCTACCCCAGGATAATCCATGACTCGCAAATATTGGGTACAATCTGTAAATACACCAATCACATTTAAAATAAATAAAATAAAATAAGCTGGCACAATTTTAACTACATTGAAGTTCGGATATGACTTATGAGAAGCAAACAAGATTGATCGCCAAAAATCGGCGTCGCTGGAAAGAAAGTAGCTGTCGGAAATTGTTTCGAATCGCCGGAATCAAAATTAAATTCTAGATTCAGGGAGGGTAATGATACATGAATTTTGAAGCTTCAGAATCAGTTTTGTTTTCCAAATAAGTTACAAGATTTGGTTTTGTATATAGTTGGTCCGATACGAAGTTTCGGTTATCTATAACATATGTCTACAAATGAATTTTGACAAAATGGGTTTTTGTTTCATGTTAGGCTTTGTAATATATTTTATATTGTCTCATGTTGGGTCTTTGTTCATTCATGTGTTTGAAAATGGGGTATGTTTTATTTTGATCATTTGGTCATATTTTTTTTCTTCTTTTAGACGTTTACAGATAATAGTTTAAAGATTGTCTTTTTAGATTCATTGTTCTTTGAAATGTGTTTTTGGCTGACATGTGTTCTTGAATCAAAAGAATAATAAAATGATAGAATGATAAAAGAAACAGAGGTTGAAGATAATGTATAAAATGGCCATAATGTGACCTGCACATGAGTCACTTAACGGAAGGAATTTAACAACCGTTTTGTCAAAATACGACAACTACAAAGATATTTCTGTAATTATTAAAGTTTAATAAAGAAAAGTGACAAAAGGTGTAAACCAGGAAGATGAAATTTGTAATTTACTCTCCTTTAATTTTAAAGATAGTGGAATACATCAAAATCGTGTTATTTTATTTTAGCGAAAAAGACATAATTATTAAACTACTTTGTAATTTACTCTCCTTTAATTCATATTCATACTATATACTATGGGGCATGGACTCGAGGTCCGTGTCCGGTTAAAAAATTAATTTTTCAATAAAAAACAATAAATTTTATTAATAAAAAGGAAAATTTACAAAACATACCCTGGATTTTTTAAAATTCAAGATTTTTTTTTATATAACAAACTTTGTTTATCAAATAACTAACAGATATCTGGTAATTTTGTGAATAAAAAAAATATTGGCAAAAAACCTTCTCGATAACGAACAGAATAAGACCAATATTGATATGTTTTTTACGTACGCACGGTTTTATAAAAAATGTTGAAGTTTAGTATATATATTTTTTAAGTAAAAAGAACTTTCAAAATGCGCCCTTAACTTTTCAAATAACTTTAAAAATTATCATAAATTTTTTTAAAAGGGCAAATTACCTGAAAATGTATTTAATTTGCCACTTTTTACCATTGTATGCAGCTATCTTTTTTTTCCTATTGTGTGACTAAACTTTCGAATTTAGTACATTGTGTGTATTTTGTGACCATTTTACCCTTACATTTTCAAAATTTCGAACGGTAAAATGGTCATTTTACAAGGCTAAAAAGTCACAAAATACACACAATGTACCAAATTCGAAAGTTTAGTCACACAATAGGGAAAAAAAGAAAGATTGCTATATATAATGGTAAAAAGTGGCAAGTTAAATACATTTTCAGGTAATTTGCCCTTTTTAAAACTATAAGGGCCAACACCACCACACAAAGACTTCCGTTCACTTACGGCTCAAGTTCTTTTTCAGTGATGTCAAGAACCTGATTTATCCATCGAAATTGATTAAAAGTACCCGCCGCAACGCGGCGGCCGCGAATACCTTGTTTTAAAGATAGTGGAATACATAAAAAATCGTGTTATTCTATTTTAGCAAAAAAGACATAATTATTAAACTATGATATTTTGCTTTAATCCTGGTTTCTAGAAGCTCGAATTTGACTAGGACCATATAATGGCTGAGGTTTTCAAACAATATATGACTCAATTGCAATAACGCGATCTAATGTTTCATTCAAAAATTTTGTTTACGTTTATTAAGTAGATGGTGCCTGATCCAAATATCCCTTTGGAAAGTAGTTTGATCATAGATTTGAAGGACCTTCAGAACTGCTTGATATGTGAAATGAACTTGAGTCACTGCTGTCAATGTATGATTTCTGCAAAAAAATAAAAAAATATATTAAAATTTTAAAAAATATAGTGTAAATGAAATAAGAGATAATGTTGCAATTCATGATGTGTTTGAAACAACCTTTGTTTTTGAAACTTCAATGGCCACATTACTTGGTGGATGGTTGGTTTTAGATCATAAAACCAGCTGCCTAGCGCATTTGGCCACCAGCTACCTTAGAAGCTTGAGCCCAACCATGTGATGTCTTGATCCAACAAAGGACGCGAGTTCGAATCCGTTCTGCAGCATGGTTGGGTATTGGGTGGAGGTATTTCACAGGTATCAAACCTTTGCTGGGTAGGGTTGATGGGTACCATTATGGTACACAGAGTTGAGGTGTCCCTGCCAATCTACACTTTTGATCCAACCAACATACGTAACCCTTCTCAGTTCCCGCTACAGCTCCTTTTGTCGTTTTAAGTCCCTTTGAGCAAATGACTCACTATGATTGGATGTCAATGCTGAAAAACATGGATACAATCCCTAAAAATTTAGATGCACAACAAATATTTGATTCTGATCGGATAATTTCATTTCTTCCATGAAATTGTAGTTAAAAGATTCGTCTTAACCACAACCCTTAGGGCTATCATTAGCAAAACCTTTTTGTTAAGGGAGGCGATTCGCACACCATTTTTTTAGGGTAAATTGCAAAAATGGTCCTTAACGTTCCACAAATTAGCAAAAACGGGACCGAGACAAAAAATAGCGCAAAAAAGTTCCACATTTTCGCAAAATCGCCACCGAGAGGCCTTTTTGGCTAACTTCCGTTAGTTTTCCCGTCAGTCAAGGGTATAATCACCATTTCACTCGCTTCCCGCCTTTGACTACCGCAACTTTATTTCAATGACCAAATTTGCAAAGTTATAAAACTTAATTTTGGAGGCACACTTGGCATCCGAAGCGATTAACCTTTCCCTCTTTTTTTGTGTAACTCGGCAACCCAAGCGATTGCATAGGACTATAAAGTTCATGTTTATCCCGCTTATTCAACCATAACACACACAATCCCAACGATCAAAACAACCGACGATGGCAAACAATGGAAAAAGGGAAGAGTATCTACATTGGTACCGAGGAAAAGGAATGGGACAAAGTTTTAAGTAACTCTTATCTACTTGATTTAGTTCTTGAAGGGTATGGTGGTGAACCAATTGAGGAGCATAGTTCTTATAAGCAGATACCTCCTAAGTTCAAAAAACAGATTCTGACTTGGCTGAGGAAACAAAATGGCTACTACGAGATGCTTTTGGGTGATGATGAGGAGGAGGAGAAGGAAGAGACTGTGGATACCGTTTTACCAAAGTTTGATGATTTGGGAGAGAGGATTTCCCGTCTTGAAGTTGCGTTTAAGTATCTGAAGGATATAAGGGACAAGAAAGAACAAGAATTGAAGAAAAAAAAGAAAAGGGTTGATGCGGAGGGCAGTGGTTCAAACTACTAAACAAGTGTTTGTTTAGATATGTGTTTAAAAATTTTAATGGTTGTGAACTCCTATGATCAATGAAACTTCTAACGTTTATGTTACTGATATGTCTATATTGATAAATGAAAGTTTTAATGTTTATGTTACTCATATGTTAGCTAGGTGATGTTTGCAGCTTATACACAAAATGTTAGCTAGGTGATGTTTGCCATGAAAGTCAAACGGGTGAACGTCTTAAAAAGTGTTTGGTTCTGTTTGGTAATTAATGGGTGAAAACACATGATTCCAATTCAACATGTGCAGTTTGACTTTTGAAAGTCTAAGTGCACTGGGTGCAAACATAATGTTCTTGCAGTATGTTTTTTGATAAGTCTTGAATGCAAGTTTGACTTTTGAAAGTCCAACTGCAATGGGTGCAAGCCATGGTTGATGCAAACAAACATAGAATACATCAGAAACATAAATATTTTTGCAAGTTTGACTTTTGAAAGTCCAACTGCAATGGGTTCAAACATATTGTTCTAAACACAATGAAGTTAAACAAAGATTACAAATATAGAATCCAACAAACAATAACATTAAACATATTGTTCAAAGATCAGTGGGTAACACATGAAGAAGTTGGAAGTACATGCTCATCATTTAACTTCATCATTTTAGTTGGCCTGTCAACCTGAGGTCTGTGATTGGGTGGTACTATGACTGTTGTAGACTCAATTCTTGGCCAGTATCTGCGGCCAGAACACCCATTGATCTTGAATGAGTACATACGCGCCCATGTTTCTAGGCTGTAAGCAGGATGAACCCACTCTTCAGGTACATCAACTCCTTTTCCATCCTCATTCATATAGTTTATTGCAGCCACATCATGTTTACATGATATTCCAGTCAGCTCCCACATCCTACAACCACACTCATTCCTATCCATGTTAGCAACACAATGATCCTCGTTAGGCACAGATACTTTATATAACGAAGCTGCAATCCATTCAACAACACAATCAGTAGCTTCTTTTTTGTTTGCATCAACCATGGCTTGCACAGTAGGAGTAAGTTGTCCAGCACTCCTTTCTATTATTTGTTGAACTACCACAATCCTCTTCACCAAGTACTCCCTGATATATTCAAGACAAACGATGATGGATTTATCTCTGACATCATTTATCTGGCTACAGAACACCTCACATATGTTGTTTAAGAGTAGTCCACATAGGGCTTTGCCTGGTAAACAAATCACACATTATGTATTAATATATGATCAATTATCAGTATGCTTTTGTCCAGTGCCACTTAATGAATTACCTGAAAAATGTGATCGGCTCCATTGTTCAGCTGGAATCTTCAGCAACCAATCATAAGCTGCAGCATTGTTATTCTTCAGATGATCCATCTCTTTGTTGAATTCAACAACAGTTGTGGCTCTTGCAGCCTTCCAAAGCATGTCCTTGTAAACACCTCCTTTCAAATGTGACTTCATTTCCTCATGAATATGCTTAACACAAAACCTGTGTGCAGCATTTGGAAACACACTAGCAACAGATTGTATCAATCTCTGTGAACAGGTAAGGTTATGGATGGTGTTAAAACTTTACATGTTCTCATTGTGCATACAATAGAAATGTGCACCTTTTGCCTATCATAAATGAAAGTGAACTTGCAGTTGGTTTCTATCCCAAGATCCTCTCCTAGTAGTTTCAAAAACCAACACTAAGTTGCCTTATTTAGTGCATCAACTACAGCATATGCTACTGGATAAATCCCATTGTTTGCATCAATCCCAACTGCTGTTAGTAATTGACCTGGAAAAGGACCTGACATGGAGAATCCATCTAATCCTAAGAATTCTCTGTCACAAGCTTTGTAACCTTGTTTCATAGATCCCAAACACACATACACCCTTTTAAAAGTTCTTGTTGAACTTGCTGGATTTGGTTCTATCTGTACATCAATCCTAACAGTAGTGCCTGGATTTTGATTAACCAACTCTTGGGCATACTCTCTAAGCAGTGCATAATGTTTGGTAAAAACAGGTTTACCTCATTGAATTTCACAGGCTTTATGGCATAGCAAATCAGACTTACTTACGGGAACATCTTCAATTACCTGATCATCGTCATCAAATACTTCATCATCATTTCGATTATAGTCCAAATCCTCTGAATCACTCCCGCCACTCTGTTCTTCTGTTTCATTATCTACCTCTACTACTTTCACATTTCCCGTCTGATCACCTACAATTGTAAGTCCATAACATTAACAACAAATACATCTTTTAACAAATAATAAAAAAAATAAAACAACAAACAAAACTCACAAAACAGGAGGGAAATTAAAGAGGAAAATGCATTGTGTCTTACCGTATCGTTCAAAGGCACGGACGATCGATGTAATCTAACCGGAACTATACGTATCGTTCAAAGGCAGTGAATAGGAAAATGCACTGGTAAAGATTTGGCGGCAACAATTAGGGTTGTATCTGAAGTTAAAGGGGTATATTTGTCATTTCATGCGATTATACCCTTCACTGACGGGAAAACTAACGGAAGTTAGCCAAAAAGGCCTCTCGGTGACGATTTTGCGAAAATGTGGAACGTGGGTGTCTTTTTTGCGCTACTTTTTGTCTCGGTCCCGTTTTTGCCAATTTGTGAAACGTTAAGAACCATTTTTGCAATTTACCATTTTTTTTTAATTATTTCACCATTTTGTATAACACTATAATGCACATATAGTACAAAGTACAAAACTGTGATGCACTGAGTGTGGTGAAATAATTAAAAAAAAATGATGTGTGAATCATCTCTCTTTTGTTAATATAGTACTCGTATATAAGTCACATCAACACTTAATTATTTTACCATTTACCTTCAAACAAACGGTGTAAGTAGGGATGTTAAAAATGAATATTACTAGATCCACCAAAAGTTTACAAAAAATCATCCACTCGCTGACGTGGCAGAGTGGTGATTGGTTGGTTTTCTGTGGGCCACAGAAAACCAACCAATCATCACTCTGCCACGTCAGCGAGTGGATGATTTTTTGTAAACTTTTGGTGGGTGTAGCACTCCTCGTTAAAAATACCCGAACTTGGTTAACACGACACAAGCCAAACCCGAATAACTGAACCCAGGTTCACAACCCGGCTTAAAAAAAAAGAAGAAAAAAAGGTAGTAGTAATTCGTAAAACCATATATACATCTAAAATCCTTAAACTTTATATACAAAATTTTTCAAAAAGATCCTATATCTACCAGCACTGATCAGTCTCCCATCTCCGGCTGCCATAAAACCCTCTCCTCTCTCCACCAACAACCACCGCCGATCTCCGTCTCGATTTCAGATCGTAAATCTCACGCGCCACCGGATCAGACAAAGTGACATAAGCATTACGTATCTCAATAAACTCACCATCTCCATTCTTTTCATGTCCAGCATCCGGATGATACACTTTAGCTAAGTTCCTATACGCCTTTTTAATTTCCGTTATTGTTGCGGTCCTTTCGACTCGTAAAACATCGTATAAACTAATCGGCTTTATCATCACCGGCATCGCCACGTGTACGGCGGAGATAGATGACTTGCCGGAGGAGACAGCGGTGGATATGGACAGTGGCCGGAGGTGATTTCCGGTGAATTGGGAAGTTAGGGTTAGGGTTTGGATCATGTTTTAATTAATTTTAAGAGTAAATTACATGGTTGGTCCCTGTGGTTTATACAAAGTAACAAGTTTCGTCCCTCTCTTTTAAAAGTTGCATGGTTAGTCCCTAAGTACGTAAACAAATAACACCACTGGTCCCTTGGTTTAACTGGTGTTAACTAAGGTTAGTTAAAATTTACAAGTTAGCCCCCTTTGGTTAAATAGCGCTGCATCGTTAATCCTTTGGTTAAATAGCGCTGCATCGTTAATCCTTTGGCTAAATAGCGCTGGATCGTTAATCCTTTTAACGTTTTCGCCCGTTTTTGTCCGTTTTTTTTACGTTTTCGCCCGTTTTTGTCCGTTTTTTTTTTGTTTTCGCCCGTTTTTGTCCTTTTTTTTACGTTTTCGCCCGTTTTTGTCCGTTTTTTTTTGTTTTCGCCCGTTTTTGTCCGTTTTTTTTACGTTTTCGCCCGTTTTTGACCTTTTTTTACGTTTTCGCCCGTTTTTGACCGTTTTTTTTTACGTTTTCGCCCGTTTTTGTCCGTTTTTTATGTTTTCGCCCATTTTTGTACGTTTTTTTTTTTGTTTTCGCCCGTTTTTGTCCGTTTTTTTTTTACGTTTTCACACTTTTTTGTCCGTTTTTTTTTTTGTTTTCGCCCGCCTTTGTCCGTTTTTTTTTTGTTTTCGCCCGTTTTTGTCCGTTTTTTTTTACGTTTTCGCCCGTTTTTGTCCGTTTTTTTTACGTTTTCGCCCGTTTTTGACCGTTTTTTTTTACGTTTTCGGCCGTTTTTGTCCGTTTTTTTTGTTTTCGCCCGTTTTGACCCTTTTTTTTATGTTTTCGCCCGTTTTTGTCCGTTTTTTTATGTTTTCGCCCATTTTTGTACGTTTTTTTTTGTTTTCGCCCGTTTTTTTTACGTTTTCACACTTTTTTGTCCGTTTTTTTTTTTGTTTTCGCCCGTTTTTGTCCTTTTTTTTTTTACGTTTTCACACGTTTTTGTCCGTTTTTTTTTACGTTTTCGTCCGTCTTTCGTCTAAATATAATTTTGAATTTTTTTTAAATAATCATCGAAAAAAATATTTTGCAAAAAAAAATTGGGTAAAAAAAGGTTTCTAAAATATATTTTTCAAAAAAAAATTTGGGTAAAAAAAGTTTCTAAAATATATTTTTCGAAAAAAAATTGGGTAAAATAAAATATTTTTTCTAAAATATATTTTAGAAACTTTTTTTTACCCCAATATATTTCTAAAATATTTTTTCTAAACGGGCGAAAACGGAAAAAAACGTAAAAAAAAAACGGACAAAAACGGGCGAAAACGTAAAAAAAACGGACAAAAACGGGCGAAAACATAAAAAAACCGACAAAAACGGGCGAAAACATAAAAAAAACGGACAAACAAAAAAAAAACGGACAAAAACGGGCGAAAACGAAAAAAAAGGGACAAAAACGGGCGAAAACGTAAAAAAACGGTCAAAAACGGGCGAAAAAAAAAAACGGACAAAAACGGGCGAAAACATAAAAAAAACTGACAAAAACGGACGAAAACAAAATAAAAACGGACAAAAGCGGGCGAAAACAAAAAAAAAGGGACAAAAAAGTGTGAAAACGTAAAAAAAACGGACAAAAACGGGCGAAAACAAAAAAACACGGACAAAAACGGGCGAAAACATAAAAAAAATGGACAAAAACGGGCGAAAACAAAAAAAAACGGACAAAAACGGGCGAAAACGTAAAAAAAAGGGTCAAAACGGGCGAAAACGTAAAAAAAATGGTCAAAAACGGGCGAAAACAAAAAAAACGAACAAAAACGGCCGAAAACGTAAAAAAAAGGTCAAAAACGGGCGAAAACGTAAAAAAACAGACAAAAACGGGCGAAAACGTAAAAAAACGGACAAAAACGGGCGAAAACAAAAAAAAACGAACAAAACCGGGCGAAAACGTAAAAAAAAGGGACAAAAACGGGCGAAAACAAAAAAAAAACGGACAAAAACGGGCGAAAACGTAAAAAAAACGGTCAAAAACGTGTGAAAACGTAAAAAAAGGGACAAAAACGGGCGAAAACAAAAAAAAAACGGACAAAAACGGGCGAAAACGTAAAAAAAAGGACAAAAACGGGCGAAAACAAAAAAAAAACGGACAAAAACGGGCGAAAACGTAAAAAAAAAAGGGACAAAAACGGGCGAAAACGTTAAAAGGATTAACGATGCAGCGCTATTTAGCCAAAGGATTAACGATGCAGCGCTATTTAACCAAAGGATTAACGATGCAACGCTATTTAACCAAAAGGGGCTAACTTGTAAATTTTAACTAACCTAGTTAACACCAGTTAAAACAAGGGACCTGTGGTGTTATTTGTTTACGCACTTAGGGACTAACCATGCAACTTTTAAAAGAGAGGGACGAAACTTGTTACTTTGTATAAACCACAGGGACCAACCATGTAATTTACTCTAATTTTAATCTGGGGGTGTTTGTGTTTTGTGGTGTAATTCAAATTGGGATTGAAGGGTAGTGGGGTTATTTATAGATGTGCAAAGGGGGTGGGTCCCACGAAGACATAAAATACGGGCATCTGTTGTGGAGTGGTGGGGACAGTTTAACACTATGACTTAACCCTTGCCTTTTGGTTTGGGTTCATTTGTTTCTAGAAGGTCAATTTTCTTCTAGCTAAACGGATTGTCAAATTGTCAAACGGGTAATCTCCGACTTTCAAATTTAGTGATCACTTGTAAAATGTACTCCGTATAAAACGAATATTGACATTTATACCATATTTATTTGGTGTGAATTATTATAAGGTTTATTATTGATTATTTTCAAAAACTTTTATTCGTCATAATAATTTGCAAACCATTTATTTTGGTGGAAATTTGGACATTATGAAAGGTGTTTTACGAATGGGAAAATTCCACTTTTACACCTAAAATCGAATTTAGCATCACAATTGAGTCAACTTTTATACAACTTTCAATTTTGGTCATGTACGACCTGTGCTACTATGCGCAGGGCTGTAAACGAACTGAACGTTCAGTGAACATTTCATGAACCGTTCAGTAAAAAGTTCGTTTATGTTCGTTCGTTTATTAAATGAACGAACATGAACAATATTTTACGTTCGTTTAGTTAAATGAACGAACATGAACAAAAGTCTCGTTCGTTCATTTATGTTCGTGAACGTCCGATTAGGCGTTCGTTAAAGTTCGTTTATGTTTATTTATCTATTTATGTTCATATATCATAGAGTAAATTACATGGTTGGTCCCTTTGGTTTGTCAAAAATAACAACTTTCGTCCCTCGAAGTTTAAAGTTGCATTGGTAGTCCCTAAGTATGTAAACAAATAACACACCTGCTCCCTATAAGGACCATGTGTGTTATTTGTTTGGAGGCGAATATTTCACCTATAGGAACCATGTGTGTTATTTGTTTACATACTTAGGGACTACCAATGCAACTTTAAACTTCGAGGGACGAAAGTTGTTATTTTGGACAAACCACAGGGACCAACCATGTAATTTACTCAATATCATATCTTTTAATTTTATAATTTTAAAAATTGATTTCTTTAAACAAAAAAACTTTTATAAAATAATATATTGTGAATATTTCAATAAAGTTTATGTTTGTTTGTCTATTTTCATTTATGTTCGATCGTTTATGTTCGTTTAGCATTTGTTTAGTGTTTTAATGAACAAACATGAACAATTCATTTTCTTAATAAACGAACATGAACAAAAAAATTCGTTCGTTTAAGCGTTAGTGTCCATTTATTTGTCCGATCAAAATTAAATGAACGAACATGAACAGGGCTCCGTTCGTGTTCGTCCGGTTCGTTTACAATCCTATGTGCAACCCACTTAAATTTGTGACACGTATCCAGTTTAATTTGATATTTTGTCTTTTATTAAGAGTATTAAAAGACCATATTACCCTATTTTAAATGTGTGACACGTGTTCATTAAATGTGCGACTGTGCTACCACATTGCTCGACCCATTGTATGTGCGACCTCAATATCTTTTCCGGCTAACTTTTTATTTACAGATTCCGGCGGACACTCAATATTTAATTTTCAGATTCCGGCGAGACTTAATATTTTCCGGCTAACTTTTTTTAAAAAAATAATTGGTTACTATAATTTTTTAATAACATGACCCATTAATATATTCCCATTTCCTATATTAAAAATATTTCTAGAGGAACAAATAAAGATCATAAAAATTACAAGAACAACAACAAAATTTTTAACCCATAATGTAATTTTTATTACATTATTCAGAGGAACTCCCCAAAGTACATTTTACTCAAGTCCTCTTTTGTCTTGAACTTGAAAGTGAAACCTGCACCAACAAAAAAAAATGGAACACAAAATACATAATATAAATCTCTACTAGTTCATTAGCAAGCAAATTATGTCAAGATTGAAATTCATTTATACTAACCTGGAGAGCCAAAAGAGATCTTTCATCATAGATGTGCCAACTGACATCGCCACATTTGGCTTTAAAAGCCATCATGTGTTCTTCAATGTGAGCCAAATCCTCTTTACGACACCCAGCGTTCACAACCATCGGTCACTTTGGTGATGACAAAATCATCAACTCCGGCCAAGCAGTAGCAGATTCCGACCCCGTCGCCGGAATAATTTTTCTGGCGAGACCTTTTTCTTTTCCAATCTATAGATCGGTGTATCCCCATCATTTCTGGAGCATTTGAGCTCTTGGCTCCCTCCACAACACCGCCACGCGCCGCCACCTACGTTTGTAACACCATCACCATCATAACCGGATCTGTGCTTATACCACCATCACCATGACAACCGGATCTGTGTTTATAATGAAAGATCCAACCGGATCTATGTTTATAATGAAAGATACAACCGGATCTGTGCGATCCTACCGGATATATCTTTTTATTTTTTATTTATCTTGATGGTGGTGGAAGTTGGTGTTCGATCAACGGATTTAATAGCGGTGGCCGGAATTTTAAGAGAGAGATTAATGAAAGTTTGAGAGAGTTATGTGAAAGGAAGGTGGAATGAGGTATTTTATATGACGAGGGTAATATGGTCTTTTAATACTCTTAATAAGAAGACAAGATATCAAATCAACTGGACACGTGTCACAAAATTGACTGGGTAACCGGACACATGTCACAAAATTGACTGGGTCGCACAGTAGCATAAGTCGCACATGACCAAAATTGGAAGTTGGATAAAAATTGACTCAATTGTGATGCTAAATTCGATTTTAGGCGTAAAATTGGAATTTTCCCTTTACGAATTTCGACCATAGATTTTTGGGTTACAAAATACGATATAGCGAGCGAAACTCTTTGCTCTCCCTCCCATTTGCTTGCCCGATTTCTGATATGTGGCAAACAAACTTATTTGCTCTTCATCCCCATTTGCTCTCTATCCTCATGTGGCAAAAAACTTAGTTGAAAAATATTTATATTTGGCAAGCAAACTTATTTATTTTCCATTCTTATTTGCTCTTCATCTCCATGTGGCAAGCAAACTTAGTTAAAATATTATTATTTGAGTGTGTTTATGAAAGTGATGAGCAAAATGTATGTGCTCGGCATCCACATGTTATTTCTAAAGTTTCGAACAAATGGAAGCGGCGAGTAAATGTATTTGCTCGCGATTATAGATATGTTATGTGAAAAAAATAGTGTCGGTTAGAGACACAATGAAACATGTTAACTTAATTGGTTAACGAGCTTATGTTAAGAACAGGAGTATCACCAATTTTGATCTTTTTAACTACTATGTTTACCTTACGACATCATTGATACTGAGTTTTTGATTTTTGTTTAAAAATAAAAAGTGGTAAAGATGATATATAGTTTAGAGAGATGGTTTGCACACATTATGTTTTAATTTGCACACTCATACGCACAACCAGCTAAAGCAGTATATATATACAGTATAACAGTTTAATACATGTGATTGAGTGTCCATAAAAAAAATAGAGTGTGTAAATCATTTCTGTATAATTTAGTATTAGATGAATAGTAATACAAAATATAACATGAATGTTAACATACAAATCCTTGTTCGCGTGAATGCATACGCTAAATTATAAAAGTTGAAACCCCTAATTCTACATAAAGCTTTAGCAGCAGCAACAACAACGACGACAACAACGTTTTACTCCTTCACTGTGGGCGATCTTTGACGAATAACGATCATTGGTGATCGTCCCAATCTCGCCTCTTCGTGTTCGTCCTTGCTACATTCTTTCAACATTCTTAGTTGAATTGTGGGTGCTTCCATGGTGTATATATTCTCCAGTCGTTCGGCTTGTTTGTTTTCTTATCTCCTTTTTTTAGGGTTTCGGTTGTTCCAACAACAGTTACATGTTCTATCTTACGACCCATCTCGGTTTGTTTGTTGTTGGGATCTCTTCTCATGTGTTGGTTATATGATAGTTATGTGGCTCCCTATGGATTGGTGGTTCTGTGGTTACATGTTTCAGGGTTTTCTTTCAAACTGTTTTAGGGTTTTCCATTGGTCGATCTGGTACTTTGGGCACTGGTGATATCGGTGTCTTGTGACTTTGTGGTTCCTTATTCGAAGTGGGTTTCTATTGTTGGGGATTTTGTTGTTACCTACGGTTGGTTTTTTTGCGTTACGTACTGGTACCGTGTTCGAACTTGGCTCCGGTGATTGTTCAAAACTGTAGCGGTCTCGTTTTTTTTTTTTTTTTTTTTTTTTTTTTTTTTTTGGTGTGTGGTTGGTTGTGCTTGTTTCAGTGGTATATTTGATTAGTCCCCGGATTTCTTTTGCTTAATGCTTCGAGCGGTTGGCGGGTTTTGTTTTGCATCTTTATAACTGTGTTGCATGGTTTCGTGGTTTGTTGTGCTTCAAAGGTGTTTAGGATCAGGTTCTGGGTTCTCTTTTGTTACTGTGGGGCACAAGCTATCACTAAACAGAGCGTGTTTGCTACTGTAGGTTCTTTGTTTTGGATCAGGTTCGCGTCTTCTGCAACAAGTGGTTGTTTGTAGTTTATACGGAACAAACTCTCTTTTCTATGACCATTGTGAGATTCCATTGTCCTTTTGTGGGCCTTAGTGGGTGTCACGATGGTGGTGGAAATGGCCTTTCCAGGACTTCTTTGATCATACATCTTCGGGATAGACATTGCAAATGTGAGGCATAAGCTATCACTAAAGTAAACACTCTCGTGTTTCTGATTTGGTTGTTTTTTAGAGGGCTGCAGTTACTCTTAAGCGTATGGGACTTTGGTTATGTGGTGTTTGTTTTAAAACGCATACTCTACGGGCTAAGTGTCGTCATGGCTGTAAATTTGTGTCACCCCCGGATTGTGGTGACGGTGTTGTTAGGTTCGTATTGTATGATCTCACTAAACCATAAGTTTCTTCTTCGCCCATGTTGAAGATTTGGTTTTAGACGAGCATGTTGGTTTCGATTTGCCTCTACTTGACACTTTGTTTTCCAAAGGGTTGCGTACTGTCAAATCCATCTCTCCCAAGTGACGCTTGGGGTTCTCTCGGGTTTTGAAAGGAGCCCTTGATAAGGTGATCTGCATGCCTGAGGACATTTCTTATTGGGTTAGTTTATTTGTCTTGCCTCTTTGCCTCCTTAAAAACTTTTGACCGAGGAGTAATATAGAGTGTAGGTCTTCTATTAAGCGTCAGCGCCATGAATAACACCATTAGATCTTGGGGCACGCTTGGTGGTAGTTTGCAGCTTGTGAGAGAGGTTTTAGTCGAACCCTCCCCATCATGGTTTAATATTGATGAGGAGAACTTGGATATAGATGAGCGAAATGTCAAGCAGTGTAAGAGGAAGATTTGTGATTGCCATTATACTACGACTGTCAGAGTTCTTTCTTTTTTTGGTGTTGCTCCTTATAATGATGCTACTCTTGAGGACCTAAAGACTAAGCACCCTTTCAAACCTGCTCCCTCATTGCCGCATATACCCATTGATAATCACCACCTCATTGCATCTCCTGCTATGGTTCTTGATATGATTAAGAGTTTCCCTCTTGGCACGTGATGTGTTGTATTCATCCTGTTTTACATTTATAAACTTGGAGTTATAAGGATTAACACATACTAACGGGCAGTGTACCCGATCATGTGTAGTATGCCTTGAGATAAATCCGAGTGTCGTCCCAAGAGCTGTTGTTCTGGCGAACTAAGATAAGTACTAAAAAGAGGTAGTAGTTGAATAAAGTAAATAGTAACCAAGACATAAAATAAACAAAAGAGAAAATAAAGATACTAGGGCATAAGATAGGTTACTAAGATATTAAGGCAAAGCATATTCATATTTTAATGTTCTATGTAGTGGGTGCAAGTCAACAAGAGTCAAATGGTCATATCGTCAGCCCTATCTTGCACCTCGTCCTATTCTCGACTATTGTAAAGCCGAGAGTTCATCGGTCAAGATACAAGAGTCATTAAGTGCCATGTTTAATAGACTTGTTCTAGTGGAACCCGACATGGTCAGATCTTAGATTCCCTTTAGCTTCTTAAGCATACCCGGTTGGTAGGTGGTCCTAGGGTTAATTTGCACATAAGGAAAGTACTATGGCCAATTCTTACCAATCCCCACAACCTACTAGTCTAGGGTCCTAGGGTTAATTCACCTAGACTGAGTAGATTCAACCAAGCTTATACACTACCGAAATGAAAAAATAACGAACAAGCTAAGATAACATCTACATAGATAAGTATGAATGATAAACTAAAACCAAATCTTAATAAAGAGAATTCATGAATGTAAAACAAAAATAGAATTCAAACATGTATTATACTAGGTGGTTCCTAGTCTAATTATACACCATCTCTCTAGCCTTCGTGGTCTTCATTCTTCTTCTGGGTCATTCTCCCCAAACCCTAGTGCAGGTTTGGGGGAGAGGAACTTGACAATTTGTAGACGAATTTCCTTTGGTATTTATAGGGCTCGTCTTTGCTACGGCGTAGTCGTATGGTAGGACTACGCCGTAATCTTTGTAATAACCTCTACGGCGTAGCTTGTTGGATTGCTATGCCATAGTCTTCGTAAAATCATTCCTTTGCCGTAACTCAATGACTTGTTACGGGCGTAGTCTTCAGAAAATCCTTCCTACGCCGTAACTCAACTACTTGTTACGGGCGTAGGGCTCGTATCTTCAACATTACGTTGTAGTCCAATTACTAACTACGGCGTAGCCTTTGGTAATCTCTGTTACGCCTCATTTCTTGGGGTAAAACATCTAACGGTGTAGTGTCATCACTTAACTAGACCGAAGTGTTTGTGTCTTCAATGTAACTTTAAGCGTAATTCCCATTCTTAAGCCAATAAATCATCAATAACGTACTTTTACTCATCTTTACCCTGAAACCAAAATAGGAAGAAATAACTAATAAGAGTAGATATTCTTCATATAAATAGAAAAGATGATGATGCGTAGGGATTGCACAAGGCTTTACCTCTCGAGGGATCTCGAGAAGCTTACAACCCCCACCAGGCTGTGTACCTGATCGATGTAGTATAGTATAATGACAAGTACCGGGGGATTGATCGTTCAGCTAGGAATAGTGTCGCTAGGATTAGAAAACCTAAAGACTAGGTCTAGAGATGAGGGATGATTCTTTTTGTATTTTTATATTTTTTAGAAAGCAAGTAAAAATCTCGGGTTTGAAGGAGTTGGGCGGAATTAGTTGCTAGTCAACTAACCCAATACTAAAGATGCAATCAAAATATAATACTAAAAAAAGAAAATCAACTAAATTATACTAAAGTTGTGAGCAATATGTGGGAGAATTGTGTTTACTTAGATTTCACTACTCCCTAGATATCTTTTACACGTTAATTACTTGTTATAGTTGCGTAGATGACGGATTGTATTCCTTAATACCATTCATGAGGTGGCGTACTTACTTCCCCAATCCTATGAGCGCCTACTTCACTCCTATGTCGAGCCGACTAAGAAGCTCCTAACATGGGATCACTAGAATTTGCTCATGCATTAAATACAACCAATAAAACCTAGTACACATCGGTTCATGTTTCCTAAGACTTTCAAGCATGTTACACAATGGAGATCTGCCAGTTTTCTTAAGCCTAACATTGAAATCATTCATCCATTACAACCATAAACAAGTAATCAACACATAATTAACATCTAGGTTTTATTAGATCTAAGCAAACACAAGATAGATCTAGCCTAGCATGGTAAAATCAAGACAAGCACAAGATATAATCAACCAACACATAGACATATTGATTGAATTAAGAGAAGACCTATCTCAATAGAACATGAAAGGATTCAAGGGGTGAAGACCCTTGAAAGTACTGTAAAATATGACCTAGGGTTTACAAAGTTCGGCCCTAGTTTTCTCCACACAAGTTCCTCCTTTAATGAATGAAAAATAGAAAACTATATATAGAGTTTGATAGGTGACGGCGTCAAGAACAAATGTCTAACGCCGTCATCTCGCCGCCAAATAGTTCCTCGGACTGCCTAGATCTGGGTCTGACGCCGTCATGTATTCCCCTTGTGCAGGCCGTCACCAAAAATACTCTTGACGCCCTTGTTGTGACGCCGCCAGGTTTGCACTGGGTCGTCATGATTTTTACTCTTGACGCCGTCATGGTTTTCCTCTTGACACCGTCAGGTACTGTTCTCAGCTTGGAAAATTAAGTCTTTGCTGTTTTCTTCACTTTTATTCTCCAAAAATGTTTGAATTGCTTCCTTTTCCAGATTTCACTCCCAAAGTACCTAAAATCACAAAAGGAACGATTTAGGGTAATATTTGATCAAATAAATTCAATTCCGGGCTTAAATGACCCCCTAAAAGTGGTTCATTTTTCGCCTCATCAGATGAGCAATTCAAAGGGAAATTAACGCTTAAATCATATCCCCCACTTAAACTCTACTTATCCTCAAGTAGACCGTATTAATAATTAAAAGAGTATCCTCCTCATCACTTAGAAGAAACAAATTTAAATTAGTAAAATTGCTAGAATAAAGTTAAGCCGAACACCTCACGAAAAGAAGGGAAGAAATTCACTCATACGCTCCCTATTCTAAGTGTTAAATTTCGGGGTGCTCTCATAAACGCTCAGTCATAGCAGGTATTCTATCATAAGCTTGGAATTTACACAAAACTCCACCACTAGAGCTAAGGTCGAAACAGTTTTTGAAAATAACATTGTTTAGATAATCATAAGGTTAAGGGTGTAAAGTTGTTACTAATATACTACGGCAAGGGCGACAAAGGCAATGGTACATGACCGGAACGCTGGGCAAGGCACCACTGACTGCTCGAATCCCTCACCTAAGAATACTTCACAACTAAAAAGGGTATGCTATAATGTTGAATATTGTAAGGTTAAAGAGGAAAAGTAATCTTATCTTTCAACCGAGTAGTCACCGATTGCCCTTTTGCCAGAAAATACCAATCTTCCAAAGTGTTGCATCATATGAGTGACAAGTGATACAGTTTTTCTTCCAAAAATTCTTCCGGTGAAGAGAGCCATGTCTTCCATAATAAGCTATCTTATTGGTGCTTATGATTTGCACACTTTATTTTTCTACTTTCTAAATACTGAAATTCACTTTTTTTTATAAACTAATGATAGACTGATAATATCATCCCCCCGCTTGAGATGAACTTAGGTAGAGAACATTGGGGGGTCTTCGATCATAACTTTCCTTTCTTGATTCTTGAACTAGGCATTTCATGACATTAAGGCAAAAATGATTTCTCGACCAAAACATAAGGTTACAAAGTTGGTTAGAGTGTAAGGGTGTAATGGGATAATAAGGTAAGGAATGAAAGGACTAATTTAATAAGGTGTCTCTAAGGGTATATTGCACTAAAAGTGAGTGCAAACAAGGGTTTAAGTGTGTAGATCGAAAAGTCAATGCGACTAATTGAAGGGTTTAGGTATATATGGTTATGGTTGATAATCCTAACAATATTGTTTTCTCAAAAAGTTTCTTCCAAACGTATTATAAAAACACATTACTCGTTTATGATCTCGAAATGATGTAAAAGCAAAGTTCTAAAGTCTACGCTACTACCGGCACACTCAATATTTGGTGGATTTGGGGTAAAATAGTTGGAAACGGAAAGGTTAGATCTCACTGATTGGCTCTAAACGGTCAACCTAAATTGACCAAAGGATGGTCAAATAGCCTAAGAGTCAATCTCTGTGGAAGTATAGGGTTTCCCCGGGTCGTTATGTCCCGACGAGGTGTGATGGTAATCAAAACAGGTTTCTGATCGGGTGAATTTGGACAGAAAAGGGGTTTGAGTGATTTGAATGATTACACTAAGATATGAGGAATTAAAATAACTTAGAAACACGATATAAACAATTACTGATGATCAGATGTACTAAAAACGTGAGCTAAGTCTAATAATGCGTACGTTTGATTTAATTCTACGTAGACGTACGAAATAAAACACGAGTTTTGTGAAATAAAATACCTACGGATATGAAAATTACATTTTTAAAATCCTAATGATAAAAGAAAATTTTTAGAAAAGAAAAATAATTTTTATACTATTTAATTATTTTTTATTAATTAATTACTATTTTCCTATTTACTTTTAATTATTTAAAATACCCTAAAATACAAATAATTAGGAAATTAACCTAGAAAAATAAAATTTTAATTTGAAAAAATCTAAAATAATATAAAACTAATTTTAAAACTGAAAATATATTTTTGAGACTTTTTAAATAATTATTATTACTTATTAACTAATTATTAATTAATAAAAACTAATGTTAATTATTAAAAATACTAAATGAAAAGAGAAAAATATGAAAAAATTACAGAAATTATTTTATAACTATAGGAACCTAGGAAAATTATAAAAATGAGAAGTGCTTAATGAAAAAGCTAAAAGCTTAAATAAAAGCTATCACTTTATTAAATTTTTGACTTTTCTGGATTTTTATTTTACAAACTACTTTAAATACTGGAATTAAGAACTTTTTACAAAAGCAATTTGGTCAGAGCTTATAAGTAAGCTGAATGAAAGGCTCAAGTTGGGACAGGAAGTCTTATTAAGCTTGGGTAAGATGGATTTTTGACCAAGAAGCTGTTTAACAAGCTATGAGCTGACAACAGGGATACCAATAACTGAAGGGTAGGTGGAATAAGCTAAAACAACATGATAAGTACTTGGAATAAGCTGATGACAACAAATAAGCTCTTATGCCAATTTACAAAGGCCAAAGGGGCCAAATTATGGCAACTGCAGCCAGTTGTGGGGCCCACAAGGGTGACCCAGGGGCCAATGTAAAAATGTAACTTAAAAGTCCACCCAGTGAGCTTTCCAAAATGCCTACAAGCTCAGGATGAGCTTTTGTGTAGACCAAGAAAAGGGGTGGGGCATAAGACCTAGTCACCACTGAACGAGTGTATGGTTCAGTGTGGGGTTCTGGAAAGTCCACAAGCCACAAGCTCACCCAAGGGTTACATAAGCTTGGGAGGTTTCACAATAAGTTAGGAAGACTTGAATGATTAAAAATAAGATGCTAGGAGCAGCTTGTGCAAGCTCAAATCCTTATCAGTTGAGGCTTTAAGAGCCAAAGTGAGCTTTTATGAAATAAGCAGTCGACCAAATAAGTTCATAAGCAAGATCAAGTAACCTCAAACAATAACAACAACCAACTTTAATAAAACCACTTCAGCTGAAAAGCTTTTAACAAGCTTGTGCAAGCTTGTAGAAACTAACAGGTGGCCTTTTATGCCAAAAGGAATTTAGAAAAAATTAGCAGCTTATG
Organism: Artemisia argyi; assembly: GCA_030686995.1. NCBI lineage: Eukaryota > Viridiplantae > Streptophyta > Magnoliopsida > Asterales > Asteraceae > Artemisia > Artemisia argyi. The sequence goes on along the minus strand of CM060678.1, from coordinate 50,105,878 downwards.
CTATTGATACTAAAAGCCAATACTAAGACAAACTCAAGCACACTCAATCCCAAACTAACACAATTGATGAGTGTCTAAATACTCATCATTTTATACTAATCTGAACTGCCAAAACATACAAAAACACTCAAATATGCATTAAAATACTTAAAATATCTTAAAGGTGTGTTTTATATGTTTCAAATGCAAAATATGCAAAAACAGATGAAAAACGTACAAAGTTTGCATAATTGGCAGTTTCAGTCCCTCAAGTTTCATAAATTGGCAAAACTAGTCCCTGGTCACTCAAAACTTGTTCAAATGTCATAAAAGGTCCTTGGGATTCATAAGTTGTTAGGAAAAGTCCTTTGAAGTTAAAAATCATAAATTTACAACTTTGGTCCCTCAAGTTTGGAAAAGTGTCAAAATCAGTCCCTGGGTTATCTAAAATGGAAAATTTATCAAATATAACCCTTGTACTATTCCTTAATGATATATTTGGTCCTTTGTGTTAACATTTGGATATTTACAGGTTTGGCCCCTCAACTTTGCTAAAATTACAAATTTGGTCCTTGTGTGTAATATTAAACCAACCGGACCCTATGTTTTATTATATACCAAAAACTAAATCCAATCCAAACAAATACCCAAGCCCACCCTTTTGTCCAAGCCCATCTGAATCCAGCCCAAGTACAAACCAAACCCACCCCGTTATATTTACAAAACCAGGTTTGACCCGGTCAAACCCACCCTTTTCTTCACCCCTTTCCTCCCATCACTCACAGAACCAAAGCCACCATGCCACCTCCACAGTTTCACCTCCACCTTACCCACCACCTGTCTTACCCACTCCCCTCCACCTCCACAACACTCCAACACACCAATAAATGCCCTAAAACCCTCACACGCAACCAACAACTGGCCTAGGATATTTTGGCGCGAAAAAAGGAATTTTGAACGGTGTGGATTACTTTGACCATATCAACGGCTACAAATTGGTGGGATAGTCTCACAAAGCTGCAAGGAGCTCAAATATCTTCTATATAACCAAAAAGAAGCAGAGATGAGAGATTATTAGAGTAGGTAGTTTAGTTTTATGTCGAAATTAGTGTAATTTACTTTTCCAGTGTTCTTTTTAGTTTAAAGTTGTATCCTTAAGTATTTTCAGTGTAATCAAGACTTATTTCCATAATCAATTTTAGTTATTGGTTCCATTTCAGTTTATGCTCAATTTTCATGAAAATTCTCATTATAATATAATCTTGTTTAAAAGGTTGTTTCAGTGCTTCATTAAGTTAGTTTAAGCTTGTTAGTAACCTTTTATAAGCTTATAAAACAAAGAAATCAGTTTAGCTTATAATTATTAAAAATAAAAATAAAATACAATAAATAGAGTAAAATTCAAAAATTCAGTGATATGGTGCAAGAAAGCTGGAGCAGGGTTGGTTGTGGAATGCCCTGGGTTAATGGCTTAATGGTGAGCCTGTAGGAGTTGTGTTTGATCCATGGTTCTTGGTTTGGATACATTCAGAATCATTTGTAAGTCCAAAATTTCATATCCTGCATTTGTAATTTTGGTTGTTCTTTGATAGATTTCTCTGTTTATTTAGCTTTAGAAATAGTCAAGTAAGCTAGTTAGATCATTAGGTTGGTGTATTTAGGCTTAAACAGTTAAAATTAGTATAAGTGCTCAGTTATAGGGGTGTTTGGTTTAAGGTTTCCCACTGAGTGTCAGTGGGAATTGGCTCTTGTTTACAGTTCATTAATATTACCTTAGGTTGTTATAGCTCATTTAGACAGTAAAAATCATAGGTCATTGATGAGTGTCTAAATACTCATCATTTTGTACCAATCTGAACTGCCAAAACATACAAAAACACTCAAAAATGCATCATAATACTTAAAATATCTTTGAAGTGTGTTTTATATGTTTCAAATACAAAATATGCAAAAACAAATGAAAAACGTACAAAGTTTTCATAATTGGCAGTTTCAGTCCCTCAAGTTTCAAATATTGTCAAAACTAGTCCCTGAAAGTTTAAAATGAATGAAAAGTCAACTTAAGTCCTTGGGAAACCAAAAATATTCACAAATGATCCCTGGATGAAAGTTTACACAAACTGGCAATTTTTACCCCTCAAGTTTCAAAATTGGCAAAAATGGTCCCTGGGTATTCAAAACTGGAAAATTTTCAAATAATACCCTTGTACTATGCATGAATGACAAAATGGAACAATTTTGATAACAATTTGAGAAATTACAAACACAGTCCCTTAAAAATCCAAATTTACAATAATGGTCCCTGGAGTTTGTGGAATTGGCAGAAAAGGTCCCCGGTAATTTTGAAAAATGGTAAAATATGAATTTGGTCCTTGTATTATTGGTTCTTGGCAAATTACACCTTTATGAGTGTTTGGGAAATATTACAATTTCAGTCCTTCACTTTTGTCAAAATTACAATATTGGTCCTTGTTCACTAATTAACTAAACCGGACCCTTATTTAGTTACAAACCAAAAACAAACCCAACCCACACACACACTTAGCCCACCCCTTTTATTTCTTTGGGCCTGCTTTGTTTCCTAGCCCACCAGATAAACCCAAACGTACCCTTTTAATAAAAACGGGGGTTGACCCCAGTCAAACCACCCAAAACCGCCAAACACCCCACCACCACTGTACACCCTTCTCCCCCACCCCTGCTTCACCAATACCAGGTGGTTTCACCACCACCTCACCACCTTCCAGCTCACCACCAACTACCTTCCACCTCATACACCAAACCACATAGGCATTTAATGCTTTCTCCACAAAAATTCTCTCCAAACTACCTCTTAACCTCTGTTTCTTCCATAAAACACCAACTGGCCCTAAAAACCCTCCCCTTTGTCTCCTGACACCTCCACAAACTCCCAACAATCTTTAATTACAACCCTTTGCCTCCACGTTAACGTGGAGGACTTTGGCGCCAAAAGTGAGTTTTAAACGCTCTTGATCAATTGGACATAATGGATGGCTCAGATGAAGTGGGAAAGGCTCAGAAGATATTCCTAAACCTAATTGAAGCCTATAAAGATGAAGAGAAGCAGAGGAGTATGATATCTAGTTTTTAATTAAAAAAGTGTATGTCGTTTAAATTGTATTAGTTGTTCAAGTGTAATTTAAAGCTTTTCAAGTTTCAGTTAAGTGTTCTCAGTGTACCAGTGATCCTTTAAGTTAATAAAAAGCAAGTTTGTATTATTATCTTAGTAAATGCAATTTTCAATTTCTTATTAAGAATCTCAATAAGCTTTGTTGTTGTTACTGTTTGGTTATATGGATTGAATAAGCTCATATAAGCTCCCATAAGCTCAATACAGCTTTTAGTAACTTACTAATCAGCTTAATATAAAAATCTCACAAAATACAAATTTGGTCAATGATAGTCAACTGTGGCATTTGTTCTTGATATCTGGGATTCAAAGCAGAATTGGAAGCATAAATCAGCTTGGAGTATTGGTTTAGATCCTCAGGGGAGGAAATAGGAGTTCTTGGTTCTTGGTTTAAAGCAGGATTGCAATTTGTAAGTTCAAATCTTAATTTTTAGTATTTCTTATTTTATTGTTGTTTAAGTACTTAATATTGCTTATTTGTGTTTATTCAGTCTTATTTAACCATAATCTAGTCTAGAATTAATTGTTTGTTTGTTGGAATTAATAGTAACTAAAAAATAAAAATCAATCAGTCAATATAGCTTCTTTTGTGTTCTTGCATATCTGTGGTTAATTTCTGTTTCTAAGTGTTTGTTAAGTCCTATTACAACATAATAAATCAATTTGGATCAGTAGAATAAGCTCTTAAAGCCTTTAGCTATTTAAATCTCAAAATAATCTAGTTACAGGTGTGTTTGGATCAGTGGATTGCATCACTAAGTTGTATGTTATTGTTGTTGTTCTGTGTTTACATAAGTCACTTAAGTTCATATAAGGATAGTTTGACCATTAGTTTGGTCACAATTACCACAAAGAGTCAAAATCAAACTCATTCCATCACCACAGTTAACTGTGGTGAAATCTGAGTCCATAACTCATCATATCTACTCATAAGTCATTAGAATAACTTAATTAAGTCTTATTATATCTTATTACAACATATTCAGTAATTAGATTAAGTTCTAAGTTCACATAAGTCAAAGTACCAAGTTTCATTCAAAAGTCAAATTTGTATTACTCAGATTTTCTCAAATCTTAGGAGATTTTTGTAGATTTATGTGTTAAGAATTACACTTTGTGCTTTTCAGGTTTAGTAGTCTACCACCTCAGCTTTAAGTTCCAATAAGTTTTATATTTTTAGGATTTTTACTCTAAGCCCCACAGACCCTCAAACTCACTTGCAGGGCAAAGGTTTGCCTTGCTCATTTAGACCCAGTTCATCACCACAACTTTGGTGGTGATTTCTTATCAATCCAGTGGACCCCACACCCCAACCATTAGCTTAATTTGTAGTTTATTAGTCACCTTTTTCATATCTAGGTTTAGTTTAGCTTTTAGCTTATTGTAGCATAGCTTCTAGGACCTTAGTTTGTAACTTATTTCAAAAAGCAATACTGAGCACTCAGTATTTGATCACCAATCCAAAGGCTCACACAGAGCTTATTAGGAAGCCATAAGCTTAGCTTCTTGGTTTATTGTGTAGTTTACCAACCCATCTTTGAACCCCTAGGCTTAGCTTGAACCCTATTTCACTATTGTGGGCCCCACAACTCATTGAAAGTGGACTGCAAGGCAAAGCCTTACCCTGCACATCAGATACACAGCTATCACCACCACTTTGGTGGTGATTTGTGACCAACTCAGTGGGCCCCACACCTTCTACTTAGCTTATTATAACCCCCCTCCTACCCAGGTTCAATAGTTGACCCTTATTTTGACCTATAGATCAGTGGACCCCACCTTAAATTATCCCCAATCTCTGTCCCATTTCTGAGTCAGAAGAGAAATAAGCAAGTGCTTATTTGGGATTTCCAGCTTATCCTAGGAGCTTATCTCACCATATTTAGCTTAATTAGGTGTAAGTAACTTAGATAAACTAGATTTCACCATAGTGGACCCCACATAACCTCAACTTAGCTTAATTCTTAATTTAGTCAACCATAGTCAACTGTATAAGCTTATAAGCACTCTCAGTGCTTATTTCAAGGTTCTAAAGTAGTTGTCTTTACTAAAGTTTCATTATTTAAGTATTTAAGTAGTTTTATAAAAGAAAAACCAGAAAAAGCAAACATAAAAATAGTGATAGCTTCTATTTAATAGAAATTATCTAATTAATTTTCATTTTAGCTTATTAATAAGCACTTGTAAAATTTTATAATTTTATAAATTACTTAGTACCTTAAAGTAGTTAAAATAAATTTATTAGAATTTTCCTAAGCAGTTTACTATTTATTAGATTTAAAACTAGTTTAAATAATTAAATAGGAAATATTAGTAATTAAATAGATTTCTTTAATTTTAATCAACTAAAGTAGAATTTTATATTTTTCCTAAGTTTTATAGAGTAGTTAAGACTTTTAAAAAATAGTTTCATAATTTCTACTGTTCATTTTATAATTTTCTTATTTAAATTAATTTAATTAGCTTTAAAGTAATTAATAAGTAATTAATTAGTCAATTAGCTTAAATATAATTTTTAGCAAGTTTTTATAATTTTGTAGTATTCCTGTAGTGTTTAAATAGTTTTATAAATTTTATCATAATTTTCTAAGGTAATTTAGTATTAATAGTAATTTAAAATAGTTAAAATAGTTTAATTAAGTTAAATAGTTATTAATTAATAAAATACTTATAAAAAGACAAAAATATTTATTTTCATTTTTTATACTTTCTTCAAGTTCTTATTTAAAGTTTAGAAATTATTGTTATAAGTTTTTAGGTTTATTTGTGATAGTTATAAATTTTAGTTAATTTAAATTAAGCTTTTAATTAGATTTTAATTAGTTTTATTAATTAAATAGTAATTAAATATTATAATAATCATTTTCATAGTTTAAATTTCATTTTCTATTTTCTTTAATATTAAGTTTTCAAAAGTTTCACTTTTAACCCCTGTAGTTTGTAACTTGTTAAATACCACTTTTCTCTGTCTGTTATTTGATTATCTGATTTCGTGCTTATATCTGTATTTCTGTTATAATTTCATATTTTCCAAATATCAAGCAATCAGTAGTATAATCAACCCTCAAATCATCTTTGTTACTGTCCTCAGTACCACTCACTCTCATACTCGTTTACAAATACAATTTCAATCTCGTTGGGATTTAACGACCCGGGGATTTCCCTGTACTTCCACGGTCAATATTAACTTGCACTTTCTCCCAGGTGGGCCTAACAGCTTCACAAGGCTGACTGGTTGGTTTGGGAGGAGTCAGTCATATACTAAATAGTCAACATCACCTCACAATCCTTACCACAATTAACTGTTGAGGTATTTTGATCTCAAACCTCATCATACCATTACACAAGTCAGTTATATAGCTTAATTCAGTCTTATTATATCATAACATATCATATTTAGTCCATAAATTAGTGTAGAATTTCACTTAAGTCAACATAAGTAGTTTTTATTGAAAAGTCAAAAGTTAACTCTCTCAGTTTTTTCCAAATTAGCAAGAATTCTCTAGATTTGTGTGAAGTGATTCAGATCTTGAACTTTTGATATGTGGTAGTCCCTCAGCTCATCTGCAAGATCCCATAGTTACCTCATTTTTAAGATTTTTATTGTAGGCCCCACATTGGATCAAAGTTACCTGCAGGGCAAGGTATTGCCCTGCTCAGATCAGATCTCAGGCCACCACCACTACTTAGTGGTGGTTTTCTGGCCACCTCAGTGGGCCCCACACCTCCAACTTAGGTTTTCCCAAACCCCCTCCTAGTAGGCTCTTAGGATTGACCATAGGTTTGACCTGAAACCCTGTGGACCCCACTTAATTAAGTTACAAAAGTCTGTCCCAGTTTCTGAGTATATACAAGTGTCCAAGTGCTTATTGAGTGCTTTTTAACTTATTCCACCAGCTTATCTGATCAAATCTTGATTAAACTTGTTTACTTAACCTATTGGAACTAGCTTTTATCATTGTGGGTCCCACACCAGCTCATTTGAGCTTATTAGCTTATTTGGTCAACCAAGGTCAACTGTGGAGGTAATAAGCCCCCACAGTGCTTATTAATAAGTTATAAAATTATTGTTTTTACAAAAGTTATCTATTTTTAGGTATAAATTAGTTTTGTGAAAGAAAAATTCAGAAAATACAATATAAAAATAAGTGATAGTTTCTATTTAATTTAATTTAATTTTAATTTTCATATTTAGATTTTTATTAAGTAAGTTGTGTTTTTATATTTTTAATAATTTCCTTTTAGGTTAAAGTATTTTTAATAATTTTCTCAGATTTTTATTTTGTAATTTAGTATTTATTATAATTAATAATAGTTTTATTAATAATTAATCAATAAATAAATTTTAAATAGCATAATTAATTTTTATAAAGCAACACCTAGTTTTTATATTTTTTCTAGCTTTTATAAGTCATAAAATAGTTTTATAAATTTTTCCATAATTTTCTAAGTCATTTTAGTATTATTTGTAATTTAAAATAGTTTAATTAGTATAATTAATATAAATAGTTTTTAATTAATAGAAAATACATAAAAAGAAAAAAAATATTTATTTTTATTTTTTATACTTTCTTCAAGTTCATTTTTAAGTTTAGAAATTATTTTTACAAGTTTCTAGTTTAATTTGTAGTATTTATCATTTTTAGTTTGATTTAAATTAAGTTTTAATTAAATAGTTAAATAGTTTTTAATTAAATAATTAATAATAAATAATAAAATAATCTAAAAAAATAGTTTTCTTTATTTTATTTTAAGTTTAAGTTTATAGAATTTTCATTTTTAACCCTTTTAGTTTATTTTTCTTAAAACTCACCTTTCTCTCAGTACGCAATCGCGTCTGATTTTAATTTGGTGTACTTTTAAAACGTTTTAGATATCTAGGTTTTACGTAATCACTCTTATTAGTTTATTTAAGTCATTTTAAGTTATAAAACCCTAGTTTAAACACACACACACACACACACACACTTATACCTTTCCTGTTCACATTCACTAATCACAGACTTGTTTTCAATAAAACATCGCACACCTCGTTGGGACATTACGACCCGGGGAAACACTGTATTCCACGGAAGCATTTGCCTCAGCTGTTTGACTATTATAGTTGACCATTCACAAGTGGTTGACCAATAATTATCTGACCGTTTGAGGCGAATCAAAATTTGGCGCCGCTGCCGGGGAGGTTGTGCGCGTATTTTAAACGATTTTGCGTATTAGTGAACCTGAATACACGCTCATTGTACATTTATCCATCCTTGTTCATACTATTATCATATAAAACCAAAACTGTTCCTGAAAACTTTTTAAAATCAGTTTTCAACGAACACAAAAACCCAAAAATATTTTCCTTCTTATTAGTACTACAAAAATTTTCAAAAATACCAAAAATATTCACCTTTACACTCCTACCTATTTGATTCTTCATTTCTCATCCCCTAAACCCTTTGATTCTTTCTATGTCTTATTCTCACCTTCTTATCTGTCATTGCTGTGGTAGTCCTTATAATGGTGGTAATTGCCCCAGTTGTGGCATGGTAGAATCAGGAAACGGGTCTGTCTATAACCAGAATCCCTATTCCTACCCTGACATGACTGATTCATTCCATCAGCTTCCACACCATGAGACTCAGCAGTTTAACTGTTGTGAGTACTGTGGAGGTCCTCACTTTAGCTCTGATTGTCAAACAAGGAATCCATTTCCTTGTAACAATTACGACTATTCGTTTCAAGACCCACCTCCACAGTACCGAATGAACCAAGCAACTCCTCAAAACCAGCAAGACCTTTGTCTAGAGGTTCTTGACAAACTTAAAGACCTTAAGGAGGAGTTAGCTAATATGTCGTTTCACAATGCACCAAGTTTTTCTTGTGTACATTGTGGGGGTCCTCATGATGATTTCAAATGTCAACCGTATTATAAACCTGAACATTGTTCTAGTTTTGATATATCCGGTTTTGACACATCCACACCCCCACAGTCTCCACTCCCTCAATATTCTCGTGATAAATCTATCGCGGAATTACTTGCTGAAGAACATGCTGCTAGAGACGAAAGAAGCATGGAAGAATTACTAGTCTTAGAACAAGCAGCTATAACACGTACCAAATTTCAAAATGCTGCTCTTCTCGATGAGGATGATGAAAGTGATGATACCTCATCAAGTTCATCAGTTGAGACTCCTTCAATCAGACGCGATTGCGTACTGAGAAAAAGGTGAGTTTTAAGAAAAATAAACTACAAGGGTTAAAACTGAAAATTCTATAAACTTAAACTTAAAATAAAATTAAATTAAAAATAAAACTATTTTTTAGATTATTATATTATTTATTATTAATTATTTAATTAATAACTATTTAACTTTTTAATTAAAACTTAATTTAAATCAAACTAAAAATAATAAACACTACAAATTAAACTAAAAATTTATAAAAATAATTTCTAAACTTAAATATGAACTTGAATAAAGTATAAAAAAATAAAAATAAATATTTTTGTCTTTTTGTGAGCTTTTTATTAATTAAAAACTATTTATATTAATTAAACAATTTAAACTAATTTAAATTACAAATATTATTAAACTAACTTAGAAAATTATGAAAAAATTTATAAACTATTTTATATTATTTAGAAGCTAGGAAAAATATAAAAACTAGGTGTTACTATATAAAAATTAATTATGCTATTTATAACTTAATTATTTATTAATTATTAATAAAACTATTTTTAATTCTAATTAATATCAAATGACAATATAAAAATCTAAGAAAATTATTTAAATTACTTTAACCTATAAGGAAATTAATAAAAATATAAAAACACAACTTACTTAATTAAAATCTAAAAATGAAAATTAAAATTAAATTATATTAAATAGAAACTATCACTTAATTTTATATTGTTTTTTCTTGAATTTTATTTTACAAATCTATTTTATACTTAAAAATAACTAACTTTTGTAAAAACAATAATTTTAGAACTTATTAATAAGCACTGTGGAAGCTTATTGCTACCACAGTTGACTTTGGTTGACTAAAATGGTAAATAAGCTCAAATGAGCTTATGTGGGACCCACCTTGGTCTATTCTGACTCTAATAAGTTAGTTGGACTAGTCAAAGCTTAATTTGATCAAATAAGCTCAGTAGATAAGCTGGTAAATCAAAATAAGCTAATCCAAAACTCCAAAGCAACACAGAATGGGGACAAAGTTTATGGGTCTTTCTAGGTGGGGTCCACTGAGTACCAGGTCAAGCCAAAGGTCAATCTAGGATCTCTACTAGGAGGGGGGTTGGAAAAACCTAACTAAGGGGTGTGGGACCCACTGAGATGGTCACAAAACACCACCAAAGTGTGGTGTTTGGTTGTGCAGCTGCTGAGACAGAGCAGGGTTGTGCCCTGCAAGTCACTTTGTGGGGCCCAGCAGAAAAATCTTAAAAATATAAGAACTATGAGACACTAAAGTTGAGCTGCTGGACTTGAACTAGGAACAAATTTCAGCTCCTAAAACCTATTCCTAAATTCTACAAAAATCTCTCAAGATTTGAGAAAATCTGAGAGATGAACTTTTGACTTTTGATAAAACTTAACTAATTTGACTTTATTGAGTTTCTAAGGGGATTAACTGATTAAATAAGTTATGCTAAGATGAAATAAGTCTAAAATAAGCTAGATGATAAGGTTTTAAGCTAAATGGGTGAAAATGATACCCACAGATCCACTCAGTGGACTGTCAAGGGTTATGGTGGTTGATTTTGACTTTTTACTATATGACCTATGTTTTTTATACTAGTTTTAACTTACTTATGCCTAGATTGAACTGTCTTAACTAGTACTTCCACACAGAAACACTTGAATCTCAGCAACAATACTAATCCAAACACTCCTAATACTAACTGTATATGATGATTATCAAAGCTACTGATGAAATTAAACCACAACACTAATTCCTATTACTATATTATGATTATAGAAGATCAACTGAGTATGAAACTTCAAGAACACAAGTAGAAAACACAGATTTGTCAAGTATGTGATTTACACAGTGTAATTTTGGTTTTAAGTAAAATTGATTTCCAATGAACAATCAACTGGTTTTAAACTAAATTATCAATAACAGATATCCAATAAACATTTAAGAACTCTTAATCAAACAGTACAAGCATTATCAAACTAAAAAGCATAAAATTGAAATATCACTTACAAAAGGTATATGACTGAGAAACCAAGAACCATGGACCAATCTCATAACCTAGTATCCCCCATAGGATTCTAAACCATAAAATTCCAAAATACTCCCTGCTCCTTGCTTTTCCTTCTTGTTTTTATGAATTTTTTTTATTTATTTTCTATTTATTTGATTTTCTATGAATTTATGAGTTTAACTAATAAACTGAATTATAAGATATCAAAAAGCTTTTGTAAACTTTGTCAGAGCTTATATTAACTTATGAGATCAGATAACAACAACAACTAACAACATACAACAACTTGAGATTTTTGAGAATTTAAGAAAAATGCATAAACTGAGAATAGTAACTGAAACCTTAAATTGATGATTGCAAAAGATTAAAATACATGAATTTAACTGATACAAGCTTGTTTGATTTAAATTACAACTGAATTTAAAGATTACACTACCTACGGCTAATTTTACACTAAACCTAAACTAATACTCCATCCTTCTGGCTTCTTTCCTCTTTTAAAGCCCCTTTCTGAGTTAAGTGGGACCCACTTGACCTTTCCCACCACTTTAGAGCCCTTGATTATGTCTGATCAATCCAGGTCGTTTAAAACGCCTTTTTGGCGCCAAAAGTCCTTGGGACAACTGTTGTTGCGTGGAGAGGGTTTTAGGGCATTTAATGCGCCTTGGAAGTTGTGGAGAGGTGAAGGGTTTGCGTGGAGAGCTGGGGTGTGAGGTGGTAAAGGTTGCAGAGCCATGTGGGGGGGGGGGGTGAGGTGGAAGATGGTGAACAGTGGTGTGGTTTGCCGGTTTTATTTATTTAAAAAGGGAGGGAGTGGGCTGTTGGACTTGGGCCAGAGAAACAAAAGATGGAATGGGCTTGGATTTAGTTTAGTTTGGTTTTGGTTTTAATAAATAAGGGTGATCCGTTTGGTATTTAAAGCATAGGGACCAAAAATGTAAAATCTGAATTTTTGAGGGACTGAAAGTGTAAGTTTTCCAAAGTCATCCAAGAGGTGTATTTTGTCATTAGTGAATAGTACAAGGGCAATAAAGATAAATTTCCATGTTTTAAATACCCGGGGACTAAAACTGACAAACCTTCAAACTTGAGGGACTAAATGTGTAATTTATTCAAAACTTTCTCCCAGGGACTAATAGTGACAATTATGAATTCCCTAGGACCCTTAATGATAATTTTCCCATTTTGAACACCCAGGGACTGAAACTGTCAAGTTTGAAACTTTGAGGGACCTGTTTTGCCAAACTGTGAAACTTCAGGGACCAATCATGTAAATTCACCAAACTTAACACCAAGGACCATTCCTGCAAAAGATTATTAGTATAAGGACCAAAATTGCTTTTCTCAAAGTTTTTACATCCCAGGGACTATTTCTGTCAATTTCCAAAGTACAGGGACTAAACTTGTAATTTTGTGAAACTTTGCACCAAAGGACTAAATATGTAACTTTATTATTAAAAAGGACCTTTGGTGACTTTTTCATGTTTTTAGAATAACCAGGGACTAGTTTTGACAACTTTTGAAACTTGAGGGACTGAAACTGCCAATTATGCAAACTTTGTACGTTTTTCATCTGTTTTTGCATATTTTGCATTTGAAACATATAAAACACACCTTTAAGATATTTTAAGTATTTTGATACATATTTGAGTGTTTTTGTATGTTTTGGCAGTTCAGATTAGTATAAAATGATGAGTATTTAGACACTCATCAATCCCCCACACTAAACTATTGCTAGTCCCTAGCAATCTATTTGAGAAAAACTTAATGGATTTGAAAAACTCTTTACCAAAAGCCATCACTTCTGGAGTAGCCAGGTGTAAGAACTGTGGCACACCTGATAACCGTGTGATTTTGAGCAAATCACCAGCTGTCAACGGATTTGATTAGTCTTTACCAAAAGCCGTTTGCTTCTGGACTAGCCAACTCTTGATGGAATAGTCAACATCTTGGTGAGCTGATTACCAATTATGGTTTTTCCACGGCCTTTACCACAAGCCATAATCTTGCGGGCTAGCCAACTCATTAGCTTTTGAGGATAATGGGGAGTTGAGGAACCATACAATTTTTGGCAAATTGCAAGCCATAAACGGGTTTGAGTTATCTTTACCAAGAACCGTTTGCTCCTGGATTAGCCAATCCTGTTGTGGGTTAGACATGGAGGATTGATACCATTTATTGCGTTCTAAGTGAGAAAAAATTTTAAAATTTTGGCTAAAATGGGGGTTCTTGATGGAACATGTGTTTAAATTCGTTAGAATAACGAATCTCCCCCCACACTTAGAACTGAATATTGTCCTCAATATTCAAAGTACCGGGTGTTAAACCGAACTTAGAACGTAAGAAGGAAATATTACATAGCCTTTATTTAAGAGGTATATACATACAATTATTTTTTAGATAAAACTTCTTAAATAGAAGCTATCACTATATGTACATTTTTTTTATTTTTTTTATTATTATTTTTTTTAAGATATATACAACATGTGGGTATCTCCCCCACACTAGGGTGTTACACACGGGTGAAAACCCATGTTTTTGCTAATGTTTTTGATTCCCGAGTCACTAGCTTGACTCGACCCCGAATTTATTTGTCCCTGGGGAAGCAAGATGTGGAAGAGACAATCTGCATCGGACTTTCATTCAAGACGTTTGGATAAACATTTGAAGCACGTGAAAGTTCCACACCGATGAGATATAATGACACCCGGCTCATAATTTATAAATGAGAATGCCGGGGTCAAAGATTATATCCTCACTCCCGAAAGAGTGAAGAACAGGATAAGGAACAGAATATATGAAGAAAAGAAAGAAAGTCATGATGAAAATCATGATTAACTCTTCTTCCTCAATAGGAGAATTCATTGTTTCATGAATCTCCTCATTTAAGCTCGGTTGATCAAGACATATTATGGGTATGTCTAGATCAAAATAGAATTTATCATACTCCGGAGGAGATATGATATGAGTGAGTTCACCGGAGAACTCCTCAAAGGTGAATGATTCGTATTCGGGATTGAATTGAGTGAGTTCACTGGGGAACTCCTCAAAAGTAAATGATTCATAAACGGGAAGAGAATTATAAGAATGAGAAGTGGTGATACCACTTATCTTCTCTTCTGTTTGATCAAAATGGAACGTTTGCAATTCAGGAATAGAATCATTGATCAAAACCTCACTATCCTTGACGGGGATAGGAGATGAAATAGGCTTTTCATTAAAAGCCTCGATTCTAGAAATGAGAAGATTAGCATTTAATAATGTAAGACGAAGAGATTCGTCTTGGATTATTTCTTCCTCATTCTCTTCTTCTGAGTTGACAAGCTCAGAAGGTAATTCCCCCACATAACTTATGTCTCCACAAGATAAAGAATAGTTCTCATCCGAATCAGAGAACATCTCAATATGATCATTTGGAAAGACAAGAGGGGGAGGGATATCACACATATGTTCAAGAATTCCCTGTGACTCACTTGGGATTGGGACAAGGTTCTCAACACTAGACTTTATGAATTCGTCCGATTCCTTTGCAGGAACAGTGTCAAGATGCTCGTCCCCCATGTTCAGAGAGTGAGTGGGAACCTCGGGTGTGATAACAGCATACAGAGGGAGCTGAGAAGGTCTAGCAGTAATGGAGTCTACAAGTTCCATTATTTCTACTGCTGGTGATTCAGTTATATTCTTTTCTTCCTGTATATGCATGGAAGGAGTCTCAACTGATGAACATGATGAGGTATCATCACTTTCATCATCCTCATCGAGAAAAACAGCATGTTGAAATTTGGTACGTGTTATAGCTGCTTGTTCTAAGACTAGTAATTCTTCCATGCTTCTTTCGTCTCTAGCAGCATGTTTTTCAGCAAGTAATTTCGTGATAGATTTATCACGAGAATATTGAGTGAGTGGAGACTGTAGGGGTGTGGATGTGTCAAAACCGGAAGGTTGACATTGATCATCATTATGAGGACCCCCACAATATACACAAGAAAAACTTTGTGCATTGTGAGACGACATATTAGCCAACTCCTCCTTAAGGTTTTTAAGTTTCTCAAGAACCTCTAGACAAGGGTCTTGCTGGATATGAGGAGTTGCTTGGTTTATTTGGCACTGTGGAGGTGGGTCTTGAAACGAATAGTCATAATTGTTACAAGGAAATGGATTCCTTGTTTGACAATCAGAGCCGTAGTGAGGGCCTCCACAATACTCACAACAGTTGAACTGATGTGGCTGTGAGTCGTATGTGTTTAAGTCATAATTGTTATCAGGGACTTGCTCATAGACAAGCGTGTTTCCTGATTGACAATCAGAATTGTAATGTGAACCACCACAATACTCACAACAGTTAAACTGCTGAGTCTCATGGTATGGAAGCTGGTGGAATGAATCAGTCATGTCAGGGTAGGAATAGGGATTCTGGTTATAGACAGACCCGTTTCCTGACTCTACCCTGCCACAACTGGGGCAATTACCACCATTATAAGGACTACCACACCATTGACAGACAAGAGGGTGAGAATAAGACATAGAAAGAATCAAAGGGTTTTGGAGATGAGAAATGAAGAATCAAATAGGTAGGGATGTAAAGGTGAATATTTTTGGTGTTTTTTGAAAATTTTTGTAGTACTAATAAGAAGGAAAATATTTTTGGTTTTTTGTGTTCGTTGAAAACTGATTTTAAAAAGTTTTCGGGAACAGTTTTGGTTTTATATGATAATAATATGAACGTGTATTCAGGTTCACAAATACGCAAAATCGTTTAGAATAAGCGCACAACCTCCCCGGCAGCGGCGCCAGATTTTGATTCGCCTCAAACTAGTTATCTTTTATTTCTCAACCACTTGTGAATGGTCAATAGTAAAGTCAAACTAATCAAAGGCAAATGCTTCCGAGGAATACAGTGTTTTCCCGGGTCGTAATGTCCCAACGAGGTTGTGATGATTAAAAACGAATCTGTGATTTAGTGAAAGTGAACAGGAAATGGTATAAAAGTGTGTGTGTGTGTTTAACCAGGGTTTTATAACTTAAAATAACTTAGGAAAACTAAATTAACGATTACGTGAAACCTAGGTATTTAAAACGTACACCAAATTAAAATCAGACGCGATTGCGTACTGAGAAAAAGGTGAGTTTTAAGAAAAATAAACTACAAGGGTTAAAAATGAAAATTCTATAAACTTAAACTTAAAATAAAATTAAATTAAAAATAAAACTATTTTTTAGATTATTATATTATTTATTATTAATTATTTAATTAATAACTATTTAACTTTTTAATTAAAACTTAATTTAAATCAAACTAAAAATAATAAACACTACAAATTAAACTAAAAATTTATAAAAATAATTTCTAAACTTAAATATGAACTTGAATAAAGTATAAAAAAATAAAAATAAATATTTTTGTCTTTTTGTGAGCTTTTTATTAATTAAAAACTATTTATATTAATTAAACAATTTAAACTAATTTAAATTACAAATATTATTAAACTAACTTAGAAAATTATGAAAAAATTTATAAACTATTTTATATTATTTAGAAGCTAGGAAAAATACAAAAACTAGGTGTTACTATATAAAAATTAATTATGCTATTTATAACTTAATTATTTATTAATTATTAATAAAACTATTTTTAATTCTAATTAATATCAAATGACAATATAAAAATCTAAGAAAATTATTTAAATTACTTTAACCTATAAGGAAATTAATAAAAATATAAAAACACAACTTACTTAATTAAAATCTAAAAATGAAAATTAAAATTAAATTATATTAAATAGAAACTATCACTTAATTTTATATTGTTTTTTCTTGAATTTTATTTTACAAATCTATTTTATACTTAAAAATAACTAACTTTTGTAAAAACAATAATTTTAGAACTTATTAATAAGCACTGTGGAAGCTTATTGCTACCACAGTTGACTTTGGTTGACTAAAATGGTAAATAAGCTCAAATGAGCTTATGTGGGACCCACCTTGGTCTATTCTGACTCTAATAAGTTAGTTGGACTAGTCAAAGCTTAATTTGATCAAATAAGCTCAGTAGATAAGCTGGTAAATCAAAATAAGCTAATCCAAAACTCCAAAGCAACACAGAATGGGGACAAAGTTTATGGGTCTTTCTAGGTGGGGTCCACTGAGTACCAGGTCAAGCCAAAGGTCAATCTAGGATCTCTACTAGGAGGGGGTTGGAAAAACCTAACTAAGGGGTGTGGGACCCACTGAGATGGTCACAAAACACCACCAAAGTGTGGTGTTTGGTTGTGCAGCTGCTGAGACAGAGCAGGGTTGTGCCCTGCAAGTCACTTTGTGGCTTTGTGGGGCCCAGCAGAAAAATCTTAAAAATATAAGAACTATGAGACACTAAAGTTGAGCTGTTGGACTTGAACTAGGAACAAATTTCAGCTCCTAAAACCTATTCCTAAATTCTACAAAAATCTCTCAAGATTTGAGAAAATCTGAGAGATGAACTTTTGACTTTTGATAAAACTTAACTAATTTGACTTTATTGAGTTTCTAAGGGGATTAACTGATTAAATAAGTTATGCTAAGATGAAATAAGTCTAAAATAAGCTAGATGATAAGGTTTTAAGCTAAATGGGTGAAAATGATACCCACAGATCCACTCAGTGGACTGTCAAGGGTTATGGTGGTTGATTTTGACTTTTTACTATATGACCTATGTTTTTTATACTAGTTTTAACTTACTTATGCCTAGATTGAACTGTCTTAACTAGTACTTCCACACAGAAACACTTGAATCTCAGCACCAATACTAATCCAAACACTCCTAATACTAACTGTATATGATGATTATCAAAGCTACTGATGAAATTAAACCACAACACTAATTCCTATTACTATATTATGATTATAGAAGATCAACTGAGCATGAAACTTCAAGAACACAAGTAGAAAACACAGATTTGTCAAGTATGTGATTTACACAGTGTAATTTTGGTTTTAAGTAAAATTGATTTCCAATGAACAATCAACTGGTTTTAAACTAAATTATCAATAACAGATATCCAATAAACATTTAAGAACTCTTAATCAAACAGTACAAGCATTATCAAACTAAAAAGCATAAAATTGAAATATCACTTACAAAAGGTATATGACTGAGAAACCAAGAACCATGGACCAATCTCATAACCTAGTATCCCCCATAGGATTCTAAACCATAAAATTCCAAAATACTCCCTGCTCCTTGCTTTTCCTTCTTGTTTTTATGAATTTTTTTTATTTATTTTCTATTTATTTGATTTTCTATGAATTTATGAGTTTAACTAATAAACTGAATTATAAGATATCAAAAAGCTTTTGTAAACTTTGTCAGAGCTTATATTAACTTATGAGATCAGATAACAACAACAACTAACAACATACAACAACTTGAGATTTTTGAGAATTTAAGAAAAATGCATAAACTGAGAATAGTAACTGAAACCTTAAATTGATGATTGCAAAAGATTAAAATACATGAATTTAACTGATACAAGCTTGTTTGATTTAAATTACAACTGAATTTAAAGATTACACTACCTACGGCTAATTTTACACTAAACCTAAACTAATACTCCATCCTTCTGGCTTCTTTCCTCTTTTAAAGCCCCTTTCTGAGTTAAGTGGGACCCACTTGACCTTTCCCACCACTTTAGAGCCCTTGATTATGTCTGATCAATCCAGGTCGTTTAAAACGCCTTTTTGGCGCCAAAAGTCCTTGGGACAACTGTTGTTGCGTGGAGAGGGTTTTAGGGCATTTAATGCGCCTTGGAAGTTGTGGAGAGGTGAAGGGTTTGCGTGGAGAGTTGGGGTGTGAGGTGGTAAAGGTTGCAGAGCCATGTGGGGGGGGGGGTGAGGTGGAAGATGGTGAACAGTGGTGTGGTTTGCCGGTTTTATTTATTTAAAAAGGGAGGGATTGGGCTGTTGGACTTGGGCCAGAGAAACAAAAGATGGAATGGGCTTGGATTTAGTTTAGTTTGGTTTTGGTTTTAATAAATAAGGGTGATCCGTTTGGTATTTAAAGCATAGGGACCAAAAATGTAAAATCTGAATTTTTGAGGGACTGAAAGTGTAAGTTTTCCAAAGTCATCCAAGAGGTGTATTTTGTCATTAGTGAATAGTACAAGGGCAATAAAGATAAATTTCCATGTTTTAAATACCTGGGGACTAAAACTGACAAACCTTCAAACTTGAGGGACTAAATGTGTAATTTATTCAAAACTTTCTCCCAGGGACTAATAGTGACAATTATGAATTCCCAAGGACCCCTAATGATAATTTTCCCATTTTGAACACCCAGGGACTGAAACTGTCAAGTTTGAAACTTTGAGGGACCTGTTTTGCCAAACTGTGAAACTTCAGGGACCAATCATGTAAATTCACCAAACTTAACACCAAGGACCATTCCTGCAAAAGATTATTAGTATAAGGACCAAAATTGCTTTTCTCAAAGTTTTTACATCCCAGGGACTATTTCTGTCAATTTCCAAAGTACAGGGACTAAACTTGTAATTTTGTAAAACTTTGCACCAAAGGACTAAATATGTAACTTTATTATTAAAAAGGACCTTTGGTGACTTTTTCATGTTTTTAGAATAACCAGGGACTAGTTTTGACAACTTTTGAAACTTGAGGGACTGAAACTGCCAATTATGCAAACTTTGTACGTTTTTCATCTGTTTTTGCATATTTTGCATTTGAAACATATAAAACACACCTTTAAGATATTTTAAGTATTTTGATACATATTTGAGTGTTTTTGTATGTTTTGGCAGTTCAGATTAGTATAAAATGATGAGTATTTAGACACTCATCAATGGATATACAGGGAGAAAAGAGTATGGGAGAATTACTAGCAGCAGAACAAATGGAAATTATAAAATCCATGTATGCTAGTCCTTCTCAACTCCCTGAGTCTACTGTTATCACACCCGAGGTTCCCACTCACTCTCTGAACATGGGAGACGAGCATCTTGACACAATTCCTGCAAAGGAATCTGACGAATTCATAAAGTCTAGTGTTGAGAACCTTGTCTCAATCCCAAGTGAGTCACAGGGAATTCTTGATCTTATGTGTGATATTCCTTCCACTCCTGATAATCCAAATGAACAAATTGAGACTGTCTCTGATTCCAGTGATGATTGTTTATCTTATGGAGACATCGAATTTGTTGAGGCATCACTTCCCGAGTCTAATGTTGACTATCTTCTTGAAGAGTTCATTGATGAACTCTCTCATATGGATCCCATCCCACCAAAGGATGAAAATGAAGTCTTTGACTTTAAAGCGGATTTGAGAGAGTTAGAATTCTTACGTACTCATGATCCTTCAATTGAACTCACTCAGATCAAACCACTTCCTCCGGAAAGTGAAAATGATTTGGACGAATTCGAGGCTTTTATGACTGAAGGTAGTTCAATTTCATACGAAGTTGATGATAATTATCTTGATCCCGAGGGGGACATTCTTTTTCTAGAAAGTTTTTTAAACGAAGATACATTTCCCCCTCTTCCACCCAAACAACTTCATAATGAGGAAATCAAATCAGTTGAGGAAACTGATAAATTTCCTGAGATCAAGCTTAAGGACTTGCCTCCTCCACTTGAATATGCATTTCTTGAGGAGGAAGTTCTTATCTTAATTGCTATTCAGATCTCCCTACTTTCCTTCACCTACCAGGTGATTTCTCCTGTTATTCACTCCTTCGGGAATGAGGACACTATCTTTGACCCCGGCATTCTCATTTATAAATTTTGAGCCGGGTGTCATTATATCTCATCGGAGTGGAACTTTCACGTGCTTCAAATGTTTATCCAAATATCTTGAATGAAAGTCCGATGCAGATTGTCTCTTCCACATCATGCTTCCCCATGGACTAATTAATTCGGGGTCGAGTCAAGTTAGCGACTCGGTAATCAAAAACAGTAGCATGTATATAGGGTTTTCACCCGTGTGTACCA
This sequence comes from Artemisia argyi, assembly GCA_030686995.1. Lineage (NCBI taxonomy): Eukaryota > Viridiplantae > Streptophyta > Magnoliopsida > Asterales > Asteraceae > Artemisia > Artemisia argyi. The sequence goes on along the minus strand of CM060678.1, from coordinate 50,084,576 downwards.
CCCTAGTGTGGGGGAGATACCCCACATGTTGTATATATATATATTTAAAAAAAAAATTAATTGTATGTATATACATCTTAAAAAAAGGCTAAGGAATATTTTCTTCTTACGTTCTAAGTGTTGGTTTAACACCCGATACTTTGAATATTGAGGACAATATTCAGTTCTAAGTGTGGGGGGAGATTCGTTATTATAACGAATTTAAACACATGTTCCATCAAGAACCCCCATTTTAGCCAAAATTTAAAAAAAAAATTTCACTTAGAAATGCAAATAAATGGTTATCAGTCCGCCATGTCTAACCCACATAAGGATTGGCTAATCCAGGAGCAAACGGTTCTTGGTAAAGATAACTCAAACCCGTTTATGGCTTGCAATTTGCCAAAAATTGTATGGTACCTCAACTCGCCATATCCTAAAAAGCGAATGAGTTGGCTAGCCCGCTAGATTATGGCTTGTGGTAAAGGCAGTGGAAAAACCATAATTGGTAATCAGCTCACCAAGATGTTGACTATTCCATCAAGAGTTGGCTAGTCCAGAAGCAAACGGCTTTTGGTAAAGACTAATCAAATCCGTTGACAGCTGGTGATTTGCTCAAAATCACACGGTTATCAGATGTACCACAGTTCTTACATCTGGCTACTCCAGAAGTGATGGCTTTTGGTAAAGAGTTTTTCAAATCCATTAAGTTTTTTTCAAAAGATTGCTAGGGACTAGCAATAGTTTAGTGTGGGGGATTGATGAGTGTCTAAATACTCATCATTTTATACTAATCTGAACTGCCAAAACATACAAAAACACTCAAATATGCATTAAAATACTTAAAATATCTTAAAGGTGTGTTTTATATGTTTCAAATGCAAAATATGCAAAAACAGATGAAAAACGTACAAAGTTTGCATAATTGGCAGTTTCAGTCCCTCAAGTTTCATAAATTGGCAAAACTAGTCCCTGGTCACTCAAAACTTGTTCAAATATCATAAAAGGTCCTTGGGATTCATAAGTTGTTAGGAAAAGTCCTTTGAAGTTAAAAATCATAAATTTACAACTTTGGTCCCTCAAGTTTGGAAAAGTGTCAAAATCAGTCCCTGGGTTATCTAAAATGGAAAATTTATCAAATATAACCCTTGTACTATTCCTTAACGACATATTTGGTCCTTTGTGTTAACATTTGGATATTTACAGGTTTGGCCCCTCAACTTTGCTAAAATTACAAATTTGGTCCTTGTGTGTAATATTAAACCAACCGGACCCTATGTTTTATTATATACCAAAAACTAAATCCAATCCAAACAAATACCCAAGCCCACCCTTTTGTCCAAGCCCATCTGAATCTAGCCCAAGTACAAACCAAACCCACCCCGTTATATTTACAAAACCAGGTTTGACCCGGTCAAACCCACCCTTTTCTTCACCCCTTTCCTCCCATCACTCACAGAACCAAAACCACCATGCCACCTCCACAGTTTCACCTCCACCTTACCCACCACCTGTCTTACCCACTCCCCTCCACCTCCACAACACTCCAACACACCAATAAATGCCCTAAAACCCTCACACGCAACCAACAACTGGCCTAGGATATTTTGGCGCGAAAAAAGGAATTTTGAACGGTGTGGATTACTTTGACCATATCAATGGCTACAAATTGGGGATAGTCTCACAAAGCTGCAAGGAGCTCAAATATCTTCTATATAACCAAAAAGAAGCAGAGATGAGAGATTATTAGAGTAGGTAGTTTAGTTTTATGTCGAAATTAGTGTAATTTACTTTTCTAGTGTTCTTTTTAGTTTAAAGTTGTATCCTTAAGTATTTTCAATGTAATCAAGACTTATTTCCATAATCAATTTTAGTTATTGGTTCCATTTCAGTTTATGCTCAATTTTCATGAAAATTCTCATTATAATATAATCTTGTTTAAAAGGTTGTTTCAGTGCTTCATTAAGTTAGTTCAAGCTTGTTAGTAACCTTTTATAAGCTTACAAAACAAAGAAATCACTTTAGCTTATAATTATTAAAAATAAAAATAAAATACAATAAATAGAGTAAAATTCAAAAATTCAGTGATATGGTGCAAGAAAGCTGGAGCAGGGTTGGTTGTGGAATGCCCTGGGTTAATGGCTTAATGGTGAGCCTGTAGGAGTTGTGTTTGATCCATGGTTCTTGGTTTGGATACATTCAGAATCATTTGTAAGTCCAAAATTTCATATCCTGCATTTGTAGTTTTGGTTGTTCTTTGATAGATTTCTCTGTTTATTTAGCTTTAGAAATAGTCAAGTAAGCTAGTTAGATCATTAGGTTGGTGTATTTAGGCTTAAACAGTTAAAATTAGTATAAGTGCTCAGTTATAGGGGTGTTTGGTTTAAGGTTTCCCACTGAGTGTCAGTGGGAATTGGCTCTTGTTTACAGTTCATTAATATTACCTTAGGTTGTTATAGCTCATTTAGACAGTAAAAATCATAGGTCATATACTAAATAGTCAACATCACCTCACAATCCTTACCACAGTTAACTGTTGAGGTATTTTGATCTCAAACCTCATCATACCATTACACAAGTCAGTTATATAGCTTAATTCAGTCTTATTATATCATAACATATCATATTTAGTCCATAAATTAGTGTAGAATTTCACTTAAGTCAACATAAGTAGTTTTTATTGAAAAGTCAAAAGTTAACTCTCTCAGTTTTTTTCCAAATTAGCAAGAATTCTCTAGATTTGTGTGAAGTGATTCAGATCTTGAACTTTTGATATGTGGTAGTCCCTCAGCTCATCTGCAAGATCCCATAGTTACCTCATTTTTAAGATTTTTTATTGTAGGCCCCACATTGGATCAAAGTTACCTGCAGGGCAAGGTATTGCCCTGCTCAGATCAGATCTCAGGCCACCACCACTACTTAGTGGTGGTTTTCTGGCCACCTCAGTGGGCCCCACACCTCCAACTTAGGTTTTCCCAAACCCCCTCCTAGTAGGCTCTTAGGATTGACCATAGGTTTGACCTGAAACCCTGTGGACCCCACTTAATTAAGCTACAAAAGTCTGTCCTAGTTTCTGAGTGTATACAAGTGTCCAAGTGCTTATTGAGTGCTTCTTAACTTATTCCACCAGCTTATCTGATCAAATCTTGTTTAAACTTGTTTACTTAACCTATTGGAACTAGCTTTTATCATTGTGGGTCCCACACCAGCTCATTTGAGCTTATTAGCTTATTTGGTCAACCAAGGTCAACTGTGGAGGTAATAAGCCCCCACAGTGCTTATTAATAAGTTATAAAATTATTGTTTTTACAAAAGTTATCTATTTTTAGGTATAAATTAGTTTTGTAAAAGAAAAATTCAGAAAATACAATATACAAATAAGTGATAGTTTCTATTTAATTTAATTTAATTTTAATTTTCATTTTTAGATTTTTATTAAGTAAGTTGTGTTTTTATATTTTTAATAATTTCCTTTTAGGTTAAAGTATTTTTAATAATTTTCTCAGATTTTTATTTTGTAATTTAGTATTTATTATAATTAATAATAGTTTTATTAATAATTAATCAATAAATAAATTTTAAATAGCATAATTAATTTTTATAAAGCAACACCTAGTTTTTATATTTTTTTATAGCTTTTATAAGTCATAAAATAGTTTTATAAATTTTTCCATAATTTTCTAAGTCATTTTAGTATTATTTGTAATTTAAAATAATTTAATTAGTATAATTAATATAAATAGTTTTAATTAATAGAAAATACATAAAAAGAAAAAAAATATATATTTTTTTTTTATACTTTCTTCAAGTTCATTTTTAGTTTAGAAATTATTTTTACAAGTTTCTAGTTTAATTTGTAGTATTTATCATTTTTAGTTTGATTTAAATTAAGTTTTAATTAAATAGTTAAATAGTTTTTAATTAAATAATTAATAATAAATAATAAAATAATCTAAAAAAATAGTTTTCTTTTTAATTTAATTTTATTTTAAGTTTAAGTTTATAAAATTTTCATTTTTAACCCTTTTAGTTTATTTTTCTTAAAACTCACATTTTTCTCAGTACGCAATCGCGTCTGATTTTAATTTGGTGTACTTTTAAAACGTTTTAGATATCTAGGTTTTACGTAATCACTCTTATTAGTTTATTTAAGTCATTTTAAGTTATAAAACCCTAGTTTAAACACACACACACACTTATACCTTTCCTGTTCACATTCACTAATCACAGACTTGTTTTCAATAAAACATCGCACACCTCGTTGGGACATTACGACCCGGGGAAACACTGTATTCCACGGAAGCATTTGCCTCAGCTGTTTGACTATTATAGTTGACCATTCACAAGTGGTTGACCAATAATTATCTGACCGTTTGAGGCGAATCAACAATCAAGCTAAATAAAATAAATACATAAGCTTGGGTCAAACAGAAACAAAGATTAAACAAGCTTAGTTGAAGCTGAGCATGTTCAGCAGTCAAGGGTTCAAAAGGCCAAGAAGGAGGGGCAAAATACGCTAGAATATAAGCACTATAATGGAAACAAAAAGTAAAACTGACAAGACTACCTAAGTGGCTACCTAAAATAGCAATGATCAAGCAAAATGGTCCCCAAATGCACCAGTTATGGTGCAAATTAAAACGGGTCAGATGGGGTTAACTGGGTGCAGGGGAGGTGCCTCCCCCTGCAGGTGTGTTTGGAGGGTTGTGGGCCCCACAGAAAAAATTGTAAAAATAAAGTGAAGGTGGGGATTCAAAGATCAGCTGGGGGGCTTGAACATGTGAAAGTTTCATGGCCTGAATCCCCACACAAAATTCACAATAAATCATGGCATTTTGGGGTTTTATGCCTAAACTTACTCTTTTGACTTTTAAGAATTAAGATGAACTTTGACCAAAATGAGGTTTGATTGCATTTAATTGGCAGATAGCTCTTTGGCAGGGTTGTGGGTTTGGAAGGTAGTTGAGGAAAGTTAGTTTAGTGGGATAGGGTTGGAGTGGAGGAGTGGAGTAGCAGTGGGGAGTGATGATGGTGTTGGCTAAGGGTTGCAGGCTAGGAATCACGTGAAGGGGTGTGAGGTAGAAGATGGTCAAACCTTTGACCCTGGGTGATTAAATAAAACGGGGGAAGTTATTTGTGGGTGGTGTGGACTGTTATTAATGAAATGGGCCAAGGTATAGGATGGGTGGGCTTGTTGGTTTGGTTTGGACTTGGATAAATAAAGGGTTAGTTTGGTTTAGTAACTAAGATATCACAAGGACCAAACTTGTAATTACTGAAAATTGTGGACTGAATTTGTCGATCTTCCAAACTATCACCGAGGTTCAAATTTGCCAAGTCATTAATTCCCAAGGACCATAATTTATAAATTTCCTATTTTAAAATGCCCAGGGACCTTTTATGTCATTTTTGGATTTTAAGGGGTTAAAAGTGTAAATTCCTAAAAGTTAATCAAAAGGGGCTAAATTGTAATATGTGAATAGTACAAGGGTGTAATTTGATAAGTTTCCATTTTTAAATACCCAAGGACTATTTTTGCCAATTTTGAAACTTGAGGGTAAAAGTTGCCATTTCGTAGAAAACTTTTATCCAGGGATTAATATTGAACATGTTTGACTTTCCAAGGACCAAAGTTGACTTTTTCTTTCATTTTAAACCTTCAGGGACTAGTTTTGTCAATTTGTGAAACTTGAGGGACTGAAACTGCCAATTATGCAAACTTTGTTCGTTTGTCATTTGTTTTTAAACATTTTGCATCTAAAACATATAAAACACAATTCCTGGAATAATTTCGGTATGTTGATGCATTTCTGAGTGTTTTTGGATGTTTTGGCAGTTCAGATACGATAAAAATGATGAGTATTTTCACACTCATCAATCCCCCACACTAAACTATTGCTAGTCCCTAGCAATCTTTTTGAGAAAAATTAATGGATTTGAATTTCTTTACCAAAAGCCATTACTTCTGGAGTAGCCAAATGTATCAGTTCAAGAAAGAACTATGGTCCACTTGATAACCATGTGATTTTGAGCAAACCACCCGCTGTCAACGGATTTGATTTGTCTTTACCAGAAGCCATTTGCTTCTGGACTAGCCAACTCTTGATGGACATAGTCGACATCTTGGTGAGCTGATTACCAATTATCTTTTTTCCACTGCCTTTACCACAAGCCATAATCTTGCGGGCTAGCCAACTCTTTTACTTTTTAGGATATGACGAGTTGAGATACCATACAATTTTCGGCAAATTGCAAGACATCAACGGATTTGATATATCTTTACCAAGAGCCGTTTGCTCCTGGATTAGCCAATCCTTTTGTCGTTTAGACACGGCAGACTGATAACCACAAAATTTTTTGAAGCTCAAGTGAAAAAATTTTTAAATTTTTTTGAAATTTTGGCCAAAACGGGGGTACTAGATGGTAAAATGTGATAAAATTCGCTAGAATACCCCCCCCCCCCCCCCCCCAACACTTAGAATGAATATTGTCCTCAATATTCAAAGTCCCGGCTATTATGCCGATTCTTTGAATGGAAAAGGGCAATATTACAAGCTAAATGTGGAAACACCAGTTTGTTTTTCACTTTATTTGTAACCACAACATGGGTAACTCCCCCACACTTAGGGTGAAAACCCTAAGTACATGCTACTGTTTTTGTTTACCGAGTCGCTAGCTTGACTCGACCCCGAATTCATTGGTTCTGGGGGAAGCATAATGTGGAAGAAACAATCTCCATCGGACTTTCATTCAAGATGTTTGGACAAACATTTGAAGCACGTGAAAGTTCCACACCGATGAGAAATAATCCCGGCTCAATATAATGGTACATGGAAATGCCGGGGTCAAATATAGTGTCTTCATTCCCGAAGGAGTGAAGAAGAGAGGAAGGCACCGAGAAAGTCATGAGAATAATCATGAAATGATGCTCATCCTCAAGATCAGGTTTAGTTTCCTGAATTTGGATTTTGTCGGTTAAGCTCTTAGGGTTAGAAAACCTCCCAGGAGGGAGGGTGGGATAATTTGTCATAGAAATACAAATTCTCATGATTGAGAATCTTTCCCCCCGACCATGATGTTTCTTGCCATTATACTCCGGAGGAGTCATGATAAGGTGATCAACGATGGGCTCAGAAAGTATTTCATTAATATCACTGATGTCTCCATAAGATAAAGAATTTTCATCAGTGTGTGAATCACTAAGCCCGGTGTTGAGATAGGAATTGAGTGATGGATCATCATTCAATAAGCTTTCAAGGAAAAGAATATTCCCCTCAGAATCAAGATAGTTATCATCAACTTCATACGAAGTTGAACTATCTAGGGTAAGGAATGCTTCGACTTCTTCCAGATCATCTTTGAAATCAAAGAGATCATCATCACATCCCGATGGAAGTGGATTGGTGTGAGTGAGTTCATCGGCGAACTCCTCGAGAAGAAAGTCAACATTAGAGTGGGGAAGTGATGCATCAACATACTCAATGTCTCCATAAGATAAACAATCATCACTGGAATCAGAGACAATCTCAATTTGATCATTTGGATTATCAGGGGAAGGAATATCACACACTTGATCAAAAGTTCCCTGTGACTCTCTCGGGATTGGGACAAGGATCTCAACACTAGACTTTATTAATTCGTCCGATTCCTTATTAGGAACAGTGCTAAGATGCTCATCCCCCATGTTTAGAGAGTGAGTGTGAACTTCGGGTGTGATAACAACAGACTGAGGGAGATGAGAGGAGCTAGCATTCATGGATCGTACAAGTTCCATTTGATCTTCTGCTAGTAATTTCTCCCTCACATTATTTTCTCCCTGTTTTTCAATGGGAGGAATCACAAATGATGAATCTGACGAACCCTTATAAAATTGAAGGATATCAAGGGTGTCTTCATTATCACTATCATCATCACAGTCAAGAAGAGCAGCTTTACGAAATTTGGCACGTGTTATAGCTGCTTGTTCTTCGACAAGTAATTCCTTCATACTCTTTTTGTTTCTAGCTTCTTTTTGTTTCTAGCCCACGGGAATATTGAATGAGTGGAAATTGTGGGGGTGCGGATGTGTCAAAACTGGATGTATCAGAACTAGAACAATGTTCAGGTTTATAATACGGTTGACATTGAAAATCATCATGAGGACCCCCACAATATGCACAAGAAGAACTTTGAGCATGGCGAAGCAAAATATTAGCCAACTCCTCCTTAAGTTCTTTAAATTTCTCAAGAACCTCTAGACAAAGGTCTTGCGGGTATTGAGGAGTTGCTTGAATCATATCATACTGTGGAGGTTGGTCATAATAAGGTGTGTCGAAATTGGCACAAGGATATGGATTCCCCGTTTGACAATCTGAGCTGAAGTGTGGACCTCCACAGTAATCACAACAAAATGATTGTTGTGGCAGATTTGGTGAATCATATGGGTATTGGTCATAACCAAAATTCTGATTGCCTCCCGAAAGCATTTCATAGACAAACGTGTTTCCGGCTTGACGCTCAAATCCTTGGTGAGGACCTCCACAAAACTCACACAGATTTGTCAGTATCTCATGATGTGGTGGCTGGTAGAATGTATCAGATGTGTCATGGTAAGGATAGGAAGCTTGGTTATAGACAGACCCATCTCCTGATTCTACCATACTACAGCTGGGACAATTCCCACCATTTTGAGGACCACCACACCATTGACAACCACAATGGTGTGGATACGACATAGGCAAGAATCAAAGGTTTATAGAGGGTAAGAAATTGAGAATCAAAAGGGTAGCAGGGTGAAGAAGGATATTTTTGGATTTTTGGAAAGACATTTTATATATAAATAAGAAAGAAAATCTTTTTAGGTTTTTTGTGTTCGTTGAAAACTGATTTTAAAATGTTTTTGTGAACTGTTTTGTTTTTATAATAAGAAAATATGAACAAAGGATGGTAAATATACAATGAGTGCATATCCAGATTCACTAATCTGTAAAACCGTTTAGAATACGCGCACAACCTCCCAGGCAGCGGCTAGGGTTGTGGGTTTGGAAGGTAGTGGAGGAAAGTTAGTTTAGTGGGATAGGGTTGGAGTGGAGGAGTGGAGTAGCAGTGGGGAGTGATGATGGTGTTGGCTAAGGGTTGCAGGCTAGGAATCACGTGAAGGGGTGTGAGCTGGAAGATGGTTGATTGGTGCTAAACAGTCAGATAATATCAACCAAGAAATGGTCAACAAGTCAAACAGCCTAAACCAATACTCCGGTGAGTTTAGTGTTTCCCCGGATCGTTAGATCCTAACGAGATGTGAAATCTGAAATAAAACGACTTTGAGATCAGGTGAATTGAACAGGAAAAGGGTTTAAGTGATTTGTACTACTGAAATATAAGAGTGAATAGCTTTAATAAGCTATATCAATTAATACGTGAAATCAGATAAGTACAAGTGAAAAAGGGACTGAAAACGTAAACGTTTATTAATTAAACGTAAACAAAAACAAATTTAACTTATAGTAGGATTTTATAAGCCTTAGGGGCTTAAATGCAAATTAAATAAATTTAAAATATTTATTTATTTATTAAAAACTATTTAATTAATTATTTATATTTAATAACTATTATTAATTATTTAACAATTAACTATTAATTATAAAAATGTAAAATAAGTCTAGAAAAATAAAATTAAAATTTCTAAAAATCTAAAATATTATAAAACTTATTTTAAAATTATAATTATATTTTTCACACTATTTATCTATTTATTATTAATTATTTATTATTCATTTATTATTTAACTAATTATATTGATTAACTTATTTATAATTACTAAAAAGACTTAGATAATTATGAAAAATTTTATATATCTAATTAACCATCATAGGAATCCTAAAAAATTATAAAAAGTTTATTTTATGTATTTTTAATTTAATTTACTAATTATTATTCTATTTATTGATTAATATCTAATTAAACGAATTAAATTATGAAAACTAGTAAATGAACAGTATAAATCACAAGAAATTTTCTAAAATTATTTTATGACTTATAAAAGCAAGGAAAAATATAAAATATAGGTGTTACTATGTAAAAATTAATTATGCTATTTAAAACCTATTTATTGATTAATTATTAATAAAACTAATATTAATTATAATAAATACTAAATGACAAAATAAAAATCTTAGAAAATTATTAAAAATACTTTAACCTATAAGGAAATTAATAAAAATATAAAAACACAATTTACTTAATAAAAATATAAAAATGAAAATTAAAATTAAATTGAATTAAATAGAAACTATCACTTAATTTTATATTTGTTTTTCTTGAATTTTCTTTTACCAACCTATTTTATACCTAAAAATAACTAACTTTTGTAAAAACAATAATTTTATTACTTATTAATAAGCTAAATATAAGCTACTAAGCTTATCAGTTGACTTTAGTTGACCAGTTGAGAGAATAAGCTCACAAGAGCTTATGTGGGGTCCACCTTGGCAAAAATTGATTCCTCAGAGTTTATTGAACATGTATAAGCAAGAAAAAACACAAGGGGTTGGCTGAATAAGCCAAAAAGCCACCATAAGCTTATGCTTATTTGTTTTCTGAGACAAATTATGGGACAGACTTGAGAGCTTATTCTAGGTGGGGTCCAGTGGGTTAGAGGTCAAACAAAAGGTCAAGGGTTCAAGTCTGGTAGGAGGTGGGGTTGTAAGAACCTATTTATGGGGTGTGGGACCCACTGAGTCAACCACAATGGACCACCAAAGGTGGTGGGTGAGCCAAAGTCTGCTGAGACAGGGCAATCACCTTGCCCTGCAGCTCAGTTCAAGGGGAATTTTTGTCCAATAAAAAAAATCACAAAATTATAATCTATGTGAGATCTAAGAATTAAGCTGGTAATCTATCATTAGAAACAAATTTCAAGTCCTAGAACCTAATACACAATTCTACAAAATTCTTTGAATTTTTGAGAAAATCTGAGATGTGCACTTTGACTTTTTTATGAAAATTGGACTTTTGACTTTGGTGACTTTTGATTCTTGATTTAATTACTGAAATAGATATGTTAGGCTATACTAAGACTAAACAGCTAAAAAGATCACTTTTAACAAAATAGTTAAGATTTGGAACTTACAAACCACAACAGTTAACTGTTGTGGTAATTTGGAGTTGATTTTGACTTTGGGGTATAAGAGACCAAGGTTTTATGGTTCCTAAGACCTAAGTTACACTAAAGAAACATGAAGCAAGAAGAAAAAATACAAACAAACACCTTGAGCACAGAGATATCTGTTAAACCAAACACCCCTAAACCTTTGACTGTTTTAAATTTTCAAAGCATATGATGAAGTTGGACCATGAAACTGATAGGTAAAGGTTTAATATGATATATTAAACTTAAAATAAGCACATAAATAGCAACAAAAACAGCAAGAGCTTATGATTACCAATATGCTAATTATGGCATTGTAAATTGTGATATAGAGAGACTATGTATTATACTGAACAAGTACTAGCTAGAAATCAATATTATGTATATATTACACCTAAGAAACACAGAAAACTATTTATAATTAGAAGATTAAGCTAATGAACAGTAATTTGCAAAATTTAAGAACAATGCTTACAAGTGAGTTTCAAGGTGAGCATAAGTTAACTTGTAATCCAATGACCATCCTAACACCTCCCAGAGGCAACTAAACCAGAAACATCCATAATCATCAAGCTCCTTTGCTTCCAAGTACTCTAACCACTACTTTTTTATTTTTACTTTATTTAATTTGTATTTTTCTTATTTTTTTTCTTTTATGGACTAACCAGCTAAGTGATGAATTCCTAAGCTTATTTGAGCTTTGTCAAAGCTTAAATGAGCTTATGAATTCAATAATAACAACAACTAACAACAAACAAGCTTTGTGAGAATTTTTTTTGAAATTAAGAAATTCAAAAACTGAAATACCAACTGAAATCTTAAATTGATGAGTGACAAAGATTAAAGATACACTGATACAACTTTATTGAATGTTTAAGAGCTTTAAAATTACATTGAAATACTAAATTTAACTATTCGACATAAAAATAATAAAATTACTCTAGATCCCTGGCATTGCTCTCTTCTTCTGATATTTATCACCAAATATCTTCCCACTAGCCCAAATATCTTTTCCCACTTCAAATCATAGCCATTGATTGAGTCAAACTCATCCCAACCATTTAAATCAGTTTTGGCGCCAAAACGCTCCACGTGGAATTGAGGCAGTTCTGATGCAATTAAAGATTATTGGGAGGTAGCATGAGGTGGAGGGACAAGTATTAGAAGTTTTGATGCAAGTTGGTGTGGTTTTGCTCAAAACCGTGGGTAGTAGTGGTATTGGGGTGAAAATGGGGTGTGAAGGGATTAATTGTGGCGTGTTCAGGGTGAAGGAGATGGTGGAGAGTGGGTAGAATGATGAGGGTGTGAGCTGGAGGGGTTGAGGTGGAGTTACAGGTGTGGGTGTGAGGTGGAAGACGAAGAGGGAAATACGGGGTGTTTGGTTTGTCTGTTTTATTTATTTAACAAAGAGGGGGTGTGGACTGGTTTTGGGTGGGCTGGGAAATAAAACAAGCCCAAGGTTTAGTAACTGGGTGGGCTGGATTCATTTTGGGTTTTGGGTAAATAATAAAACATAGGGTCCGGTTTGGTTTTAGTTAATAAATCACAAGGACCAAATGTGTAATATAGGTAAAGTTGAGGGGCTGTTTGTTATTTTTCCAAACTTCAAATAAGGACTGAACCTGCAACTAACCATTAGTACAAGGACCACAAGTATAAATTTTATTATTTTAAACCTCAGGGACCAAATCTGCCAATTCCACAAACTCCAGGGACCAAACCTGTAATTTTCTGATTTTTAAAGGGTTTAATTTGTAACTTCTCAAAAGTTATCATAAGGACCAATTTTGTCAATTTAGAATAGTATAAGGTTTATTTTTCACATTTTCCATTTTTCAAAACCTTAGGGACTATTTTTGACACTTTTCAAAGTTGAGGGACCAAAGTTGTAAATATGTGATTTTAAACTTTAAAGGACTATTTCTTACAACTTATGAATCCCAAGGACCTTTTATGACATTTGTACAAGTTTTGATTTACCAGGGACTAGTTTTGCCAATTTTCTAAAGTTCAGGGACTGAAACTGTAAATTATGTGAAATGTTTTGTTTTTCATCAGTTTTCAATCCTTATGCATAAAAACACAATCCAGGGATAATTTTATATATTTCAAGGCATTCCTGTGTGTTTTCATATGTTTTTGCAGCTTAAATGTAACAGAAATGATGAGTATTTACACACTCATCAATCCCCCACACTAAACTATTGCTAGTCCCTAGCAATCTATTTGAGAAAAAATTAATGGATTTTTACTCTTTACCAAAAGCCATCACTTCTGGAGTAGCCAGGTGTAAGAACGGTGGCACACCTGATAACCGTGTGATTTTTAGCAAACCACCAGCTGTCAACGGATTTGATTTGTCTTTACCAGAAGCCGTTTGCTTCTGGACTAGCCAACTCTTGATGGAATAGTCAACATCTTGGTGAGCTGATTACCAATTATGGATTTTCTACGGCCTTTACCACAAGCCATAATCTTGCGGGCTAGCCAACTCATTAGCTTTTTATGATAATGGGGAGTTGAGGAACCATTCAATTTTTGGCAAATTGCAAGCCATCAACGGTTTTGTGATGTCTTTACCAAGAGCCGTTTGCTCCTGGACTAGCCAATCCTGTTGTGGGTTAGACATGGGGGATTGATACCATTTATTGCATTTCTAAGTGTGAAAAAACTTTAAATTTTGATCAAATGAGGGTGCTTGATGGAACATGTGTTTGAATTCGTGAGAATCCCCCCCCCCCCCCCCCCACACTTAGAAATGAATATTGCCCTCAATATTCAAAACATCGGGTGTTAAACCGATATTTAGAACGTAAGAAGGAAATATTAATAACCTTTATTTTAGGCTATTTACATACAAACTCACTTTTTTTCTTTTGTTTTGAACTTTTTTTTTTTTTTTTTTTTTTTTTTTTCAAGATATATACATATATACAACATGTGGGGCATCTCCCCCACACTAGGTGGTAGAAAAGAGAAAGAAATCAGAAATATGAGTGAAAACCCATATTGCTATGCTTTTGATTACCGAGTCACTAGCTTGACTCGACCTCGAATTGATTTGTCCATGAGGTAGCTTGTTTTTGATTCCCGAGTCACTAGCTTGACTCGACCCCGAATTTAATTGTCCTTGGGGAAAGTTTGGAGATCCGGGACAACCATGTTAGAGATGTCCTCTCCAAAGTAGTGTTTCACACGATGGCCATTTACTTTAAAACATGGACCGTCATTTTGAGATAACTCAACGGTACCATATGGATAAACTTTAGTGATAGTAAATGGACCAGTCCAACGGGTTTTTAATTTACCCGAGAAGATCTTTAATCTAGAGTTAAAGAGAAGTACTCGATCACCAACGTTAAAAATGCGGTTCTTTATTTTTGAGTCATGTATTCTCTTTGTTTTTTCTTTATAGATTAAAGAGTTCTCGTAAGCCTGATCACGTAGTTCATTTAATTCATTCATTTGAACTTTTCTGTGATCACCCGCAGTTTTGAGGTCAAAGTTGGCATGTTTCAAAGCCCAGTAGGCTTTGTGCTCAAGTTCCATCGGTAGATGACATGTCTTTCCGTACACAAGCTTGTAAGGTGTACACCCAATGGGTGTCTTATAAGCTGTACGAAAGGCCCATAGTGCGTCATCTAATTTATCCGACCAGGCAGCACGGTTTTCACCAACAGTCCTCTCAAGTATCCTTTTGATACCACGATTTGAAACCTCAACTTGCCCACTTGTTTGTGGGTGATACGCGGTAGAAAGATGGTGGGTTACACCATACTTTTGCATGACTTTATCAAATTTGTCATTGCAGAAATGCGTACCACGATCACTTATAATAGCACGTGGGGTTCCAAAACGGGCAAAAAGAGATTTTAGGAATTTCACTACAACTCGGGCATCATTA
This sequence comes from Artemisia argyi, assembly GCA_030686995.1. NCBI lineage: Eukaryota > Viridiplantae > Streptophyta > Magnoliopsida > Asterales > Asteraceae > Artemisia > Artemisia argyi. Next base: position 50,069,568 of record CM060678.1, on the reverse strand, counting down.
GTGTATAAAGCTTTTGCTTCAACCCACTTTGATAAATAATCAACTGCCACAAGTATGTACTTGTTTCCTCTGGATGATGGAAATGGCCCCATAAAGTCAATGCCCCAGATATCAAATATTTCACATACTTGAATAGCATTTTGTGGCATCTCATTTCTTTGTGAAATGTTTCCATGACGCTGGCAAGCGTCACAGGTTTTAATGAGATCCTGGCCATCTTTATAAATTGTGGGCCAGAAGAATCCGGAATCAAACACCTTTTTGGCGGTGTAATTAGGACTATGATGTCCCCCAGTGGGTCCAGCATGGCAAGCCTTAAGAATTTCAGTGGCTTCCTGTCCATATACACACCGTCGGATGACTTGATCCGCACAGATTTTAAATAAGTAGGGGTCATCCCAGAAGTAATGTTTAACATCCTTAAAGAATTTATTCTTCTGTTGGGTTGACATCCCTTTCACAACAAAGTTACCCGCATGATAGTTTGCGAAGTCGGCAAACCATGGGGTAGTAGAATCTCCACGAAAAGCAACCGCATTGAGTGTTTCGAGAGGAAATGTTTCATTTATTTCCTTTTTCTCATACACATTTTGATGAGGGTTCTCTAATCGGGACAAATGATCAGCAGCCAGGTTCTCAGCTCCTTTTTTATCACGAATAATGATATCAAATTCCTGGAGGAGGAGAACCCAACGGAGCAATCTCGGCTTTGCATCTTGTTTTGCAAATAGATATTTAAGAGCCGAGTGATCCGTATACACTACGCTTTTAGTCAAGATTAAGTATGTCCGAAATTTCTCAAAGGCATACACCACAACTAATAATTCTTTTTCTGTAGTGGTGTAATGTGTTTGAGCTTCGTTCATAGTTTTGCTTGCGTAGTGGATAGGCTGAAAGTGTTTTGTTTTGCGTTGCCCCAAGACTGCACCGATAGCAAAATCACTTGCATCGCACATAAGCTCGAAGGGTAAATCCCAGTCGGGGGCAATAAGAATGGGTGCCTCAGTAAGCTTTTTCTTTAATGTTTCAAAAGCTTCGATGCACTCTGGTGAGAAGATAAAAGGAGTATCCTTTTCAAGGAGATGAGTCATAGGCCGTGAGATTTTAGAAAAATCTTGTATAAATCGACGATAGAAACCGGCATGACCCAAGAAACTCCTAATACCTTTGACGGTAGCAGGGTGAGGCAGTTTTGCAATGACATCAACCTTAGCTCTGTCAACCTCAATCCCATTCTTGGAAATCTTATGGCCGAGGACAATGCCCTCTTTGACCATAAAGTGACTCTTTTCCCAATTTAGACATAGATTGGTGTCTTTACACCTTTTCAACATTTTTTCTAAATTGGTGAGACATGTTTGGAATGAATCCCCAATGACCGAAAAGTCATCCATAAAGACCTCCATAGTTTTACCGATCATGTCGGTAAATATAGCCATCATGCACCTCTGGAACGTACCTGGAGCATTACATAAGCCAAAAGGCATACGTTTATAAGCAAAGGTTCCATAAGGGCATGTAAAGGTAGTCTTTTCTTGATCCGATGGATCAATGGGGATTTGAAAGTATCCTGAGAAACCATCAAGGAAACAATAGTACTCGTTTCCTGCTAATCTCTCAAGCATCTGGTCCATAAAGGGCAGCGGAAAGTGGTCTTTGCGGGTGGCGTCATTTAACTTACGATAGTCAATGCAAACACGCCATCCGGTAACCAGCCGAGTTGGAATCAACTCATTTTCCTCATTAGTGACAACAGTAATGCCACCCTTTTTTGGGACGCAATGAATGGGACTAACCCATGGACTGTCAGAGATAGGGTAAATCAATCCTGCATCAAGAAGTTTAAGAACCTCTTGTTTAATCACATCATGGATTTTTGGATTCACCCTTCTTTGATGTTGCACTGCAGGCTTGAAGTCATCCTCCATCAAGATTTTGTGTGTACAAAAATCTGGGTTAATACCCTTAATATCGGAGAGTTTCCAAGCAATTGCTTGCTTGTTTGACTTCAAGACCTTTATGAGAGCACTTTTCTCCTCAACACTTAAACCTTTAGCAATAATGACGGGTAATTTATCATCACCCTTCAAGAATGCGTATTCAAGATGAGGAGGTAAGTCCTTGAGTTCGACCTCAGGAAAATCATCAGTTTCCTCAACATATTTGATTTCCTGATTATGAAGTTGTACGGGAGGGAGTGGAGGAGAATTGTCTTGGTTTAGCAATCTCTCAAGGAGAAGAATATCTCCCTCCAGATCAATCTCAGTGTTATCAATTCCCGATGGAACTGAATCACTTTCGAGAAAAGCCTCGACCTCTTCCAAAAGAAAATCACTTCCCTCAAACGGAGTGAGAGAAGGGGAAGAGTCGGAAATGATAGGTTCAGATGATGGAGTGGCATCCCCACTCACAGAATTATGAGAATAACCAAGAAACTCTTGAGAGTACTCCTCCGAAGCAATGTCTATGATATCTATTTGATTAACTGCTTCAGAATCATAATTGGAGGAGTACCTCGAGGTTTGATCGAGGTTAAATGTAACAGCTTCATTACCCACACGAAGAGTGATTTCTTGCTCAAATACATCGATAAGAGCACGTCCCGTTCTAAGGAAACCCCTCCCAACAATGAGAGGGACCCTTTGATCGGCATCGAAATCAACCACTACAAAGTCAGCGGGGAGATGAAATTCTCCTACCTTCACAAACACGTCCTCGGCAATGCCGAGAGGACGAGATATCGATCGGTCTGCAAGCTCTAAAGTCATGCAGGTAGGAGTAAGATTAGGAAGAGAAAGTTTCTTCCAAACTGAGTACGGCATTAGGTTGATACTTGCACCAAGATCGGCTAAGGCATAGCAATCAACCATTCCCGGAAATACACACGGTATTAGAAATTTTCCAGGATCTCCCAGCTTCTCGGGAAGCTTCTTTAAAAGAACTGCTGAACAGTTCTCATTCAAGGGAGTCTTTGCCATTTCAAACAGTTTCTCCTTGTTGCTTAACAAGTGTTTGATTGTCGATGCAAATTTGGGCATCAGAATAATAGCATCCGCAAAGCTAATGTCAAAATGCAAATCTTGGAAGATTTGAAAGAATTTATCCATCTGGTGACTAGCTTTTTCACGGAGTTTTTGTTCACTCAAGCGTGAGGGGTAAGGAATAGAGGAGGTAGAAGGTCTGGACTGAGGTGTTTCAACTGGAATATCATTTGGTTCAAAAACAACTCTAGGTTTTGGTTTGGGTTTCGGGACAACATGAGGTGGGACGTCTTGGGTACCTCCCTTATGAGTAGGAAGTACTTCGTCCTTATTTACCTCGACGTTATTTTCCACTACCTTGGGAGAAGAAGAAGAAGGGGTAGTGGGAACAGTAGGTCCATCATATGAAACTCCGCTCCTGGTCGTGATCGCCTTTGCATCGCCCCTCGGGTTTGCGATCGTGTTGCTCGGAAGTTTTCCAGAGCCCGAGGGTTGTTCATTTAAAGATTTCTTAATTTCAGAAATCTGGCTTACCAACAACCTGTTTGTCTCTTCTTGAGTTTTCATGAATTGCTTTAACAACTCATCTGATGATGGTTGTGGAGCTGGGAGAATGGCTTGTGTTTGGTTAGGGAAATTTTGGACACGGTTATTTTGATTATAACCTTGTTGTGGCTGAAAATTCCCTTGATTTGGATTACCATTTCCCTGAAAATGATTTCCGGGGTTGAAATTGTTTCTGTTAAAGTTTCCTTGATTGCGGAAACCTTGATTCTGTCCAGGATTGAAATTCCCTTGGTTTTGATAACCTTGGTTCATTCTGGGTTGGTTCTGGTTCCTGTTTTGCAAATTTGGGTTTTGATTAAACCCGGGTGGTCCCATATGAGTGTTAGCACGGTAACTTGGTTCCATTTGAGGACGGTATTGATTACCTCCCTGATTTGTAGTTCCGGCTAAGGCATTGGCTTCAAAAGGACTACCATCGGTGGCAGTACAATTGTAGTAAGCATGTGGGCCACCACAAGTGACACAAACTTCCACTTTTTTAACTTCAGCATGTGAAGGGTTTTGTGTGAAAGTGACTTTTTTCTGGCTTGAGAGAACCAAAGCTTGAATGGCGTCCGTGAGTTTATCTTTCCTAGCATCGGTGCTAGAAGTACTCACGAGTGATGAAGAGGAAGGACCAGCACTCACTTGGGAGTGATATGGTTTTGTGCGTGTAGTGCGGACCTTGGACTTATTTTCTATGATTTCTAAAGCTTCTTTTGTGGTTTTGCTCAAAAAATTACCTCCCGCGGAGGCATTGAGAGAATCTTGGTCAGATTGACTCACACCATTATAAAACGTGTCAATTTGCATTAATTCAGTGAAACCATGATGAGGACATCGACGAAGCAATTCTTTGAAACGATCCCATGCGTCACCAAACGATTCATCAAACCTTTGAGTAAATTTGATGATTTCATTTTTAAGACTTGTCGTTCTGGACGGGGGAAAAAATTCGTTTACAAATTTGGTAACTAAATCTTCCCATGAGTGTATTGAACGAGGAGGTTGTTTTTCCAGCCAAATCCGGGCTGCTCCCTCAAGAAAAAATGGGAAAAGAAGAAGTTTGACTGCTTCGGAAGGGACGTTCTTGTATTTGATGGTAGAAGTAATTTTATTAAACCATCGAATATGAGCATGGGGATCATCCCTCTCAAAACCATAAAATTGGCTTGAAGTTACTAGATTTAGTAACCCGGTTTTGAGCTCAAAGTATTCAGCCACAATGGCTGGGACAACAATAGCGTCTCCGTAACCCTCAATGGGTGCTTGGAGAAGCTCATTCATCGGACGGTCTTCCGCCATGATAACTTTCTTAGGTGAAACAGCACGTTCCTCAGATACGGCTGTTGGGGCAGAACGTCTACGGCGTCTTCGAGGAATTCTGACAAGCCCACGTAAAGGGCTTGTTGACCTAGAAGAACGAGTGCGCATGCACTAGAGACGACTCTAAGAATCCTTAGAGTGACGAGAAATTACAAATAGAAAATAAAATATGAACAAAAAGATGATATATAACAAAGTGTGAAAATTCAAACTCACAGATATTTCAAAAAGTCGTAATACGCAGCACACCTCCCCGGCAGCGGCGCCAAATTTTGATTGGTGCTAAACAGTCAGATAATATCAACCAAGAAATGGTCAACAAGTCAAACAGCCTAAACCAATACTCCGGTGAGTTTAGTGTTTCCCCGGATCGTTAGATCCCAACGAGATGTGAAATAAGTGATAAAACGACTTTGAGATCACGTGAATTGAACAGGAAAAGGGTTTAAGTGATTTGTACTACTGAAATATAAGAGTGAATAGCTTTAATAAGCTATATCAACTAATACGTGAAATCAGATAAGTACAAGTGAAAAAGGGACTGAAAACGTAAACGTTTATTAATTAAACGTAAACAAAAACAAATTTAACTTATAGTAGGATTTTATAAGCCTTAGGGGCTTAAATGCAAATTAAATAAATTTAAAATATTTATTTATTTATTAAAAACTATTTAATTAATTATTTATATTTAATAACTATTATTAATTATTTATCAATTAACTATTAATTATAAAAATGTAAAATAAGTCTAGAAAATTAAAATTAAAATTTCTAAAAATCTAAAATATTATAAAACGTATTTTAAAATTAGAATTATATTTTTCACACTATTTATCTATTTATTATTAATTATTTATTATTTATTTATTATTTAACTAATTATATTGATTAACTTATTTATAATTACTAAAAAGACTTAGATAATTATGAAAATTTTTATATATCTAATTAACCATCATAGGAATCCTAAAAAATTATAAAAAGTTTATTTTATGTATTTTTAATTTAATTTACTAATTATTATTCTATTTATTGATTAATATCTAATTAAAATAATTAAATTATGAAAACTAGTAAATGAACAGTATAAATCACAAGAAAATTTATAAAATTATTTTATGACTTATAAAAGCTAGTAAAAATATAAAATATGGGTGTTACTATGTAAAAATTAATTATGCTATTTAAAACCTATTTATTGATTAATTATTAATAAAACTAATATTAATTATAATAAATACTAAATGACAAAACAAAAATCTGAGAAAATTATTAAAAATACTTTAACCTATAAGGAAATTAATAAAAATATAAAAACACAATTTACTTAATAAAAATATAAAAATGAAAATTAAAATTAAATTGAATTAAATAGAAACTATCACTTAATTTTATATTTGTTTTTCTTGAATTTTCTTTTACCAACCTATTTTATACCTAAAAATAACTAAATTTTGTAAAAACAATAATTTTATTACTTAATAATAAGCTAAATATAAGCTACTAAGCTTATCAGTTGACTTTAGTTGACCAGTTGAGAGAATAAGCTCACAAGAGCTTATGTGGGGTCCACCTTGGCAAAAATTGATTCCTCGGAGTTTATTGGACATGTATAAGCAAGAAAAAACACAAGGGGTTGGCTGAATAAGCCAAAAAGCCACCATAAGCTTATGCTTATTTGTTTTCTGAGACAAATTATGGGACAGACTTGAGAGCTTATTCTAGGTGGGGTCCAGTGGGTTAGAGGTCAAACAAAAGGTCAAGGGTTCAAGTCTGGTAGGAGGGGGGGTTGTAAGAACCTATTTATGGGGTGTGGGACCCACTGAGTCAACCACAATGGAACACCAAAGGTGGTGGGTGAGCCAAAGTCTGCTGAGACAAGGCAATCACCTTGCCCTGCAGCTCAGTTCAAGGGGCATTTTTGTCCAATAAAAAAAATCACAAAATTATAATCTATGTGAGATCTAAGAATTAAGCTGGTAATCTATCATTAGAAACAAATTTCAAGTCCTAGAACCTAATACACAATTCTACAAAATTCTTTGAATTTTTGAGAAAATCTGAGATGTGCACTTTGACTTTTTTATGAAAATTGGACTTTTGACTTTGGTGACTTTTGATTCTTGATTTAATTACTGAAATAGATATGTTAGGCTATACTAAGACTAAACTAAGCTAAAAAGATCACTTTTAACAAAATAGTTAAGATTTGGAACTTACAAACCACAACAGTTAACTGTTGTGGTAATTTGGAGTTGATTTTGACTTTGGGGTATAAGAGACCAAGGTTTTATGGTTCCTAAGACCTAAGTTACACTAAAGAAACATGAAGCAAGAAGAAACAATATCAACAAACACCTTGAGCACAGAGATATCTGTTAAACCAAACACCCCTAAACCTTTGACTGTTTTAAATTTTCAAAGCATATGATGAAGTTGGACCAGGAAACTGATAGGTAAAGGTTTAATATGATATATCAAACTTAAAATAAGCACATAAATAGCAACAAAAACAGCAAGAGCTAATGATTACCAATATGCTAATTATGGCATTGTAAATTGTGATATAGAGAGACTATGTATTCTACTGAACAAGTACTAGCTAGAAATCAATATTATGTATATATTACACCTAAGAAACACAGAAAACTATTTATAATTAGAAGATTAAGCTAATGAACAGTAATTTGCAAAATTTAAGAACAATGCTTACAAGTGAGTTTCAAGGTGAGCATAAGTTAACTTGTAATCCAATGACCATCCTAACACCTCCCAGAGGCAACTAAACCAGAAACATCCATAATCATCAAGCTCCTTTGCTTCCAAGTACTCTAACCACTACTTTTTTATTTTTACTTTATTTAATTTGTATTTTTCTTATTTTTTTTCTTTTATGGACTAACCAGCTAAGTGATGAATTCCTAAGCTTATTTGAGCTTTGTCAAAGCTTAAATGAGCTTATGAATTCAATAATAACAACAACTAACAACAAACAAGCTTTGTGAGAATTTTTTTTGAAATTAAGAAATTCAAAAACTGAAATACCAACTGAAATCTTAAATTGATGAGTGACAAAGATTAAAGATACACTGATACAACTTTATTGAATGTTTAAGAGCTTTAAAATTACATTGAAATACTAAATTTAACTATTCGACATAAAAATAATAAAATTACTCTAGATCCCTAGCATTGCTCTCTTCTTCTGATATTTATCACCAAATATCTTCCCACTAGCCCAAATATCTTTTCCCACTTCAAATCATAGCCATTGATTGAGTCAAACTCATCCCAACCATTTAAATCAGTTTTGGCGCCAAAACGCTCCACGTGGAATTGAGGCAGTTCTGATGCAATTAAAGATTATTGGGAGGTAGCATGAGGTGGAGGGACAAGTATTAGAAGTTTTGATGCAAGTTGGTGTGGTTTTGCTCAAAACCGTGGGTAGTAGTGGTATTGGGGTGAAAATGGGGTGTGAAGGCATTAATTGTGGCGTGTTCAGGGTGAAGGAGATGGTGGAGAGTGGGTAGAATGATGAGGGTGTGAGCTGGAGGGGTTGAGGTGGAGTTACAGGTGTGGGTGTGAGGTGGAAGACGAAGAGGGAAATACGGGGTGTTTGGTTTGTCTGTTTTATTTATTTAACAAAGAGGGGGTGTGGACTGGTTTTGGGTGGGCTGGGAAATAAAACAAGCCCAAGGTTTAGTAACTGGGTGGGCTGGATTCATTTTGGGTTTTGGGTAAATAATAAAACATAGGGTCCGGTTTGGTTTTAGTTAATAAATCACAAGGACCAAATGTGTAATATAGGTAAAGTTGAGGGGCTGTTTGTTATTTTTCCAAACTTCAAATAAGGACTGAACCTGCAATTAACCATTAGTACAAGGACCACAAGTATAAATTTTATTATTTTAAACCTCAGGGACCAAATCTGCCAATTCCACAAACTCCAGGGACCAAACCTGTAATTTTCTGATTTTTGAAGGGTTTAATTTGTAACTTCTCAAAAGTTATCATAAGGACCAATTTTGTCAATTTAGAATAGTATAAGGTTTATTTTTCACATTTTCCATTTTTCAAAACCTTAGGGACTATTTTTGACACTTTTCAAAGTTGAGGGACCAAAGTTGTAAATATGTGATTTTAAACTTTAAAGGACTATTTCTTACAACTTATGAATCCCAAGGACCTTTTATGACATTTGTACAAGTTTTGATTTACCAGGGACTAGTTTTGCCAATTTTCCAAAGTTCAGGGACTGAAACTGTAAATTATGTGAAATGTTTTGTTTTTCATCAGTTTTCAATCCTTATGCATAAAAACATAATCCAGGGATAATTTTATATATTTCAAGGCATTCCTGTGTGTTTTCATATGTTTTTGCAGCTTAAATGTAACAGAAATGATGAGTATTTACACACTCATCAATGGTCAAACCTTTGACCCTGGGTGATTAAATAAAACGGGGGAAGTTATTTGTGGGTGGTGTAGGTTGTTATTAATGAAATGGTCCAAGGTATAGGATGGGTGGGCTTGTTGGTTTGGTTTGGACTTGGATAAATAAAGGGTTAGTTTGGTTTAGTAACTAAGATATCACAAGGACCAAACTTGTAATTACTGAAAATTGTTGACTGAATTTGTTGATCTTCCAAACTATCACCGAGGTTCAAATATGCCAAGTCATTAATTCCCAAGGACCATAATTTATAAATTTCCCATTTTAAAATGCCCGGGGACCTTCTATGTCATTTTTGGATTTTAAGGGGTTAAAAGTGTAAATTCCCAAAAGTTAATCAAAAGGGGCTAAATTGTAATATGTGAATAGTACAAGGGTGTAATTTGATAAGTTTCCATTTTTAAATACCCAAGGACTATTTTTGCTAATTTTGAAACTTGAGGGTAAAAGTTGCCATTTTGTAGAAAACGTTTATCCAGGGATTAATATTGAACATGTTTGACTTTCCATGGACCAAAGTTGACTTTTTCTTTCATTTGAAACCTTCAGGGACTAGTTTTGTCAATTTGTGAAACTTGAGGGACTGAAACTGCCAATTATGCAAACTTTGTTCGTTTTTTATTTGTTTTTAAACATTTTGCATCTAAAACATATAAAACACAATTCCTGGAATAATTTAGGTATTTTGATGCATTTCTGAGTGTTTTTGGATGTTTTGGCAGTTCATATACGATAAAAATGATGAGTATTTACACACTCATCACTCACCATGTAATCAAGGGTTATAGTGTGCTCGGGATTAAATTTATTCTAGTTTTGTAAAAATGTGTCAAAAATTTTCAAAATTGCACGTTTAGTATGTTTTGTAAAACTAGAAAAATGAGGACAAGTACTAATTTAAGTGATAATTTCGTATTCTATTTCCTATCCCCCACTTAGTTTGTGCAAAGTCTCTTTTGAACAAAATAAAAAAATAGAAAAATAGAATAGAAATGAAATAGAAAAACTCCCATCTCACGCTCGCGCTCTCGGAAGTTCTCTCACAAAAATTATTCCTAATGGGTACTAGCTACGAAATAGGTCTGTGGACCTAGCTACGCCGTAGCTCCCAATTTGAGACAGAATGCTCAATTGTCTCTTCCAGGTTGCTACGGTGTAGGTCAAAGACCTGCTACGCCGTAGCAATAGTCTGCAACAAATTCCAGAAGCTAAAAACCTGCATGTTACCATTCCTAATACCAAAATGTAAATATTAGTAGCAAGTCATGTTCTAGTTGTTAATTATTACATACCCAAATAGTAGATTGTTTCAGTGGAATAATTGTTCAACAACTGGAGATTTCACTCCTGATTCAGGTCATGCACCATGCACCATGGGGGTGAAGAACTGAGTTGCGGCAGCATAAGGGTCGGGAGGAGCTGAAGATGCACTTCTAGGATGCATGAAGCTAACCCCTTGCTGGACCGCCATTCCTGGCATGTTGGGCTGGTAGACATACTCGGGCTCATTCCAGCGTGGGTGACTCAAATGCATGTGCTGAAGCATCTGGCTTGTACGATCGGCACTCCACTGATAGTAGTCATTTTGTTGTACCTGCATAGACCTAAAATCAGTACATAAACCATCAAACACGGTGTTCATTCCTGACATTGCAGCCGTCATATCATCCACGTCGTTCCCAAACCGGATCATACTTTCCTCCATGTGCCCCATCCGTCCATCCATGAGGTTCATCCTCTCCATCATAGTCATGGTAGGACGGACTCTCGCAGTGCTCCTGCTCCCACTAGCTTGGGACGGTCCTGCCCCAGCCACATCAACCTCTGGCTCTAGAATTGGTTCCCCTAAGGCATCATAAGTCACAGCCCCATACTCAACCATCTTTGGTATCCTAATCAAAGTCATGTCTGCTCCGATGGTAACACGAGTTAGAGCAGTCGGGGTCATCAAACCAAAACTCCTTGAAAGTCTAGAAATGTAATGAGCTCCCTGAATCAGACTTCCTTCTTGAGCTCCTTTTTCCTTTCCTATCATGAATCGAGCCAAGTACCAAGGAATGTCAACGTTGTCACCACTATCCATGTTGTGCATCAGAAATATGTCTTCCATTGTCATTTTCTCCCTAGCTCCGTGTCTAGCACGTACAGAGACGGCTAGGAGCCTATGCACAAGTCTCCGAATGGGACAACGAATGGATTTGTAAGATGGTGGGGCCCTGGACTCATAATTCCCAACATTTAAAATCTGCAAGAAGTAGACACTTGGGTTGTAAGTGTGGGGTTTTTCTCTCAAACACCTATTGTAATACTCCATGAAGATGTCGGACTCCAGTTGTCTCCTAGAATATAGCCAAAATGAATTCACTCATGCTCATACTCCTTTGGACACCCCTAGTTGAAAGAACAAGTAATTCTTAGTCAAATTTGTTATGTGCTCCACAAAGTCAACCGTGGCAAGAAACTCCCAAACTTACTCATGGATGATAGGTTCATTCATAGTAAAGACCTTCAACCAAGCCCTGCATGTAAACTTATCTTCCCCTTGTCTGAAAACAATGTTGCATCTCCTTTTCAATTGCTTAGCGGCATCCCCCTCACTGATTCTTTCAAATTCAACCATGTTGAGAGCATCCGGAATCTCAATAGTCTTGGCTTTAAGCTCCTTGAGCTCCTTCTTTCATGCCTTCCTGATTTCCGGAGAGTAGTTCAATAACTTAAGCCATTGAGAGGGGTTGTCGTTGTTGTTTCCTACAAAAGATGAAAATTAGAGACACAAAATAAATAAACATATATTACCTACGGTGTAGCGCTATTAATAGCTACGTCGTAGCTTTCCCAATTCAGACTTCTACGGCGTAGTTCCATTACTAGCTACGCCGTAGTTATCAAAAATAACATTCTGTATAAAAATTAAAGCTATGGCGTAGCGCTATCACTAGCTACGCCGTAGTTTTGAAAATATTGCTGAATGAACTGAAGCTACGGCGTAGCGCTACAACTAGCTATGCCGTAGTCGTCAATTTTGAAAACCTAGTACCGTGTAAAAACAGTTTCTACGGCGTAGCGCTATTACTAGCTACGTCGTAATGACCATACTGCAGTCACTATCTGCTACTGTTACGGGGAAATGATCAATTTGCTACACCGTAACCATAAAAATTCCGACCAAAGTTTCAAATAAAATTGTGGTAGGCAGTCATGTTCTCAATTAGATCATAGCACTCTTCGGGGGACCTTTTCATGAAGGTCCCACCAGCAACAGCATTGATCGTGTCACGATGTCGAAGTGTCAAACCATTATAGAAGGTATCTATGATGGTGACAAGAAGCTTGTTGTGATTAGGACAACGATTGTTAGCAAGCTTATAGCATTCCCATGCCTCAAATAAGGACTCATTAGGACGCTGTCGGAAGTTGCTGATATCGTTTCTCAATTTCGTCACCATGGATGGTGGGAAATATTTTGCTAAAAATTTTGAAACCTTTTCATCAAAACTATGGATCGAATTCTTCGGGAGATGATCAAACCAGGCAGTAGCATGATGAGTGAGAGAGTATGGAAAGAGATATAATCGAAGGCCATCTTCAGTGACACCACTCTGCTTCATACTCTGGGTGACAGTTAAAAATTTGTCAAGATGCTTGTTTGCATCGTCATCGGGTAAACCGTGGATCTGGCACGAATTTTGGACTTGCTAGATCATGTGGTGCTTGAGTCCAAAGTCTGTGGCTCCAATAGTGAGTGGTGCAATAGGTCCACCCCTCCCCTACATAGTTGGATGACACAACTCCTCCATCGTTTGGAGATCGGGAGCTGTTTCATCCTTGGGAGGGTTTGGTGGTGATGGTGGGGGCTCGTCGTCCATTTTTATGACGGGCTCTTCAATAACTGCACGTAACTCAGTTACATTTCTTTGATGATTACGCCTTGTTTCTGAACGAGTGCGCATGCACTAAAAACAAAACCAATTAAAACAAGTCCGAGGCAAAACAACAGAGAACTTAAACCAATAATCACAATATGAATAGCTTCTTTAAAAAAGGTACACCAATTCATAAGGATACAAAGGCAAGTTTTTATCTTTGGTTTGGCAACTTATTAATGGTCATACCCCCAGTTGGTAGGTATTCTGTCGAATGTTTCTCGATAATGTCTTTTATGTATTTATTTAACAAGAAAACAGAAAATGTTTTTGGCTTTTTGTGAGTGTGTGTGAAAAAACTTTTGGAAATATTTTTGTAATCGATTCGTTAACCGAAATTGTTTCCTTTAAGACTACTCGCAAGGTGGCTGAAAAGAAGAATGGATCTCTTTTCAGTTCACAATTTAATGTCAGAACTTGCCTTTAACTTCACGATTTGTTTTGTTGATCTTGATTTTTTTTTTGGTGTTGTTAACACTTTAGGAAAAATATTAATGACTTTTTTGATTGATTTTGATTTTTACAAAAAATTTACAAAGTGGTGAAATTTTTACAAGGAGGGTTTTGGAAAATCACTAAACTTCTAAACGTTTTAAAATACGCAACAACCTCCCCGGCAGCGGTGCCAAAATTTGACTCCTCCCAAACAGTTATTCACAAATCAACAAAGGATGTTGGTCAACAGGTCAAACCTGAGTGGGAGAAAGTGATCAATTTATGATCCGGTGTAAGCACAGTGTTTTCCCGGGTCGTTATGTCCCAGGGAGGATTGAAATTGTATTTTTGAACGTTTATTGGAATGAGTTATTTGAGAAAAGTAACAAGAATATGATATGGATTGATTACACTAATCATATATAACCGAGATTAACAATATTAACAATTACAGGAAATCAGATACGTATTTAAACCTAAAACGTAAATTAAAATTAAAACAAACGTAACTGCGTACTGGAAAAAAGGAAAAAAAAAACACAGAAATAATCTTAAGGGGGTGAAAATGACTTTTTTACAAAGTTAATATTAAAAGAAAATTTTATAAAAAAGAAAATTATTTTTTTGATTTTTAATTATTTAATATTAATTAAAAACTATTTAATAACTAATTTAAATTACTAAAAATACTAAAGTGACTTAGAAAATTATGAATTTTTTTATAAAACTAATTAACCATCACAGGAATCCTATAAAATTATAAAAAGTTTTTAAAAATTAAAAATAAGCTAATTTAGATATTATTTACTTAATTATTAATTAAAAGCTATTTAAACTAATTTAATTATAAAAAAAAGCAAATGAACAGTAAAAATTATGAATTTTTTTCTAAAAATACTTAATAATTAATAAAATCTAGGAAAAATATAGAAAATATGCTAGTGCTTATAAATAAGTAGTAGTGGATTTTATTTTTGATTTTTTAATTAAAATTAATTAAAATAAAATTAATTATTAAAAATACTATCTGAAAACAGAAAATTATGAAAATTTTTATAAAAATACTTTAATGTGATAGAAACTTAAGAAAAATATAAAAACATACAAGTGCTTATTGAAAAAGCCAAAAAAATAAGCAAATAAGCTAAATTTAATTAAATAGAAGCTATCAGTATAATTAAAGAGGGGGGAAACTATGACACTAAGTATCACATAGGGGAGATGGTGCTCTGTGTTGGTTTAGTTTTGACCCAGGGAACCAAGAGGTCCAGGGTTCGAATCTCACAAAGCCCTTTTTTCTGTTTTTATTTTATATTTTTGATTTTCTTTTACAAAACTATATAACAACTAAAAATAAGCAACTTTAACAAAATCAAACTTTTTAAAACTTAAAAATAAGCTCAGAATGAGCTTATGAGCTTATCAAAAGGCTTATAAGGCCAAAAATGGATTTTTGGACTGAATAAGCCATGAATAAGCTACCTACTGATCCAAAAGTAAAAATAAGCTACAAACTAATGATATTATTCTAAAATAAGCCAAAGAAAAGAGAAAAGCACATATGATAAGCCAGAATAAACAAATAAGCAAAATCTAAATTCTACCAATTATGCAGGCTAAAAGGGGTCACTTGCAGGCCTATGTGGGGCCCACAAATAAGCTTGGGGGTCCAAAATAAGCTTTGAACCAATAAGCTGATCTAGGGAGCTTCTAAATAAGCCAAGAAGTACACCCTGGGTCCCACTAATAAGCTCACAATGAGCTTATCAAAATGGCTTGGTCACACTGATCACTCAGTGACCTGAGTTGGTGAGGGCAACTTATGGACAAAAATAAGCTATGGCAAGGATTCCAATATCCAAAATAAGCACAGAACTAAGAAGCCAGGTCAATAGGCTTCCCAAAAAGCCAAGGCTCAAGGCCTAAGGCTAAAAAATAAGCTCTTAATGAGCTTATGAAATCAAGCTCACAACCCTGGTGCAGGGGAGCTTTTGGTGCAATCAGGCAACTTTGAGAGAGCTTATTAATAAGAAAATGAGCTTCAAATCCAAATTTTCTTTTTGATACAGATAAACAAGCTTCCAAATAACTCAAAACAACAAGAATCAACTATTTCCAATCTCTAATGAATCCTACACTTGATCTAGAAATCTATTCCATTTTATCAGATGAGAACTTTTTGACTTTTTGAAACTTTGAAAGAAGTTGACTTTTGTGAGACTCTAAAGGTCCTGAGTGACTTAATAAGTTGTTTTAAGTTAAAATGATTCCAAATTAAGCAATCCTAACAACTAATAAACCTATGGAAATGATTATTACACCTAATTCCTTATCCGTGAACAACTCTAAAAGATTGAAATGGATTTTGACTTTTTAATGAAATGACCTACTGGTTTTATGCTATGAATGTTCTAATTAGACCTAAAGTGATATGTATCATCCACAAATAACAACTCAAACAACCTGGATCACAGGTATGACAGCAAATCCAAACACACTTTTTGGAACCTGATTTTGTGATTTCTAAAAGATTTAACTGATCAAGACCATAAGTTCAACTCCACAGGTTATATAATGATGCAGTAACTCTATTTAGACGCAGATACATACATAATAACAACAAACACTATAAAATTACTACAAAGCTATATGTGGCAGTTAAATGAGAAAATTTAGCACAAAGGAAACTAGTAAATAATTATACAATATTAGGCAATAATTTTACTTAAATACACCTAAGAAGCATAAAACAACACAGATAAGCAGTGAATAAGGAGTTGTACAGTAAAAAGCAAAAAAATGAAAATATGGCTTACAATGGCTTCCAAGCTCAGAACTAAGAATCAAGGACCATGAACCATACCTAAAGCTTCCCAAGAAGCACTATTACTAAGGCCATCCAAAATTTACCTTGCTCCAACCTTCTTCTTCCTTCTTTCCTGATTTTTTATTTTTCAACTATTTTTTTTTTACTTTTTGTATAAACAAGCTTTAAGGAATAATGAGCTTATAATACTTTATAATGGACTTATATTGAGCTTATGAAACAGAAAAACATGGATTACAGCATGCTTAAGGTAAAAAGAGAATTTTCAAATTAAATTGCAAATCTTGAATAGAACTGATGAAACTTGGAATTCAGATGAAATAAAGCTTAAGTTACAATCTTAGAACTGAATACAGGCTTTTTGAAGCAGATTTTATAACTAGTGACTATGTTTACAATAAAACGACGTGAAAAACTAAACTAGAAACTACTACTCCTTCTTCTTGGCTTCTCTCTCTTTATATAGTGATTTTTAGGGTTTCCCATGGTCCTCTGTAACTTTCCTACTTGTATTCTGAGTCTTTGGATGGGTCAAAGTGATCTTAGCCATTGAAAGGATTTTTGGCGGGAAAATTGGTTAAATACCAATTGGGTCTGTTTGCGTGTAGGAGGGGGTAGCATTAATTGTGGAGGTGATGGTAGGTGCAATTGGGTGGAGGTGGTGGGATGTGATGGTGCTACAGTGTAAGTGGGGGGTGGTGGTGTTTACCAGGGAGTGAAGAAGGGGGAAGATGGTGGAGTTTGACTGGGGGTTTGACCCCGTTTAAAATATTAAGGGTGTTGTGGATTGGGCTTGGAGTTGGACTGGACCAGGGAGGGGATGGGGTATTGGGTTTGTGTTGTGTTTTGGGTTGGGATTGGTTTTGGGTTATAATAAAATACAAAGGGCCCGGTTTGGTTTTTAATTTACAACAAGGACCAATTTTGCAATTTTCTGTTTTTTTCAAGGACTGAACTTGTAATTTTTCCAAAGTATTCCAAGGGAACATACTTGCCAAATTCCAATAATACAAGGTCCAATGTTGAATAATTTCCAAAATTAGACATCTAGGGGTATTTTCTGTCAACTTTGAAACTTGAGGGGTCATTTTTGCCAATTCTTGAAAATTATCATTCAAGGACCAAAAATGTCATTCCTTGATTCCTAGGGGACTATTTTTGACCTTTCTTCAAAATAAATGCTTAGGGGCCAATTCTGTCAATTTCCAAACTTGAGGGACCATTTTTGCCAATTTGCAAACTTGTGCTCTAAGGACTATTTCTGGCATTCTGTGATTCCCCAAGGTATATTTTTACAATCTGAGCTCAAAAATGGTAATTTGCTTCCCCGGCTTTGGCTTTTGACACGTTTTCCAAACTCGTGCTCGTTTTTGTCCTTTTTGGCCTGATTTATGCCAATTTCTTAAATATTCGTTCCTGCACGATAACAAACACAAAAACACAATGTCTTTGGCAATTATGGTTAGTTTATGTTTGGTTTGGTCTTAATTTGGTCAAAAAAAGGTGTGTGAATAAGCACACACCAATAGCGGCACGAATAAGGTTTTTAAAAAACCCTTCTTCTACAGCCTTTTGACTAAACCACAGTCCCGTACGATCATTTAAACTTGATGAATCGGCGACTTCCATAAGTTCATTCAACATCTTGAAATCTTCCATGGGGAAATGTGTGAGTTAAAGGTTGTGGTTGTGGTTATTGGTTTACGCGCAAAAAATTAATACCGTCTCAGGGAAGAGTCAGTGAAGGGATTTAATAACGTTTTTTATTTCATAGTTGTTCTCTAAGGTTGTCTACATTTTCGTTGCCTTACTCAAAATTTCCGACCATAATTTAGTGACGTGTTCATAATATTTTACATTGAGTTGACAAGCTTAGGGACCTACGGTGTAATTTGTGTAAAATTAATGGCACCACATTAAATCCTTACCGACCAATATGAAAGTCAAACACATATATTCATTACTCAAAATACGTAAAAACTGGCAAACACACACACACACACAAAATGAAGCCACATAACAAATAAAGTATGGTTATTTTTGTGCCTTTGCATATTCAATCACAATTCATACGTATTGTGCCTTTGCATATTCAAATTGCTAAGAATTTAAAAAACCCATAGTCTCATCTCGTTTCTAGTACAACCATCCATTATAGAGACTCAAGCAAGGG